>LPNX010300147.1:57019-288133 GCA_001517045.1 Pseudotsuga menziesii
CATAACAAAAAATATAAACACCTTAACATAGAACATGAGCACCATGACATAGAACCATAATACATTAATCAAGATGTTACAAAGGCTCATACCCAGTCTAGGCCAATTCAGTGGTCCACACATGCTAGATGCCTCATTTCATGTTGCCACCTAGGAAACACTCACAAAGAATCAAGAAGAATTGAAAAAAGAAATAAAGATTAACAATGTGACGCTTAAGCAAGAGATAGAAACACAAGTACTGCCAGATATGGAGGCATGGTTAAACAACAAAATAGACGCTATAAGTAAAATAGTAGAGAAAAGAAAAACTAAAAATCACCGCCAACAACGAAGCAATTCAGATATGTCACTTTCATCGTCCAGTAGCTCCGTGCCACCATCAAACCATAAGGCAAAAGGAAATCAACGTCGTCCTTACAAAGTGTACCCACCTAAGGAAAAAATAGAGTTGTTGAAATACAGTGGGAGTGAAGACCAATGCATTGCTTGGCTAAACAAAGCAAAAGAATACTTTGACATTTACAACATTTAATCTGACGAGGAGAAGGTTAAATATGCGTTAGTGCATATGGAAGGGTACACCTATAATTGGTACTTATGGTGGAAGAGAGATAATTTTACCTACACCTGGAACTTGTTCAAAAATGATTTTTTTAATAGGTTTCAAGGAATCAAAGAAGATGAATTTTTCACTAAACTTACCAGACTACAGCAAGTCGGAAACGTTAGGAATTCACACATCAGTGGGAATCCTTATCGACACGAGTATTTGGGTTGTCTGACAAGCAAAGACTCGGAACCTATTTAGGAGGTCTTAAACCATACCTCCAAAAAGAGTTAAATTTGCATGACATACCTAACATAGAAGTAGCAAGACATAAAGCAAAAGCCGCATAACGCAAATTGGAAGGAATTAAAACAAGAGGCGATAACCATTATCGGCAAGAAAAAGAGACACAATGTAGGTACTATGCAGATACTTAGTCACCCGGTCATCAATGCCACAAACCTCAATCATATTCCTATGAAATGGAAAATAGATCGAAGTCATCTAACAGTTACGCTGATAATAGAAAAAAGAAGAAAAATATATGTCGTCGATGCGGTGATGATTGGACCCCTGGTCATAAATGTAGGAACAATGATACAATACAGTGCAAAATCATCAATGGAAAGGAAGTGCAAGTCTCTGCACAAGAGACCTTGTCTGATTTTAATACACTAGGAATAAAGAAATACACTAGGAAAATACTTAAGCTTTGAGGACAAAGCTTCCTTAAAGGAAGTGGCAATGTAACAACTATAAAATAAAATATTATTTAGATTAGTTAATTATCTTATGAAAGGGTGTAACCCTTCAGTTTACATGCTCAAAGCCTATAAAGGTGATCTTCCCTTGTAATCATTAAATCATCCAATATATTATTATTATTCATATTCTTATTAAAATGATAGTCGGATTCAACTAATGGACAACCTAATTCGGTTGCTCCAGACTTCCGAGGAGATCCAGATCTACCTTTACCAATAGACGCCCAATGGGGTGATATCGGTAACAAAAATGATCAAGACATTGATTAATGATTTTTTTATGTTTTATGATTTTTTATACATGATGAGAAGACCTAAATTTTTCATGCAGACGCAAGAGATGCACGACCTGGGGGTTCATCCCCAATGGACAGGAGAGCGGGGGATCGCTTCGTACACATAGGAGACGACGAGTTAACTGAGTTGGAGGACAACCTCAACCAATTGAATCTGGACATTCCATATGCTGCTATATATGACCTCCCTAGGAGTTACCATGGAAACACATCTAGAGTGTCAGGTTGATTCGGCTGCCTGCTACGGAGGGTAGCCAGGGCTATCATGTGCTATCATGAGCACCACTAGATGTTCTACATGATGTATACACTGAAAGCTAGCTAGCTTCAGGATTTTTACCATTTTTGTATATCTGAAATCTAGAGTGCTTCAGTTGGGGTCTCATGACCATGTTTTTGTAAAACACTTATATATATATATATATATATATACAAACTTATGTACGATGTTTATATGTGTTCAAATAGAAAAAATGATATTTACATGAGTTTTTATGTGTCTTTTACTATTTATTTTATTTTACAATGGACCATGTTTTATTTATAAAATTTATGTATGGGAAATGTACCCATCTAAAATGTAGTTTTCCAATGAGTCGACAACCGTGTTATAAGACCTAGGAATGTTCCTATAAGTGATTGATTCAAACGACCTTTCTAATAGATGCACTCTTCGAAAAAGACGAAGAAGTGTTGGGTTTCTGATGGTATAAACGTGGTTCAAATGACAAACCACTAGATGTGATTCCATAAATACTACCAATTCATGAATGCCCCAATATGCATCCTCAATCAACAAACCTATCACTGCATGATACTCGACGATGTTGTTGGTAGTCCGACCAATACAAACCGCTCTTGAACTGACTAATTCATGTGCCGAGGAATACAAAACCAAGCAGCTGAAGCAAGGTTCAAGGTATGACATCAAGTACCATAAGCAAAACCATAAAAATCCATCCGATTTAGATAACCAAAACATGGTATAAACAGTACTAACTAAAAACTAAAAACCATATTGAAAAGCCAAAAAACACACCAAAAAGTCAAACAGTATACATATATACAAGGTACCATATAGAAATGACTTCAAGCATAGTACCTCTTCAGGTACAACCCATTGCGAGGTTTCCCGAAAGGTATCCCATCATATTCCACAAGCTCATAGGCCCCTTTCTCTAAAACTTTACTGACGAGAAAGGGACCATACCACATAGATTCAAACTTCCTCTTCCCTAACTTGTCATGTATTTGATCATAAGTCAGAACCATGCCACCTTTGTTAAAGACACGAGGTTGAACAAACTTAATGTACTAAGCCTTAACGCATTTTTTATGTGCCTTGTTATCCAAGGCAGCATCTCTTCTATTTTCATCAAGTTTTGTCAAGTACAAAAATTGTTCCTCTTCGGTGGAAGTGTTTGGGAGAAGTTATACTACAAGTTTGAGTGATGGGATTTGACACTTGATAGGAAGGACAACTTCTAATCCATAAACCAAATGAAAAGGTGTGAAACTAGTTGTTGTTTTAACTGAAGTCCTATAATCCCACAGTGCAGAAAAAATAGTCAAATGCCAGTTAGATTTGTGATCTCCAACCATACTACATAGCATTGTTTTAAAAAACAATTTAATGGCCTCAACCTGACCATTATCCCGTGGGTAATACAGAGTTGAGTTTTCATGGTGAAAAACCAGCTTAGCACTCAACTCAGCCATCATCTAATTGCGGAAATGAGATTCATGGTTACTGACTGTGGCTTGTGAAACTCCAAACCTAGCTATCACATGGTTAAATAAAAATAGGGCAGAAGTATTTCCATCCTTTGCATATGTAGGCATTTCCTTCAGCCATTTTATAAAGTAATCAATGGCTACGATGATGTAACCATGCCCCCCGGCTGAGGTAGGCTTACAATGCATGAAATCAATACCCCACTTGGAAAAAGGGGCAATAGAAATGATGGGGTATAAAGGAACAAGTTAGGTGCGATTTTTAGGATAAAAGAGTTGACAGGGTGGGCATTTCTTAATTGCCTCATGACAATCTTTGAATATTGAGGGCCAAAAATACCCAGTACGAAGGATTTTTTTGAGCTGTCGCCATCCCAGAAAGATGACCACCACATGCTCCAGAGTGGCAATGATTCAAAACTTGTTCAGTCTCTTCATGTGTAAGGCATCGTTGAAGAATGGAGTCAATACCACGTCGATACAACGTATCATTTAAAATGAGATAATACTTTGCGTGGTGACGAATGCGACGACGATAGTCATGGGACATGTCAGGCTAAAATCTCTAGGTCTAGAGATAAATGATCAAATATCCATACCACGGCTTGGTTTTGTTGATCAGGAACAAGAATTCATCCGAAAATGAATCATTGGGCTCAGCTTCCATCAGAGCACAGGGAAGGTCACACATCAACTCTACAAAAACCAAGAAATTCTTCAAAGTATCCTTAGCGAACTTGAGATCAAATTCTTGTAAGATAACGATCCAATGGGAATACTTTCCCCCTAGTACCTAACAAGTCAGAATGTAATACATGGGGTTTTGATCTGCGAGAACAATTGTGGTGCGTAGTAAGATGTAGTGATGAAATTTTTGCACATCAATGAATGTAGCCAAAGCTAGCTTCTCCACACATGAGTAACGAGTTTCAAATTCAAGAATACTCTTACTTAGGTAAGAAATCACGTGTTCTTGGCCGTTAAGATCTTCCTGCACTAGAACCACACCAATAGTAGTAGTGGAGAAAACAACATACAACATAAAGTCTTTTGAGTAATTTGGGGGGTGCAACACCGATGAATGTGTCAAAGTGTGTCTCAAATTATCAAAAGATCGTTGGTATTGGTCATCCCAAAAGAACAGAGTGTCCTTCTTAAGGAGACACATATTGCCCTGTTTTTTTTCTGTGAAGTTGCATACGAAACGATGAAGAAATTTTTCTTTCCCTCACAAACTTTGGAGTTCAGTGATATTAGATGAGGTGGGTAACTCCAAAATAGCAGCAATTTTGAAAGGATATATCCGGATTCCATCTTTGGAAACCATAAATACAAGAAGACATCCAATCTCAACACAAAAGACACATTTGTGTGTATTAAGCCGAATATTATAGTGACGACACCTAAGGAAAATGTCTCTAAGGTGCTATGGGTGGTCCTCCTGTTGTTGTGAATGGGCAGGGAGATCTTCAAGATACGACTCCACAATGTGCTTGATATCGTGAAACGAGTAGGACATGGCACGCTGGAATGTAGCTCCGACAATTTTTAAACCAAAGGGTAACTTCCGATATGCAAAGGTTCCCCACATACAAATGAATGTCATTTTATGCTGATCGGCAGGTAGAATTTCTATTTGATTGTAGCTGAAAAATCCATCCATAAAAGAAAATATGACATTCCCAGCACAGTTATCAATGATTTGATCGATGTGTGGACTAGGGAGATTGTCCTTGGGACAAGCCTTATTGAAATCTCAGAAATTGATACAAACCCTAATAGTTCCCTACTTCTTAGCCACAAGGACAATATTAGACACCCATTCTATCAGTGGTACGGGATAAATAAACCTCGCTTTTATAAGTTTCTCCACTTCGACTTTAATAGCCATATCCTTCCTAGGATGGACTTCACGTAGTTTTTTGTCGGACTGGCCTTGTCGTGGGATAAGTTTTAATCTTGTGTACAACAATGGACGGATCAATCCCAAGCATTTATTCATACGTCTAGGAAAAAAGATCACGAAATTATTTGAATAGAGCTCTATAACTTTCAGTTTCTTATGTTGAACAGTTCTGGACTACATGAACATGCTCAATAGTTTCAAGATTGATTGATATGTCAATAGGGGTTGTATAAGTGATGTTACAAAGGTTTCCTTTAGAATCAGTTCCTTGCAACAATATAGGTGTTTGAGGATTGCTGACAATATCAATACTAATAAGAGATACAAGATCAAAGTCTACTGAATTGGAATTGGGAAGGAAAGAGGATCTATGGTGATGATCCTCCCACATAGGTTCATCCCCACTCATTATCTCCATAATGGACTCATCTGATGGAAAAGTATGCGAGAGATAGTCTACAGTGGGGAGAGACGGTTCTATCCAGTAGGGCATGTGGTAAGGATCTGAAGCCACTATATGAAGATCATCAAAATGGACATCAGAAAAAAAATTGAATAGTATCATAAAGTGCTTCATAAGGGCCTAAATAGGATGACTCAACAACTTCTTTGCTTCTAGGACTATGGCCAGTCATGGAATTCATGTTCATAGTCACCACTTTCGTACTAGGAGGGGTTGAGGGAAACACTCCCATGAGGGTTGAATATTTCAACATACCTACCCTAACTGATTGATAAGGAGGAGGGGGTTGACCTAGCATAGGGATATTATTTGCATTGGGGGTAGTAACATCTGGTGAACAAAAATCAAGTTGATCGATGGTCACAATGTTCCCCAAATGAGATAATTGGAGAGTTCAAAAAATTGTCGAGGTGAAAACCTTCATAGCATAGAAACAATTTCTCCCCAATAGAAGATTGTAATCCAATGGGACATCAAATACCTCCACCTGAATGGAAACCGTATTTCCCCCAAGCTTGAACAAAAGGGCCGGTAACAGACCATGATGTTGGAAGCCTCGTCCATCAAAAGCGTTCAATGTCGTGGGTGACTCCGTAAGTTCGAGAGAACCAATGGCTCTCCAACAAGCCACAAACAATACCGAGGTGGAAGATCCTTCATCTAGAATGGTCCTATGGACATTTCTCCCAATGACTCTTGTCGCCATTTAAAACGCGAGATGGTGGGGTAATATAGACTTGTAGTTCTCTACATTAAAATGAATCAAATTAGTGTTATCTGAGTCTAATTCCCCCAATGTTGTTAACAAGTTTTTGTGTTGCGTGGGACAACTTTGGGGTACCTCTAGGGTGGACATCGCACAAGGTGCTTGAGCCAAATATTCAATAATGTTGTAGAATTATGCAGCTTGAGAATTTGGATTAACAAAATACTTCATGAGGGTACTCTTGGGTGGGCACAAAATCAATTCAAGATTAGGTTTCTCGATCGTAAGAGAACCATTAGACGAAGACGGAGAGGAACCAATGGAAGGATTTTTCATGGAAGAAGGATTCTTATCCTTCTTCTATGTAGGTTTGTCATATGACTAACTACGAGTATCCAAGCTAATATTTTCTGAAGACATCATTTTGATTTATTCTGTAGAGTTAGAGGTTCCTTGAGAAGACATATCATATATCAATTATTGTTGAGACAGAAAGGGGTCGGCAAGCACTGCTGGTGTAGGGCTACTTTTCAAAAATTTACTAATATCTTCATGAAGAGGGAACTCCTTTGTGAAGTGGTCACCACCACATAGTAGACATGGATACTTAGCCTTCCTTTTTCCTTTATTGTCATTCTCTTCGGCCATAGCCTTGGGATTCTCCTATTGGTTTCCAGGCTTCTTATTTTTTCCTTTTCCTTTCTTCTTATTACTGGGTGTCTGCATACTTTGAATAACATTCACCTCGACAGAAGCCATAGGAGTAGAAGGAGTAGTAGTAGAAGTACTTTATTGCTTGGTAGTCTTAGTTGTTGATGAGGGATGGATTGAACCGACAACCCCATCAACAGGAGTTTCTACAGGTGTCTTGGAAGGGTCTGTGCTATGGCAAGGAGCTAGAGGGATTAGGTCATACAGAGTTCTGGACTGGGAATAAACCAAGTCCAGATACTGAGTGTGAATGATAGCCTACTCTTCAGTAACAACACCACCCATAGCGAGATCACAGATGATGGGAGGAAACAAGGATTTCATGAGCCAATCAGCCAATAATTGGTTTGGAATAGGAGATTTAATAAGTCTTCGTCATCTCCTCCATTCATGAATATGGTCAGATATGTGTGTGGAAGTATTTTGATGAAGTGATGTCAAAATATCTGTACTAGTCTCATAATAGATGGGAAGCTGGAAATTAGTAAGAAAAATTGTTTCCAATGAGCTAAAATCCACAAATGAATGTTGCAGAAGTTCAATGTACCACTTTGCATCCATACCAGTCAAAGTTCGTTGAAAGAGACTTAAACGGATCGAATCATCCATCAAGGAGTTGGAAGAACACCATAGAGGGAAGGTCATAACATGGTTTTTTGGATCTTCTCCCTGCTTCCCATCAAATTTCCGGATATCTTATGGTAACTTTACTGGAGTGGTAGGCCATGAAGGGTTATGCTGGATGGGGTCATTAATCAAATTGGATAGATCAGGAAGTCCAAAGTTGCCAAAAAAGGATGTTGTCGGTTAGTTTGCAAATACTGGTAGTACTCATAAGGCATATGTATACCAGTAGGACCATAGGATGATTGATACAGTAGTTATTGGGAATTTGTATTCGCAGATGATCCTCCTGAAGATCCGCTAGATGGAGGAGGGCCCCCGGGAGGAGGGTTTCCTCCAGGTGGTGGTGGTGGTGGTACTCCACTAGGAGGGTCTCTACCAAGTGGTCCTCCATTAGGTGGGCCTCCAAAATGTGGTCCCCCAGAATGTGGTCCCCTAGAAGGTGGTCCCCTAGGAGGTGGTCCTCTAGGTGGTGTCCCCCCAGAAGGTGGTCCACTAGAAGGTGGCGGTCCTCTAAGAGGTGGTCCCCCAGAATGTGGTCTGAAATAAGGTGGACCTATGCCAGGTGGGCCTCCACCAGGTGGACCTCCACCAGGTAGGCCTCCACTAGGTGCCCCCCCAAAAGGTGGGACACCATATACTCCAGGAGTATTGATAGGTATCCCCCAAAGCATAGGAATATATGACCAATTGGGTTTCCCCCATGGTGTAAACATGTTTTCGGGGTAAGGAATACCAAGATATACCATTCTTATAGATGTAGGTTGAAAGTTCACATTACTTAAGGATGGCATATTTCCTGGGGTGAGAGTATCCCCAAGAAGGTTTATTAACAATGGGCTGTACCCAAGAGGGTTTCCCTGTACTGGAAGGGGGAGTAACCTATTTGGTTTTTATGGGAGGGACTTGTTACCTCCTTTCACACACATGGGGGGGAATGTGGAAGAAATATTCAGGCCACTCGGTGTGTCCTTGGGGGAAAGTCTCGAGTCAAGGCTGTCACCTTGTTCTTGACTCCTCCGTTTAGGAAAAATCCTAACAAATCCAAGGGGGGTAGACCCTATGAGTTACTAAGGTTGGTTACTTAGATGATGATGGGATTAAATGAGTAATTTTTTTAGGATTTTTGACAAATAAATTCGACACAAGATATTTGCAAGATTTGTTATACCAAAACAACATAGACATAAAAAATTGATAAGCAGTAATGCAGAAACATATGATAATATCAAAATAGATCAGTTCCAATAATGGAGTCCACAAATGAGATTGCTATTGAAATAGAAATGGGTGTTGCAAGTGCTCTTGGTCAAATTTTAAGTTAATGTATGATGAGTAAATTAAATTAGGAGTGGGGACTCTAGATATACCCAGGGGGTACTTGGAGTATGTCCAAAAGTAACAACCACTATAGCTACCCATAAGGAATGTGTGGGATGAATGGAGTCTCTGAGATTCTGTTCATAATACACCCGCTAGGATGTAATATATATCGGCACCTCGAGGTCACTGTCCAGTAGTTCCCACTTCCTTTGGGTATTTTGCCACCATTTACGGTTCAATCGAGGCGTTGGATTTTTTCCTAAGGTGGTTAATTGGGGAAAGTCAATCCTAATTATTCTAGTCACTCGCATTGCTTCTGATGCAGCTTGACTGATCGGAAGAACCGCAGCCAAGTGCAGAGCATACACACTGGATCCTTGATAATTTTTTTAAGGATTTTAAGTTGTGTTCTTTGTTAAAAAAAATGAGAATCTCTAGGAATCTATTTCGGTCCAAGTGGACCTAAATCAAGAAAGTGATAAGGGGTTAATTTTAGATGATAAGAAATAAAAAAAATAAAACAAACATCAAACCACAACTCACAGGTTATCTAATTAGTCCTACCACGCATCTCTTTCCCCTTTTGGGTCAATCAGGAAGTCGTGGGTTAAGTAGTATGATTACTTTGAATTTGTAAAATATATTGAAATTCTTATGATTCAAAGTATACAATGCTGCAATACAAGACAAAAATATAAAATAGAGAAAAAGTGCAAAAATCACAAAATGCAGGATCCCCCCCGGCGGGATGGGGAGTTGGCTCGAAAGAGCCTACTCAAACTTGTTTTTATTATTATTAAGGGTTACAATAATAAGAAAATTAATTGAAAAAATTCCGCTTGGTTCTTATACCAAATGAACCCAAGGGATTACAAAGTACAACAATAATGACTATGGAAGATGGGGAGACCCCTGGGGGGTTTCGAATGGCCCAAAAATCACTTTTCGGACAGCACCTCCTCCTATTTTTGGAGGGGCCTGCTAAAAACCAGAAAGATTTAATTAGTGTAAATTTCCCAAAAACACTTTAAAAGTGTCTTTGTACAACCCCCAAAAAACTACCGACAAATACTAAGTTAAAGTACTTTTAAGAAAAGACAAAAATAACTCAAGAGGACAAGTCCTCTTAAGGATCTTGGCTAGATTTGGGGAATCCAATGCAATGTGCACTTTTGATTCTAGATTTAAATTTTAATAAAGAAATACTATTCACTTTAAACAAGCTTTTGATTTGGATTAAAACTGCTTATAAAAAATGAAAGACTTTTACTGTTAGATCTAGTTTTTTTTTTAAAGAGAAAGGACTTGAATCTTTTTCTTAAATGAAACTAAATATATGCATGCAACTCCTATATGTTCAGATATATAAATATATCATCTTTGAAATAGCATATCTAAAATATAAAATCCAAGTAACCAAGAAGATTTATTTTTTTTAAAAGGAGAGTAAGAGGAGAGAAGGTTGGTTCGTTGCTTGAATGAAACAAGCTTAAAGGAGGCCCTTTTGTGGAGCATCGAGGGACATATTCTTGAGCTTATTGGATAAGGAATGGTGTAAATCTTGATCCACACCTCATCCAATCGAGAACCTGCAACTAGATCTCACAAGACTGCACAACACCTCGTGAGATCTGGATATATATGTATGGAACAAAGAAAATGAAAGATCATGCAAAAATAATCTTATTTAAGCATATAACTTAGATTCTTGAGCATACATAATATGAATAAACAAGAGCATACACTCTTACTTGATTCAACCGAATCCTTGAATCCAGAATACAAAGCAGCACAAAAATTGGAAAAAATTTGCAGTTACCACATTAGCAGCATGACACTGGGAATTCACACAAACACATGCACTACACAGTATAGCCTCCAAAGTTTCTTCATTCACAATGAAAATATAGTAGTATTACAATGGCAACAGCTCTTCATCCAACTCTAACTATCTTGGAAGAGGAAAAATATGCTTTATTTATAGCCAGACTGGCTAAGAGGGGCACATGCTTGACTGAAAGAGAGACTGAAGCTGACAGAGAGTTAAGCCGAGCCTGATCTGATGATTAATTGAGTTTGATCTGATGATGAACTGATTTTAACTGAACTAGAACTGCAAATCGAAGTGACACCTCACTCAGTGAATTGAACCACCCAGCAAACAATTCCCAGATTGCTCCACACGTGTGGAGGAGAGAGAAAGGAGGGCGCAACCCCCAGATTTGCATGAGCTTTTTAAGCTCCTCTTCAGCCCTAATTCATGCCTTCAGTCAAGGAATGAGAACTCTCAGTCAATCTGAAGCCAATGAGATTGATTTCAATCAAATCAGAGCAAAATCCATTGATTGAGGAATTTGGATTTGCTCCATTATTTAATTAATATTTGATTTTTTTGGATTTTCTCACCTGAGTGATGGAAAAATCACTCAAAACTTAGGAAAAGTGGGTTTATGGGTTTATCGGGTGCTTTGAGTTAGAAAATGAGCACCCCCATGTTCATATGTTAAAAAAAATACAAAACTTAGGGGGACTTAGCACATGTTCATATGACTTGACCATAATGCCTAGCATGTTTATACATTGACACATATACTCTAATAACCTCAATAGGCCTAAATACCAAGCCAACCACCCCAACTTTCAAGGTATTGAGTGAAAAACTCATAAATTATCAGTCATTTATTCAACAACCAATAATAACCAAGGGAAAAAACACTCTAGGATGATCGGATTGAAAAATAAAGTCCAAGAGATTGAGTCTTTTACAGACACTACCATGCTAGATCATTTTATTACAACTCCCCCAAGGGTGTATGAACATGTGGTAGATAAAAGAAACACTTCCCAGAAGCAAGTCTGAAGGTCTTCTAAAGTCCAAACAAATCATATTTTTCTAGTTCACTAGGCGCACTTGATAACACCGACTAAGTATGAATTATTAGGTAACATCTGGCTCCATCTAGGGGCACAAGCTTTGACTAATCTTCTGATAAAAGAAGAGGATGTGAGAAATCAGGAATCTTTGGGTTCTGCACAGCAATTAAAGTTTATCAGTAACATGTATATAAAAGAAACCAACTCGAAAAGCATATTAATGTACAGAATTAGTATATAATGTATAAAAAACAATATTTTACAAGACTAATATACAACAAAAAAAATTCAATGTTAGTGCTATGGTACAAAACATCTATAATACAACAATATGATACATGAAATTTTAAAAATACATGCAGGGAAAAGCTTAGAAGTTGTCCCTAAAACGACTGATGCCAATAAAGGCATCAAACCATCTCACCGAAGAACATCTTGAGGAGAAATCCATACACTGGTAGGATTAACCTTTCTCCTTCCAGGTCATTCAAATAGAAAGAATTTGTTTATGCTACTTCATCGATGATATATGGACCCAACCATAAGCTGTCAAACTTTTTGTGTTTCTCGGGTTTCTCCTGTCGTTTGTCCCAACACAAGATTATGTCACCTACTTGAAAGGATCCAGTCCGGGTAGATCTATCAAAGGTTCTCTTGACTTTGTCTGAATTTCTGATACTTTGGTCAAGGGAATTTCTTCTACTTTCATCTAACTCGATCAACTGGTTGATTCTATTTTGAATGGCATCCTGGTCTGAGCCAAAGGTCTGGAGAAGCTGATACACTGGAAGCTTTAAGTGGACCGGTAAGGTGACATCTAGGCCATAGACAAGTTCGAAAGAGTTCCTTCCAGTTTAATTTTTCTTTTTGATTCTATTGGCCCATAATGCATTTTGATCTTGCTATCCCAGTCCTTTTTATTATCGCCCATAGTTTTCTTGATTATGGTCATTAAGTTTTTATTGCTTGACTCAGCTAGACCATTTCCTTGGGGATAATAGTTGGATGAATGGGATAGTACAATGTTGTACTTGAAACAAAAGGATGACATCTCAGAGGAACTGAAGCATGGGCCATAATTATTTGTGATGATTTTGGCTGGCACATTGAATCTTGTGATAATCCTATCTTCTAGGACATCCATGACTACAACATCGGTTTCCTTCTTGGTGGGTATCGCCTCTACCCACTTGGTGAAATAATCAGTGGCAGTGAGTATTCAAGAATAACCATTTCTCAAGTTATCCTTGAACTTACCGATGAAATCAATCCCCCACTATTGGAAAGGGGCTTGGACTACTATTGGTTTTAAAGGCAAGGCTTTCATTTGCTTCTTTCCATTGAATAACTAAAACTAGGGACAAAATCTAATAGACTTGTGCACATCTGAAAAAAGGTTCGGCCAATAGTAGCCTGCTCTAAGAATTTTATGGGTGGTTGTTCTTGCTGCAAAATTTCCACCACAAAATCCTGCATGAAACTCAACCATGAGTTTTTTGGACTCATGTTCATCGACACATCTAAGTATTAAACCATCGGGATTTCTCTAACCCAAACCATCTTTTGTTAAACAATACTTAGTTTTATTTAACCTTAATTCTCTTCTTTTATGGCCAAGTAAGTGATCAAGGCATGTAAGGTTACAGAGGAAAAATATGACGTCAGTATACCAAGGGTGCTGCTCTAATCTCTGAAGCTCATCTGATACACTTTGTTCTAGACCACTGTTCTGTCAAATTATTCCTAAGGATTTTTCATTTCCTTGGGTCAACATATTTGCAAGACCCTGTCCCTTAATTAACTTAGTAGGTTTTATCTCTAAATCATACTCTTGAATATTTGAAAACCATTTACCCTTGATGCCTAGGCAATCTTGTTGAGACATGATATCCTTGACAGCTGCATGGGGTACATACCCAATGATTTTAGAGTATTCCACATAAGTTCTAAAATGTTTAAGGGACTTGAAAAGAGCATAATCCTGTTTCTCCATGGTGGTATACTTCAACTCTGAATTTTGCAAGGCTCTACTCATAAATGCTATAGGTTGCTCTTGTCCCTCCTTATTCTTTTGAAGCAAAACACCAGCAATGGTGTACTCTGAGGCCAAGGAAAATATCTGAAATTCCTTAGAATAATCTGGACTGATCAAGACCGGGGACTTGGATATAGCATCTTTGATAGACTTGAAAGTATCTTTCCCTTCATCCATCCATTCAAATTTAGCATCTTTCTTCAACAACTTGTGTAAGGGCTTCATTAGTTCTACTAAATTTGGGATGAATCTCCTTATGAAATTTATCAGACCATTGAAAGATTGGAGAGCTTTAAGATTCTTAGGCAAGGGGACTTTCTTAATGGCTTCGAATCGCTCAGGATCTACCTTGACACCATCCTTAGAAATGATGTGTCCCAACAACTTTCCTTTGTTAACCCCAAATATTGACTTGGCAGGGTTTAAGGAAATACTATATTTCCAACATCTTATGAAAACCTGCGTGAGATTACTTATGTGGTCAGATCTTTCCTTTGAAAAAATAGTTAAGTCATCTTGATATATTTCGATTATTTTTCCTATAAGTTCTTTAAAAGAAAAATATATGGCTCTTTGGAAGGTGGCACCGACATTTAATAAGCCAAAAGGCATTCTTAAAAATTTGTAGGTGCCTCAAGGTGTGGTGAATGTAGTTTTATGTTGATCTTCTTTACTTACCAACACCTGATTATACCCGAAAAGCCATCCAACATGGACATCAATCCTAATCCTATTACTCTTTGAAGTAATGTTTCCATGTCAGGAAATGGGTAATTATCCTTAAGGCATGATGTATTTAGATTTCTAAAATCTATACATATTCTAATTGACCCATTCTTCTTTCTAACAACAACCAAGTTGGAGCACCATGATGAATGTCTTGTAGGTGCTATGATCCCTACTGCTAACATCTTCTGAAGCTCCTTCTGCATAATGGGGGCCAACTTAGGATTTATTTGCCTAAGCTTTTGTTGGAAAGGCTTGACCTCCTTAGCCTCTTCTATGAGGGGAATAGTGTGTTGATACACATCTTCTAGATAGGATTTAAGCTGATCATAACTAAAGGCCAACACATCTCTATACTCTTTGATTAAGTTGATTAAACTGTTCCTTTCCTTTTCCGAAGTACCCTCTCCAATTTTTATTAACTTGGGGTCTTTATCTGTTCCTATGTTTATTTCCATATAATCCCCAATTTTTATTGATTATTTTTGTTTTTTATGACGATCCTGTCGATCAAACATATTTTCAAAAGCTATAAGGCTACTCAGGATGTCATTCCTTACATTATCCTCGCACTCCTGATACTCTTTACCCTCCTGGTGATAATTGGTCTTTCCACCTTCAAAATATTGGAGATTATGGATGAATCTCAAGAGTTGTTCATCATCTTTAAACACCTGCCAATGATCTACATTATCCAGAATTGAAGGTCTGAAATTAATTTCCATTAATCATCTCATATGAAGGCTGGAGGGTGGATGCTTCCACCACCAAATTATCTTCTAACCCATTCATTTCCCTAGGGATATTTTGAATGTTGAGTGCATCAAACCATTCCATGGTGTCCCATGTGGCATTCCTATACTTCCTTAGTCTATCACTTTTACACTAATACTAATTCTTAAGTTGGAGGACAACTAAGGATGAATCTCCTTTTATGTTGAACATCTTTATTCCCATGTCTTTAGCGGTTTCTTACCCTAGAAGCAATGCCTCATACTCAGCTACATTGTTCGATGCTTCAAACTCTAACCTGAAAGAAAAGTTGTAAATTTTATTTGAAGGAGAAATGATCACGATGCCTGCACCCTTTCTGGATTTGGAATAACCCCCATCAAAGTACATTTTCCAAACCTCATCTATCTTTTCATATTTAATGTTTTCCTTAATAGGGGCCATGAAATTTGACAAGATAGCATAGTTTTGAAAGTTGTCAGTGAAATGTACAAATTCATTTCTAGGATTTTTAGGGTTTTCTACATGTTGTTTCCTTTGTTTCTCCCTATGGAGTATCACCCTTGTGTTTTCTGATGCAAGTATAGTAGCATATGTCCAATCCATTTGAATGTACCCACCAAGAGTAGCAGCCCACTTTGTGGATAAAAACATACCCCAATTATCTGGCACATCAATCACTACCACATCCATCGCCATGTCGATGTTCGGATACTTGGCCAATTTAACATGTAGATTTAAGATTATCCCTAACACTTCAACTTCTCTTGCATCCATTGCACAAACATTGTGGTAGGGTCGTGTGATCCTTATATTTAGCCATTCCATTACTTTTCTTATTATGACATTTGATGAAGCACCTGAATCTAACATGTAATTATGAAGGAGGATATTATCAACTAAAAGGGAGACATAAAAAGGAGAATGGTCTTCCATTCTCGGATCAAAACTGTTGAGGACTATAGGCAATATCCTAAGGTTTAATAGATTCATCTTCAAATATAAAATTATTATTAGGGAGATGATCCTCTTCGACAATATTATGAGTTTTATTCTGACTATCCTCTATGGCTTTTAACAACTTTTCTTTTGACCAGGAATTTGAATGATATCAGTTGCATAAGCAGAGACCTTAACATCATTCCACCATTTTGCAATGCCAATATTTGATTCTGGGACAATAGGGGGATTTGGAAAAGGAGGAGTTGTTACCTTAGGTTTGTACTATTTAGCTGGTGAAGACTTCTCCTTCCTTTGATAAACTGCACCCTTTAATCTAGCCTCCTTCATTTCCTTAACCTTTTATGGAGTAGGAATTTGACCATGGAAGTGGGAAAGGAGGTCCTTCTCATGACTGTAATCTATGACCTAATGCCAATGCTGGTTTGACAAAGGGTAGGTTTATCCTACCATGTATACATGATCTGGCTTAATTGAAGTTGTTTCCTGACCACTGAACTCAAGAATTCCATGTTCCATGAATTTATTTGCAACATAACAAGTACTCTCCTGGTGGAATTGTTCACAAGGTCTACACCATTGAATCACTTCTTCTACCATGTTAGCTGAGTCTAACTGGTTTGGGATACTAGGTTCTTGAAGAGGGGATTTCTTCTGATACACCTGATTTTTCTTGGGCTGAAAGTTCCTCGGTCCATTATTCATTTCCATCATCACCAATCTATTCCGCATGTGATTCAACTGTGCAACATGATTTTCCATTTGTTTATTTTGATTAGTGACCAAGGTTTTCATCATTTTCGCCATCTCTTTCATGGGATCTTTGGAAGTGCCCTTCTCTTCTGACTCAAAATCCTAACCCTTGGTCTCTTTGTTGTGAGAAGAGTTTCCTCTAGTGTATCCAGGTATGTTAGATTTATCAGATGACTGCATGTTTGTTTCAATTTTCTCGGTAAGGATCTGAACAGCTTTAAGATCGACAGGTTCTTAATCTCTGAACTGGTACCTTAAGTCACCAGAGAAGGCTTCAATGTAGAATATGAGGATAGAAGAATTATTTGTCTTGATGTCATCATGAAGGTTCGCAACCACCCACCTGAATTTAGTGTTGAATTACTCTATGGTTTCATTCTCCATCTTCTTGATGTTGTGGAGGGAAGCAAGTTGATGTCTAGGTTCTTTCTTTTCTCCCCACTTCTCCCTAAAATCATCCAAGAAGTCCTTAAGGGTTTCATATGAGTTGTTTTCCAAGTCAAGGTACCATTCTCCAGCCTCTTCTTCTAGGGATAAAGAAAAAAACTTCATCTTGACATCATCATGGTCATTAACCGCGTCAATGCAATAAGAGACTAGGTGCTTTTCATACTTCCACAGGTGGGACTTGGCGGTGATGGTAGTGTTGCCTTGGAAGGTAGAAAGTTTCTTGACAACATCACCTGGGATAGCATGTGGAGCACCTGCTATCTGATAAAAGTCAAGGGGTTTGAAAAAATCAGACATTATGGTAGATGGTTGAGTGTGACTCTCTTCAAATATGTGATGGATATCTGAGAGGGATTGGTCTCCTAAATCTTCAAGGATTCTACGAGATGTCTTCCTATTCAACCTTTCTCTAATAAAACTTTTAGGATCAGGAAGAGGATTGAACAATCGTTCATGGTTACTTCGGGTAGAAATCCTTGGAGGGATATTAGATAGTGGAGTCGCCAGATGGATCGAGTTTTAATTTGGTGTTTTAAAGACAAGATCAATCAAATTTTTATCTTTTTAGTTCTTTAGAAAAAATTTAAGCTAAGTCATACTCGGGAATACAAATTTTTATCCCCGATAATGACACCAAAAGTTGTTTCTGCCTTTCACACACCTGGGGGGGAACATGGCAGAAATATTCAAGCCACTCGGTGTGTCCTTGGGGGAAAGTCTCGAGTCAGTTGTCACCTTGTTCTTGACTCCTCCATTTAGGAAAACTCCTAACAAAGTCAAGGGGGGAGACCCTACGAGTTACTAAGGCTGTTTACTTAGATGATGATGGGATTAAATGAGTAATTTTTTTCAGGAGTTTTGACAAATAAATTCAACACAAGATATTTGCAAGATTTGTTATACCACAACAGCTAGAAATCAAAACTTGATAAGCAGTAATGCAGAAACATATGATAATATCAAAATAGATCAATGCCAATAATGGAGTCCACAAATGAGATTGTTGTTGAAATACAAATGGGTGTTGCAAGTGCTCTTGGTCAAATTTTAAGTTAATGTATGATGAGTGAATTAAATTAGGCAGGGGGACTCCAGATATACCCAAGGGGTACTTGGAGTATGTCCAAAAGTAACAACTGCTACGGATACCCGCAAGGAATGTGTGGGCTAAATGGAGTGTCTGAGACTATGTTCATAATACACCCACTAGGATGTAATAGATATTGGCACCTCAAGGTGACTGTCCAATAGTTCCCACTTCCTTTGGGTATTTTGCCACTGTTTACGGTTCAATCGAGGAATTGGATTTTCGCCTGAGGTGGTTAATTGGGGAAAATGAATCCTAATTATTCTATTCACTCGCATTGATTTTGATGCAGCTTGACTAATCAGATGAACCGCATCCAAGTGTAGAGCATACACACCGGAGCCTTGATAAGTTTTTAAAGGATTGTAAGCTGTGTTCTTTGTTAAAAAAAGGAGAACCTCCAGGAATCTCTTATGGTCTAAGTGGAACTCAATCGGGAAATTGAGGAGGGGTTACTTTTAGATGATAATAAATAAATAAAATAAAACAAACATCAAAAAAAAACTCACAGGTTATCTAATTAGTCCTACCACACATCTCTTTCCTCTTTTGGGTCAATCGGGAAGTCGTGGGGTAAGTAGTATGATTAATTTGAATTTGTAAAAGATATTGAAATACTTATGATTCAAAGTATACAATGCTGCAATATAAGACAAAAATAGAAAAAAGCAAAAAGTGCAAAAAACACAAAACATAGGATCCCCCTTGGGGGTATGGGGAGTTGGCTTGAAAGAGCCTACTCAAACTTGTTTTTTTATTGTTATTAAGGGTTAAAATAATCATAAAATTAATTGAAAAAATTTCACTTGGTGCTTATACTGAAAAAACCCAAGTGCTTACAAAGTACAACAATAATGACTACGAAAGATGGGGAGACCCCTGGGGGGTTTCGAATGGCCCAAAAATCGCTTTTCGAACAGCACCTCCTCCTCTTTTCAGATGGTAATTCTAAAAACCAGAAAGCTTTAATTAGTGTAAATTTCCCAAAAACACTTTAAAAGTGTCTTTGGACAACCCCAAAAAAACTACCGAAAAATACTAAGTTAAAGTACTTTTAAGAAAAGACAAAAATAACTGAAGAGGAAAAGTCCTCTTGAGGATATTGGCTAGATTTTGGGCATCAATTTCAATGTGCACTTTAGATGCTAGATTTAAATTTTAATAAAGAAATACTATTCACTTTAAACAAGCTTTTGATTTGGCTTAAAACTGCTTATAAAAAATGAAAGACTTTTACTGCTAGACCTTTTTTTTTAAAGAGAAAGGACCTGAATCTTTTTCTTAAATGAAAATAAATATATGCATGCAAATCCTATATGTTTAGATATAGAAATATATCATCTTTGAAATATAATATCTAAAATATAAAATCCAAGTAACCAAGAAGAGTTTTTTTTTTTAAAAGGAGAGTAAGAGGAGATAAGGTTGGTTTGTTGCTTGAATGAAACAAGCTGAAAGGAGGCCCTTTTGTGGAGCGCCAAGGGACATAATATTGAGATTATTGGATAAGGAATGGGGTCAATATTGATCCAAACCTCTTCCGATTGGGAACCTGCAACTAGATCACACAATCCTAGACAACACCTTGTGAGATTTGGATATATATGTATGGAACAAAAAAAATGAAAGATCATGCAAAAATAATCTTATTTAAGCATATAACTTAGATTCTTGAGCATACATAATATGAATAAACAAGAGCAAGTAATATTACTTGCTTAGTTTACACCCTTACTTGATTCAACCGAATCCTTGAAGCCATAATACAAAGAAGCACAAAAATTGGAAAAAAATTGTAGTTGCCACATTAGCAGCATGACGTTGGGAATCCACACAAACACATGCACTACACAGTATAGCCTCCAAAGATTCATTATTCACAATGAAAATATAGTAGTATTAAAATGGAAATAGCTCTTCATCCAACTCTAACTAGCTTGGAAGAGGAAAATATGCTTTATTTATAGCCAGACTAGCCAAGAGAGGCACATGCCTGACTGAAAGAGAGATTGAATCTGACAGAGAGTTAAGTCGAGCCTGATCTGATGATGAAATAAGTCTGATCTGATGATGAACTGAGTCTGATCTTATGATGAACTGAGTCTAATTATACTAGAACTTCAAATCAAAGTGACACCTCACATAGTGAGCTGAACCACCCAGCAAACAACTCCTAGATTGTTCAACACATGTGGAGGAGAGAGAAACGAGGGTGCAACCCCCAGATCTGCATGAGCTTGTTAAGCTCCTCTTCAGCCCTAATTCATGCCTTTAGTCAAGGAATGGGAAATCTTGGTCAATATGAAGCTGATGAGACTGATTTCAGTCAAATCAGAGCAAAATCCACTGATTTAGGAATTTGGATTTGCTCCATTATTTAATTAATTTTTAATTAAATTAATTAATATATGATTTTTTTGGATTTTCTCACCTGAGTGATGGAAAAATCACTCAAAACTTAGGAAAAGTGGGTTTATGGGTTTACCGGGTGCTCTGAGTTAGAAAATGAGCACCCCCATGACTGAATCTAACTTTTAGCCCCACTTTTACTACAAGACCAATTTTTCCAATTAAACTATTAAAAAATAGTCTAAGTTTTGTGGAAAAATTAAAATTAAAAATTAAAAAAAACAAAACCCAGGGGAACTTAGCACATGTTCATATGACTCGACCATAATGCCTAGCATGTTTATACATTGACACATAGACTCTAATAACCTCAATAGGCCTAAATGCCAAGCCAACCACCTAAACTTTGGAGGTATTCAGTGAAAAACTCAGAAATTATCAGTCGTTTATTCAATAACCAATAATAACCAAGGGAAAAAACACTCTGGGCTGATCGGATTGAAAAATAAATTTCAAGAGACCGAGTCTTTTACAGACACTACCATGTTAGAGAATTTTATTACAACTCCCCTAAGGGGGTATGAACATGTGGTAGATAAAAAAAACACTTCCCAGAACCAAGTCTGAAGGTCTTCTGAAGTATGAACAAATCATCTTTGTCTGGTTCACCAAGATCATTTGATAACACCGACTAAGTATAACTTAGTAGGTAACAGGACTACAATTGTTGACTGTCCTATAGTAGGGGTCTATCTTGTACTCGATGTGACTCCACTAACTACTGATGCAACTTGAGATGGAGGTTTCCCCCAGTGGTAGAAGATACGGGAGAACCAGAAGAAGACCTGGGATTTTGAACCGTATTAACAGGGTTTAAAGGATGACATGGAGTATAAACTATTGATCCTCGAACTGATTATTTCAAACTAGGATCATCTTGAGACGTCGAGTGTAAACAATATCTGGGAGGGGTTGATTCTGAAAGACGGGGTAAAAGAGCCAACATAGGATCCTGATGAGAAGGAGGTGAAGCAATGATGTTCATAAGGTTCTCTTGAAAATTATGTAAATGATCAATAGTCCACTGGAGCCTTCTATACATATCCTCATTCGACGGAGGATTAAAAAAGGATGGCCTAGTAACCCCAAATTAGTAAATTGCTTGACCCAAAGAGGTTCTCCAAAAAGGAGCATTAGGGCCATATTTTGTCCCCTTAGTATCATCATACGGGCCATCAACCCAATTTGATGTACCAACATGACCTTCCATTGGAAAATGGAAGGCAGTGTCAGCTGTAGGAGACTGTTCGACCAAGGGATTACCATATGTAGTGAATTCTTCCCCCACTTCCACAGTTGGATTCTCTTCCACGTGAGAATCAGCTGCAACTCCTTGGTCTATGGCTTCCATTGGTATTTCTCCTGAAATAGGAGGAAGGTTGGGTGGAAAGCCTTGAACTCTTTTGGATCATCTCAAAAGAAACTCATCTAGATTGTTGGTCACTAAAAGCCTAATCTAGGGTTTGAAAACTAGAAAAAACACACAAAACCACTCCTACATAAGCTAAAGGTCATAAGAAAACTTATGTGACAAGAGGGGCTGATAAAAGTTGGTTCCTCACTAGGATTGTCAAGTATTTGCAACTCACGATATACCGCAGGGTCCAACAGTAAAGTGCGGCAAGGAGGATTGGGACTGTCCCTTGCCTGAATACCCGATTACCTAGACAGTACATGCGTAGTAGTCTCCCCAAGTGCTATTCTCGGTGTACTGTGCTGACAAGATGTACAAAAGGGTTTTTCTTAGATGGTTTAGGGAATACTAGAAGGGTCTCCTGATATACACAAGGTACGTGGGAGCTCAAATCTGTGTTAGTGTTGTCTAATGCACAACCATTCAAAAGGGGCCTTCTGATATACAATCGAGTACGTCAAGTACCTTTCTATATACCTCAAGGGTACGTGAAAGTTTGTTCGATATACCGATGGTACATGGAAGAACCATACAGTTTCTGGGATGCAGTGTAGAAAAATGAACGACAAATCCTATGTTTAAAGACGTCGGAACATGTCTCTATCCTATCACTCAAGTTATTAAAAATTTTAACCTATAGCTACCGTTAATTTTATCTTGAATGATTAGGTGAATGTATGAAGTGTGTACAGAAAAGTAAAACCATGCAGCATGGGATGCACATTTTTTAGTTTACCATTCAAAGTATGCCCTACTTATGGGAAGGAGAGATTGTTTTAATTATGTTTCAAAACAAAAAAATTTCCAAACAATCACACTGAAATTATCTTTCTGAAAATGAAAACAAGCAACACACTTCTAAACTGATATTTGAAAGAAATAATGAAGTGAGATATATTTCCCTAAAATAAAGACAGTGGCACTAAAAGGCACACTAAGCACTTTTTCAATATTCTCAAAAAAATGAAAAGATCTAACTTATAACTATGATATTTTCTTTTTGACGAGATAAGAGCATGTGAAAGAAAAAGAAGAACATGGATGTATGAAAGATGGTGAAGCTAATCAGGGATGGATGTCTTTAAACACAATTATGATCAAGTCTCAATTTTTTTTTTGAATCGAAAAGCAAAAAACAATATTTCATAAACTCACAAAGAATAAAATCAAAATCCAAAAGCAAAGATTCCTTTTCAGTTTATCATACAATAAAAAGAGATCTAACTATATTGCCTGGAAAGCACTCCTTTTGAAAATCAAACCAAGCATACAAGCAGCTAAACAGATGGATGTAACCTAGCTCTTTGAACCAAAGCAAAGAAAGCATTTACCACTTTCATACCTTGAATTCAACATTCTAGATCTCAAAAATGAAGCCCAAAAACACACAGAACATAAAGAAAAATTAACTAATCTTTGTAATCACAGGGATGTGAAAACCCTACCTGGCACCACTTGTAGAAGGTTGGTGACAGAGCGTTACCGCTTGGGAACTTCCTTTTTTCTAGTATGACGGAGCAGTGGCAATGCTTAATGACTACTGAGAAATCACAATGGCACTGCTTATTGTCCTCTAAGCATGTGTGGTGACTTCTGTAGATGTCAAAACAAAAATAATGGAGAAACAGAGAAAGTCAAGTGGTAAAACACTAGCATCAAATCATGAAATTAACAAGAAAATTAAGTACAGAAAGTAGATGTTCCTCAGATATGAACAGATCTAGTTATACCGAACCAAGATCTCACTAGAAAGCCTAGTAGATATGATCACTAAAAGGTTGGAGTTTCAATTTCAGACAAGATTTTGCAAACCAAAGAAGATCAGATGTGCTGAATGCTCTTCCCCAGTATGGTCACCAGATTTGTTGCTAGGAAAATGCACCTCTTGCTGAAAAGAGTTGTTCCTCTACGCCTGAATGGTTCAGATCTAGAACAAATGAGTGATAAAAGAGATGGAAGACTTCCCCTAGAGCTTGTAGATATCTAGAATGAACCCTTTAGCTACTGTGTAGTCTGATGTAGTTGTCTCCTATGGTGATGAATCTCCGTGGATGTACCTGAACAAACACATCAAACAAACAAGCAAGATCAAAGGTACCAGAACATAGCCTACAGTTCTATATTAGTGACTAAGGAATCCAATAGTAAAATGAATGATTGCAACATAACACATTTTACGTGGAAATGAACCAACTTTGCATTAAAAATGAAGAAGAAAGCTTACAATTATTTCCTTAGTGTTGTGATGCTCCTTCACATGCCATGCCTTGTCCTCAAAAGCTCCAACTTGCTCCTTCAATGCTCACCCTATACTTGGCCAGAACCTCGGTGTAGCAGCATAACCTTTCTCTCTCTCAACCATGGGGTATGAGCCAGGTTTTATAGGCCTTGGGAGGATAGGAATGGTTGAGAAAATGGTGGGTGAGGTGGAAGGGAGATCCTACTAGGGGAGATCTTGAGTCTAGGTGGTCCATAAGATTAGGGATGAGGGTGCCACAAAGTCTTTCTTTGAGAAGCTTCGCGAATCTTCTCTTTTTCTCTTTTAAACTAGAGCACCGATTTTCTTCCATGCAGACAGAGCGTTACCAGGGTGGAACCGCTCTTTGATCAAGGGGCATAAGCAGTGGCACCGCTTATTGTCAAGAGAAAATGGGCATTACTAAAGAGGGTAACACCTTTTGCATTAAGGGAAAAGGCGATGCTGGACTCAAATATGGAAAATAGGAGTCTAGGCCAATATCCAACTTCACAATTTAGGATTTGAGGGAAACTTCTGATGTTTTAGGCCTCAACACATGATGGTGACATGATTTATGTGTAACATAGAGGAAATATCTCTGATACCACTGTAAAGATTCTAATTCTGAATTAGGCACACTAACTCAATAGATAGAACCTTAATGCCCAATTCACCAAACCAAGAAAAGCTATGTGCTAAAATGAGCATATAATTCATTGAAATGACTTAGTTGAATAGTGGAAGCTTCTCTCTTTTGTATAAGGCTCAGGGGATGAATTTTCAAGGTCAACTATAGGCCTACAAATACTAAAATAATTCAATCAAATCAGATTGGTCATGGACTCCTTTTTCAAGAACAATTCCAAGTAACAATTGGGCAAGGAGTATGAATTGAATACTGGATCAAATATTAAGTGAGGATGCTTAACAAAGGAATGGATTATATCATGAAGATCAATTTCCTATGCATAATGTGTTGGGTCCATTTAGGTTTCGATCCAGGATGAAGTCTACTACCAGGATCCTGGGAGTCCCAACATATGCAAACTAAAACCTTACTCTTTAGTTCCCAACGACCAATGATGAAGGGATTAAACTTAAGGAATATTCATATCTCTTTTATGGAATATTATATCTATAAAGAATAGTTTTATACATATCTGGAATTGAATTTGGAGGCTAAGAAGTTCACATTGTCCAAACTAGTTATTAAGACTACTCACAAGTGATCATTTTTAGGCTTCCCAAACACCTAAGGCATGACATGAATTATTGGTTTAAGTCATAGAAAGTCATTATAATACTATCAATAGACTATCAGAATGAGAATTAAGTAAATTGGTTGAGTTAATACGAACTAGCACATAAAACAATAAACTAGTCAAATTTGCATTGAAATCTAGACTATGTCGAATTGTCACATTTAAAACTCCATCACAATTCTTCAAAATGTCATAAAAATTAAAGGTATTAATTATTATATCAAATACATGATGAGAGGATCGAAATGAGTCTCACAAGGAAACTCATATATAGCCTCATCTAGCATCAACACATTAGCTTAAAAGACTTGAAATCTTGGAGATTGGCATGTTAAGCTTCTCATCTCTTTGCAAGAGCACTGGTACTTCTGCAGAAATACATTAATAAATCATATATATCAATGAATTATTGAAATTCCATTTATAGTGACTCCATTATGACCATATCAAGCTCAGAATTAACATAAAAGAGAGAGGAGACAAGAGATTCATAGAGATATAAGGTGTCTTGAAATTGGCTGGAATGACCTTAAAATCCTGCTATATAACTCCATTAATGGCTGCACTAGAGTTATGAACATGGATGGAATACATTTGGTAAGGGGAACATCACCCAAAGTTGGCTTGGGAACATCTCCAAGAACTAGAGAGGTTCAAGGCTCACTCATATAAAATTTCAAAATTCTAAAAGATGTGATAATGATATGCTATCATTATTTAATATGAAACATTTATTATAGGTCAAATTCACTCTTCATGTGACCCACTTTCCTCCATCAATATGACCCCATGAGTGAAATTGGGACTCTCCTTCTTTTCCACTGACATGCCCTTTTCCTTCATTTGGAAACTGCACCCTCCTGCCTTTAGACTAAATTTTCTTTTCTCACTTTTGGAAACTACACCCTCCTTCTTTTTGGGATGACTTTCCTTTCTCCTTTGCGGAACTTCACCCACATAAATTACAAAAGTTGTATACTTTTCATGTTGACAAATTTTTCCGCACTTGCATGTTTTTTTTTGGTTGGTTTCTTTTGTCATCCTTTCTATAATTTTCTTCTTTTTTGGATCTTTATTAATTTCCCTAGTTTCCAATTAGTGTGAAAACCCATTGGGTCCATAAGGCCTCATGCACCCCCCTTCACCGCCTAGCACATCCATTAGGTACACAAATTAATATTTCCCTAATATAAAATAATTAAAACATGAAACTTTTATCCTAAGTCTAAAAGTTGTATACAAGGATATTTATTATCTATTAAAATTAACCCCCCCATTTTAATTAATCTAGTCCTCCACTAGGGACCATGGGGTTCTTAAGGGATACGGGTTTCTCCATGGTTTTATCAATAAAATGGGGACACTACATAATTACCTATTTAAGTGGCTTCAATACTACATTACTATGTACTTAAAGAAATTGCCTCAAATTCCTCTCCTTAGGGACACTCTACTTGATATACCTAATTAAAAAACACAAATGCCTCTACCCTTGGTCTTCGAGTTCACTCTTTCACCCTCTTTTTTACACATGTTTTTGGGATATACATGCAAAATTTTAAACAAAAAACGTTTCATTAATTTCTTTAACAAAGAACCAAATGACAAGGATTTCAAAATAGAAAGAATGAAGGGCTATTCCACCTAGTCATAAGCAGTTTAAAAATAAATTTTGATGAATATTACATGCACACTCGAAGAACAAGTCGATTCAATTCCATCCCACACAGAAAAATGACAATATCTAAGATATAATGGCCCTGAATTAAACCAGTTCTCTAAAAGAACTATTTGAGAAAAAATCTGTTTGATACATAATAATATTTCCTTGATAATGATTCATATGAGGTATTGATTTATATAATTATGCAAACATTGCATAATTATATACTCCTTTATAGACATGTCAATTTTTTGTTGATGCAACATACAACCTGTTGGATTTTGTGCAAATTCATAATCTATTCTTATTGTACTTCCTTGTACCTCCTATGGGAGTTGAACTTGTTGTAATATATCATACCAACCCTAGAAAGAGAAATGTAAGCCTTGGAGATAAAATAAAATTATAAAATATATTTTTTATTGATCCCCCAAGAGAAGTCGGGCCCAGTGATTTTCCTAGTCGAAAATCAGTATAAATAGAAGGCGCCCAACCTCATTATTCCACATAGACACATAAGTGAAAATTTTCATCACTGGGAGAGAGAAGCTCACACCTACAAAAGGAGAAGACTATTTTGGGGTTTCTATATTTGGAAAAACACTTCCATCTTTTCTCTCTCTTATTTGGACACTGATATCATAATTATTATCTCTATACAAAGGTTGTTGGGTTTTCTCCCATTTGAGTTTCCCGGGATAAAAATCCTTGTGTTATTACTTTGTGCTTTATCTTTCTTCTAGTGATCCTATTGGTAAATGAAATTAATATATACTTCTATAATCTTATGAAAATCTAACATGGTATGAGAGTAGTGCTAGAAGAAGCCATTGTTGAAGCACTGTCGGAACCCTGCCAGAACTAGGGTTTCATATTTCAAATCCCTTACTCAAATTTTTGGGAAGAAAAGAGCCTTGGGAATTTCTCTCTAAGGAGGGCGCATAATTTGGTGAAGGAAAGCTCAATTTTGAGAATTTTCCAATTTTTGACCTAATTCTACATCCGCAACAAAAATTAAGGTTTTAGTTTTTGACTTGCTTCATCCGTATTTTTGGCTCGACTCTACCTCTTCTTAACTAGCCTTTATAGGGTGCATTCACTTGTGGATTCAGTTTTCCAAATCTCCAACTTTCATTTTTTTCCTAGCCTCTACTAGGGTTTCAGATCCAGATCTACACAAAAGATGATTAGTATGAAAGTTGAAGATTATCTGGAAGGGGCTTCCAACTTCATCTCTTGGAAGTATAGGGTTCTGATTCTACTAGAATAAAATTATCTATTACAATTTGTAAATTCAAAGGTCTTAGAACCTGAAGCCGAAGAAGACAAACCTCACTGAAAAAAATGATGCCAAAGCAAGAAGGATTTTGGTGGACTCAGTTAGAGACCACTTGATTCCTCAAATATCAGAAAAGACGATAGATAACAAGATGTTCAATACCTTGAAGAATCTATTTGAACATAGTAGCATCAATGTGACATGCACATTGAGGAATAAACTGTCAAATATGAAGATGACAAAGTCCAAAAATATTGCCTCATATTTGATGAGGATCACCAAGCTTCGAGACAAGCTTAATTCCAATGGAGACAACCTTGAAGAAAAGGATATTTTCATGACCACCTTAAATGGTCTCCCACCATATTGGGATTCCTTCATCCAAGCCACAATTTGTTGAGCCAAGTTTCCCAAATTTGATAAGCTATGGGAAAAATGAACCCAGGAATATATGAGAATAGCAGCACGTCAAAGACTTCATGGCACTCAACCTGAGGAGAATCAAGAATTCGTATCTCATTCCAAGAAAGGAAAGGAAAGGGGAATGAATTCGTACAATCACAAGCACTAATATAGGATATCAATTCCTCCCCCATACAAGTGTAAACAAAAGAATGTTTTATCTTAGATACAATGCTACAGGTGCAAGGCATATGGTCACTATGCTAGAAATTGTCGAAGTTCAAACAAAAGGAAGCATGAAGCTTCAACTTCTGATGTAGAAGAAGACACTCCTCACAAGAAGGAAATGAATGATGATCATTTGGAGTTCTTCTTCTGATGTCCAAACTGTGATGATCTTCTAGAAAACATACAAATATCAACGGACTCTGGCTGTGGAATATTTTCAACAAAACAACCAAAAGATAAGTATTTGATCTTACACGATCTAGTATATTAGATATGGTTACTTTTGAATATGTTTTACGCAAATATACATTTCTAGATTCATGTAGTAATTTAGAATGTGATTCCTTTATTAACAAGTAGGCTTGCATATGTTACACCTAAATCTCGTCATGTTGAGCCAAGTGTTAACCCTATGCCTCAATCCCTAAAGTTCCCTTGGCTAAATGCCATTGAGTAGGAGGTTCTTTCCTTACCTTTTTTCTCCTCTAAGAAGGTAGGCACTCTTTCTCCTAAGGAAAGGTGTGCTGACACCTTTTACCTTCATGCTAGAAGCACCATCGACGCTCTTTCCCTTCATGCAATGTGCGTCGATGCTCTTTCCCTTCATGCAAGGTGCGTCGATGCTCTTTCCCTTCATGAAAGGTGCATCAATGGTGTTTAGAGTAAAAAAAGGAAGTTTTGAACTCTTCTCGAAGGTGTACGAGGTGGAGGACTATCCCTATCATCTAGGTGAGGCAGAATTCAGTTCCATAACATATGGGGAATATCCGTTCGACCTCTCCTCCTAATCCTAAACCTACTCTATCCCTTTAGACTTATAAATTGAACCCTCTCTCCATTGTGAAGGGAGGAAGGACTATGGTACTTTTATGTTGGTGGAATCTCTAGGTGATCCCTATCATCCCATTGCTGGAAATTCTCACCTCTTGCTGACAAGAGTTGTTTCCCTAGGTATGAATGGTTCATATCTAGAAAAAATGAGTGATAAAAAGGATGGAAAAATCCCCCTAGAGCTTGTAGATATCTGGAATGGATCTTTGATCTATTCTATAGAGTGATGTATCAGCTTTTCATAGTGTTAAGTCTCCACAGATGTACCTGCAATGAACACATCAAACAACAAGCAAGATCAAAGGTACCGGAAAATGGTCTATAGTTCTATATTAGTGACTAAGGATTCCAATAATAAAATGAGTGATTGCAACACAATACATTTTATGGGAAAGGAACCAGCTTTGCATTAAAATGAAGAAGAGAGATTACAACCTTTTTCCTTAGTGTTGTGATGCTCCTTCACATTCCATGTATTGTCCTCAAAAATCCAACTTGTCTCTTCTAAGCTAACCCTATATTTGGCTAGAATCTCAGTGCAACAACATAAATTTTCTCTCTCATCCCAAGGAGGATGAGCTAGGTTTTATAGGCCTTGGGAGGATAGGGATGGTTGAGGAAAAGGTGGATGAGGTGGAAGGGAGATCCTAATAGAGGGAATATCAAGTCCAGGTGGTCCACAAGAGTAGGGATGAGGGTGCCACGAAGTCCCTCCTTCAAGAAGCTTCGTGAATCTTCTCTTTTTCTCTTTAAAACTTGAGCACCGCTCTTCCACTATGTAGATAAAGTGTTACCAAGGTGGAACCGCTTATTATTAAAAGAAGAAAATAGGTGGCACCACTTATTGTTAAGAGACAATAGTTGTTACTGAAGAGGGTAATGATTATTGCATAAAAGAAAGAGGTGATGGTGGACTTAAATATGAAAAATAGGAGTCTAGGCCAATGCCCAACTTCATAGTTTGGGAATTGAGGGAAATTTCTGATGTTTTGGGCCTCAACACATGATGGTGACAATATTTATGTGTAACACATACTTTGGGAGGAAATATCTGATCCTTTGGGAGGCTACTATCATCCTTTGGAGGCTTGGATTGGATTATTGGATGGAAGGTTGCAACGTTAAGGCTAGGGTTTTGTAGCTGAATATCTGAAGGCTTTGGATATTGGATTAACAAAGAGAGAAGAGGATTTGCAGACCTAAGGTAAGTGATCTATCTATTGGCTTGCATTTCTATTTGATCTAAGAAAGTAAGTTGTATAGTGTACTTGATTTTTTCTATATCCACTTGGACTAGGGAGATCTAGCTTGAGTTCGCTTGAGTAGATTTATCTAGTAACAAATTTGGCGACCATACTGGGGACTTACATAGATATGATTTCTTTGTTTTTTGAGTTCATATCTATTTATCAATTCTTTTTCTAGCCTCTAGAGAACCTCCCTCCTTTGGATTTTGTCTTTGAAGTGTGTCTTGCATCCTCTTGATGCTCTTTGGATCACTATCAGATCTTCTATCCTTCTCCCATAGGAGATTTGGTTTTTACCCTTCTTGTTTCTCCGTCGGCACACTTGGGTTGTGTAGACAGAGTGTCGATGCTCTTTTCCTTAAGAGACAGTCTGCCATTGTTACTCTTTTCCAGTGTTAGAAGTGTACATGCCACTGATGCTCTTGTGAAACATAGTAGGTGCACTGACACTCTTGTGTAGTGTTGTAAGTGCGCCCACCCCTCCCCACTGCTCCTATGCAGTGTTGTAAGTGTTCCTGCCCCTCCCCAATGCTCCTATGCAGTGTTGTAAGTGTTCCTTCCCCTCCTCGATGCTCATGTGCAGTGTTGTAAGTGTGACTTCCCCTACTAGGCGCTCTGGTGTAGTGCAGGAAGGTGTGCCTGCCCTTTGAGACTTAGATATCAGCTCAAATTTCTTTCTTTTTTGGGTTTTGGTTTGATGGATTGTGGTGTTTAGGCTGCATATGACAGTCATACATCCCCTAGACCCAACATTATCTCTATTTGGAGTTTATTTTTTTTATTATGAGATTCTTTACTAGCTAAGAGAATGATCGACAATATCTCTAAAATATCATTGCTCCTAGAATATTGTTGTAGCTTACTCACACTAGTCTTACTGCTCAGTATTCCTTGTGCTTCGTCTCTTCTAGTTCACATGCTGAGGCTTCCCTCATCTCTCACAAATGCCTGGGTGATCAATATGTCCAAATGAGGCATGTCAGTATTCCATCCCACTTCCCTCTATGCATGAGTCTTCACAGCTCAATGAAATCTTAGTGTGTTTTGGATGAATCTTGCGTACTCCACTTTAACACACGTCTCTTTAAGCATTCCCCTTACTCGAATACCCCATAACATTCTCTATCGATGCCAAAGGTAGAGGGAATTTCCATAGGCTCTTCTAACCAAATAACAAGGTTGGTTGGTGCTCCCAACCATCCCCCAATATTTTTCTCACTCTCTATTCTTTTGCAACCTTCCTACTTAACCTTTGCGCTTTCAAATCATCTAGCCATGTTGTCCTGTCCATGATCAAAGTTCTTAACCCACCACATGGTTCTCCTTCATCCACTTGGATAGAGGATATGCAACCCATCCCGAAACATTGGTTCTTGTTAGAACTGGATTTGTACCCTTGTTTTACCTTAGGTTTTCCTTATTAGTTCATATTTTCCTAGAATGTAATTATGTGCCTTAGGTTATAATCTATTGCTTTACTAGTAATCTTGTTATTCCCTTTATACATTTTTATGATGAATGTAATAAAACATGGCTCAAATTCATTTAATTATTCCATAAATTATTTACAAGAATGATTTTATATGTCAATCTAACCCAATCTTGGAATTTTGTGCATTATGTTTAGTATAAATAAAGTATTACATTCTGGTGACGAAATATATGAAGGTTTTGCAAGCTGTCACTGGCAGATTATCAAATCATTAGAATCAATGGCATAACACTTTTCCTGGAGTAGGCATGTTTTGAATGAAGGAATGCATGTTCATAATTACTATCAGAGATCATGTACCAGATGTTGAATATATGATGTAGTTCATTTTAACCCAATACAACAAATTGAACCTATTCTCAGGTTTTCAATTGATGTAACCCTATTTTTTGATTTTGTCAATCACTCCATATTGAAACAAATGTTCATTCTTGAAGTATTGTTTTTTCTAGAGGCATATGGTCTAGAAGGGTTTGATAGTTGTCAATATGAAGAAAAACAATGGTAAACTTTGCAAGTTTGAGTTGATGAATTTGAAATGGGCTGAGGAATTCTCTCAATGTGCTAAGATGTTGGTGGACAGAGGATGGTACTCCTTCGTTTAAAGAGTCAAGGGTTACAATGTTGAAGTAATTAAATATTTTGATAAAAATTATACAAATTCATTTATAAAATTTAAAGCCTTGATCTCAAAGTAAGTGAAGGATTGATTGCATAGGAAATGAGGTCATCTGTTGAAGGTGAACGATAGTTTAAAAAGCAGTTGTTCAAAGTTGATTTATTCCTGTATTTTCTACCTGGTTATGAAGATTTAGATTGGAGAAAAGGTGTTCATCTCAACAATGTGAAGCAAGAATGGAAGGATGTGCTTAGAATTGTACAGAGCTATATTACCTGTGAGGGTCGGTTTGCTACTATTTTCAGGTATCATCTAAGGTTTCTTTTAGATTTAAATGGAAAATCTAAGTTAAATTTACCCTATTGCTTGTTCAAAAGCCTTGATAAGATGGATACAAGGGTAAAAAAACATCCTGATCACATAAGGCATTACATTTTCCACCATGGGATGGTTAAATTGTTGGTATTAACTGAACTAAAGAAGCTCGATCACTCCTGGAAGCACTTTTATTTTGGTCAGGATTTGAACCAGAGACGCATGAAACAAAAAATGATAGAAAGGTACAAATTAAAATTGAAGAAGCAGGGATTTTAGTCACCCAGAGGAAAATCAGAGGTAAAAATACAAGAGGACATAAAAGGAAGGTTGAATAGGATATACAACAACGAGAAAGTGAGTTTAATGCAAAATATTACCCTATTTCAGAACCCATTCAAAAGGAGTTACAAAATAAAGTGTTATTTGAATTACAAAATGAAGAAAGCACTGCTCCAGACACTCCTAGGGATGTAGAATAAAAAGGTGGTATGGTTTAGGAACTTTCTTCCTGTACAAAAATTGTAGATACTCCTGCTTCAAAATTTCAGGGAACAAATTGGAGACAAGGGACTAGGTCCAAAAATAAATTGAGGATGAATATGAAAGTTGTTCTAGATTTTAAATTTCAGAAATATGCAGTGACTATTGTGGAATATTCTTCGAGTGAAGAAAATCCACAAATTGAAAATATTGAAGATACAATAGATCAAACCCTGGAATACATTGAGAAACATCTACAACACCTTCCAAAATTTCCTGAAGAAGATCATAAAGACAAGGGTAAACAAAGGATTTCTTAATTTGAAATGGGCATGTGTTCAAAGTCTCCAAATGTGGAAGTGTGTGAAGAGAAATAAATCCTTGCACACCAAAACACCATGAAGACATTGTCATAAGTTGAAGTCCTTAATAAATCATTACATTATTATAAAGCTCAAAATGGATACCTTAATGATTCAAATGACTAGTTAATGATATTGTCGAGGATAGGAATTACTTGAGTGGGTGAGGATCTCATGGATTTGGTGCCTCAGGAACTTAGTTGCACCCCAAAATCAATAAAGTGGCATGGTTTGGGATCCCAATGGGACAATCCGAGACAGATGGTAGACTTAGGAGATTGACATTGGAGTATTCCTTTCCCAAGTGACAGAAGCTCGATATGGAAGCTCGTCAATGCATGGGACCCTAGCAAGGCATGCAAAAAAGTGATGGTGAATGCACCCACACTTAGCTTCCTATAGAATGTCAATTCCGGTCGCACTTCGACAACATCGACAACGTTAGGGACCACAAAAAGTTGAACTCCTGACATAAGTTGGAATTTTGAAATGTGGTGTGTTGAGCGCTCGGATGGAAACATGACTTGGGATATTGTATATTGCACTTATTTTGTTGGTTGAGTGTTTTTTTAATGATTGTTTTGTCGGATTCCTAATAATTTCCTAAGTAAGAAAGGAACATAACATAAGGAAATTAACTAAGTGAAGAGTTGTATAAGGAGATGCATTAAGTCTTGTGCAGTGTGCATACACCCTTCATTGCAGAAAATAAGTATTGAAAAAGGAGATAATTTTTTAGGATGGTTAGATTCTAACAATAACAACATTAGTGATATAAATGTATACCCAAATGGTATACTGAAATCTAAGTTAATCCTTGACATGTTTCCCTTTTGTGAGTTGAATGAGAAGAATATGCTAGTTTTTAGTTAATTCCTAACTCCTTTGGCCTTACTTGAAAATATGAGTATTAATCAAAGGAATTGTATTACAGATGTCCATGAAATAAGATTTTATGGAAATACTACAATGAAATCCATGCAAATAAATATTCAACAATCAAATGAATCTATTGATGAAAAGGCCTTTGCTTCAATTAAGGAAAGCACATAAGGTATTAATCTTACAGGTGCTAAGAGAGTTGTCATCCTTGATATTCTATGGAATGATTTTATTACTCACCAGAAAATAAGCAGATATTTTAAAATAGGAAAAAATAAGTAATTACCATTTTGCAGCCACACACTACCCATTGAGGAAAACTTTCAAATATCAATAGCTAATACACATATATGAAAGAACAGTATTAATAACAAGTAGACCGAGACTAGAATAACCCACATAAAATGTATATTGTGCATATGCAAGTAAGAAAAAAAGAAAATGTTGCATATCCAATAGAGTGAAAAATGAAGGATAAATTTCATATAGAGTTTAGAAAAACCATTTGGCTAATCACATAGCCAAAACAATAAGTATCCATTTGGATTGGTGAAAAATAAATCCATAAAGTTAAGAAGACAAATTAATCATCATCATCATTTGCATTTCCATCAAGATCACAATCAAAATTAATCATGCATGCATATTCTTGATTATCTTTCCCCGTCCTTGTGCAATAGGTTTTCTTGAGTCCTCTTAAACAATTATTGTGATTTTGGCCTCTAATATTATTACTTGCATATCCAATTAGAAAGCGACTCCAAGCCATCAAGTTTAAGAACCGTGCACGTTGTACCTTTGTCCACACATAAGGAGCAATAGATTTTTTATATTTTCCATCACCATATTTTTCAACCCAAATATTTCGATGAGTCTTTAGTTTTTGCAAGTCAAGACGTGATCAAACTGTATCATATGCACCAAAAAGAGTTCATATAATAGAAAAATATATGTTTTTCTCAGTATGCATAAATTCAATAGTACACCTAATGTATATATCCTTAACATATGGTAACTTATAGAATGTCCACAATCATTTTACACCAATATCATTTAGTGGCTAATTTTTACTACCACAAATTCCACCATTATCAATAAACTACATTCTTTTTTATGCATTTTCAATAATGTATTCACTTGTTATTTCCATATGGTACTTCACGATTATCTTCTTGACCATTGAATTGTGACTTTTGTTGACAATATGGATGATGCATTTTAAGAAAAGCACAATGTACAAAATACATACACTTATGCAAACTACTTGAGTGCCTCACAAATCCCTTAAATATGCAAGATATACATGCATGGCATCCATGAACATTGAGACTAGTCAATGTGCTATATGCAGGAAGATTGTGTATCGTAAACAACAAAGAAGCTCTTAAAGTGAATTGTACTGAGTGACCATCCCTTAAATTTTGAACTGCTTCAATTCCTTTCCACAATCTACTAGCTCATCAAATAATGGTTGTAAATAAACATAAATCGTATCTGAAGTCACACTCTGCTTTCCTGGTATAATCAATGATAGCATTAAGAAAAATAGTTTAGTTGATAACCATGGACAGAAGTTATAATTTATTTAAAACACTAGCCAAGTTGACCATTTAGTACTATGATCTGAGAATGGGTTACCCATCTAGAGCTAAACCCAACCTTATAATACAAAGATCTTGAAAAAAATCAATCCATCTATTGTCAAAATCTTTCCATGTTTTAGAATCATAAACAAGTCATTGTTTTCCATCGGTGCTCTTATTTTCAGCATGTTATTGCATAATTTTAGCAATGTTTCGACATTTGTACATTCGAAGCAATCATGGGATTAGTGGAAAGTAGTGAAGAATTTTTCTAGGAGATGGAGTTGATTTCAACCCCACTCTGTACCTCCCTTATTTACATTTAAAAATTTTGGTTTTGTTAGTAAGTTGATTATGAAATAATACACAATAATTATTCACACATGTGTGGATGTTTGATACCCTAAGCCTAGCTTAGTGATTTCTACTTTACATGCACTTTTTTTTGTTGGTAATGCGAACTCAATTGGAAACAACTAACGTATAAATGCCAATAAATCATCAATGTCACTCTCATTTTTCAAACCATGCACCGCTTGCAAGTTAATAATCAACAAGATTGTTCTTAAATGACTTAATTTTCAATTACCATACGTAACTTTTGAAGCATCCTACATCAACTTATTCCAATCACCCTCTAGACCCTTATTCAACATTCTATTAACGTAACCCGTTCATCTAATTTCCCTACATCTTCATCTATATTTGTGGCCTCTCCATCTATGTTTGGTGCATCGAATTCATCTCTCATTCTATGCAATTCCATCCTATTTGGATAGTAATTATGAGGGAAATGGCTTACACTGCTATGACAAAATTTTACCAAATTTTCACAAATCAAACTTATTAATTTCTTCTTACCACTACTATAGACATTACATGGACATGCATATCTATCCAAGTTTTTCTCATCTTCTATTATATCATCATGATCGTGGTACTCATTCATTATCAAATTGGGTGTTGATTAATCTTCAATTTTCCGTGTGCAATTTTGAAATTAGTATGTTAATTAAAATGCTAGTCTATTGAGTCTTATTGTTTAAAGACATATTCAAAAGTATTATAGGTGATAGGAAATCACAGAGTTAAAAATTCTCTAACAATCCCTAATAAGACATTTTTCAAGATCAACATTGTCAAGTTCAAGCAATATAATAACAACATTATTAGGTTCACACAATATAAAACTGGATATCTATACATTTCAAAGAATAAATACCAATTTTTCACGTGTGGATTGGGGTATGGGAGAAACAACAGGGATAAGGTCCAAAAAATCCTCATTCTAGTTGGGATAGAAGTGCAAATTGGTATCTCAAAGCTTCATATTTATGGGGATTCAAAGTTGGTTGTTGATTGGATCAATGGTCAGATGAAGACTCTCAATCTAGGTCCATAACATCTCATCCATCAGGTGAAGTAGCAGCAAGCCAGATTTGATTATTTTACTTCCACATAGATATTTAGAGAGATAAAAGGAATTTTTATTGTTATGTCTAAAAAAGTAACGAGTGTTCAAGTAGGATTACTTGATATCATTGAGACACATGATATGGGCATTGACAACCTGCTTTGTAGAAAACTATTTGTTTGAAGTTTGATACTTGTTTTCTGAGGAAGTGAATGTCCATTTTTTAATGAACATGTTCTCAAGACCATATTTGTCTAGTACTGATACTATTTCATGAATGGAGATGTTTCAGCTCAAATACAATTTCTACTCACTGTTTGTTTCAGTTAGTACCTTATCTAGAGACCTATTGGGATGTTTTCCATAGATTTTATGTCATGTGTGAGCTACTTTCAGCTCTCTTCCTGATTTAGTGTTCTTGGACATGTTAAATCTAATGTCACAATTTCCCCTTAAAATAAAGAGATTAAAATTATTTTCTTGGAAAATAAAATAATATAATTTATATATGTACTCCCAACAAATTTTCTAGAATTTGAATGTTTATGAACCAAATTGTATGTTTTTTTTTAAATTAGAAGGTTATAAACAACAACAAGTACAATAACTAAATTAATATTAATATATACACAACATAAAGTTGATCTCTTCAAGAGTCCAGTTACACAACCATGAAGAGTTTGGCACAACCACATGTCTTGATATTCTTGATCTCCAATTACCTATTGCACTCCATGTAGCTTCAATTGACAAGTTTTCTTTTGTCCTTGTATGTTATGCATTTGAACAAAGAAAACAAAGAACCAAGATATAACGTCTTTGGATTGATAAATTAAATGTTGAGACAACTTGCAGTAACAATGTTCAATACCATAGCATTTGTGATCATCATTTTCTTTCTCAAGCTCAATTTTGTACTTTGGAAGGGGTTATTATTCAACAGAACTAATAACTAGGAGCTCAGTCATGAACAATAGTGTTATTTTCAAACATTTTGGATAATCCTCACTGTTAGAGGATTGAACTTTCTAGGTTTATTTTTATAGCAGAGATGTTGATTTTGAAGGAAGAAGTAGTAATTGATTTATTACAAGTCTACTTGTAGTAGAAGTAGCTATAATACAATTTCCTATGACCATTAATTACTCTGCAAATATGTTAGGAATGAATTTGTGTATGTCAAAAAAGGGTTGCAGTGGCTGAGCATATACCTCATCTTAGTGGAGAGGCATGTTCTCCTTTTGAAAGGGAGGTTTGAGGTTATTTTACACCCTGGTAAAGTCAACAAGAGAACTTTCCTCTTCCATAAATCCAAATAGGGCTTTATGTGGCTAATGGTAAGAAAATTTTGCACTTTAACTAATGCAACACTTTTTTGAATCTTAGATAAAGGAAGTTCTAACATTCTTGATGGCATTGAAGCTTAGTTAAATGAAGTTCTAACATCATAGATGGAACAATTGTTAAAGATAAAGTTAGAAGAAATCTGTAAAACAAAGACAAGTTGAAACAATCATAAACATAATGAGTTGGAGGAGTCCAATTGCATGGTATGGCTTATTGTAGGGCATAAAGTCACTATACGGTCATGAGTACCTTCTCACATGAGATGATATGACAATATTGCTTGGTAGAAAGAAAATATTACTTGGCATGTGAGATGAAATGACACTAATGAATGTAGATAAACCTTGCCTCAAGTGTGCATTTAATACTTCGCTCATGCATATTTTGGGCTTATGGCATATATGTTTAACACTTGGAGCATTTCAAGAATAAATCCAAATTAAACCCACATTGTGCTTATTATACCACATGGAATACAATCTAAGGAATATAATTTGATGACATGGATTATTGGGTTTCCACAAATGGCAAATATGAAGAAATGGAGGGTTTCAAGTCAAATAAAAACCATTAGCAAGACTGTGGGTTCCTAATAAGCATGTTTCTCATTTTATCCAAGAGAAAATGTTGTTGTGTGTAGGGCAATTCAAAATTGTGTGTTGTTCATCTTTCACCATTTTACATAGTTCATACACATGTACATGTATACTGATACGAATATGTCGACAATTTTCATAAAAATTGTAAAGTAAACCAACCTATAAATCCATATTAGACAAATACCCAAAATCAAACTGAGATGACAACTTGATTTATAGTGAATATACTTGCAGGCTGCAGATCCTCGTGTTTTAGTAAAATCCTCACTCTAAACCTGTGACTTATCTTGGGTGCATATTGTAGTGGGGATTTAATGGTCATGTCTTAAACTTTGGAGGACAAATTACTTGTCAAATAAGATACATTGGTTGGTAATCCATTCCAATTGGTATTGTTGTGGGGATCATGGGTCTTATTTGAAATGGACCCAAGGTACCCGAAATCATATTGCAAATTTTGATGATGCTTTCATCAATGTTAAGGGGTCACCGGATGAAGTGGGTGTTGTAGATTTTGATGTTTTGTCAAAAAACCCAATACCAACTTTATTGGAAACAACCCTACTCTCCTCCAATGTTCTCTTTGGAATACCAGTTGGGTTGGATGGAACATTTGTGATGTGATGGAATTCCCTACTTTCAAGTGTTGCAATAGATCCTCTTATGATCATTTTAACTCTTTGTATAGTAATAGGCTAACCACTAAATATGTTTGGGTTTATTTTGTTATGGGGTGTAAAAACACAATTATGTTGGGACAGCCAAAGAGGAGGAAGAAACGATCCTATAGCATTGATTGAGTGTCTCCATGAATTTTTATTTGTGACATAAGAGAATGTATGAGCCTTTTTATTGGATGGAATTTTGAGTTTCCTTTGAATTTATGGGAAATACTTGTGAATAGTTCGTTAGGTTTTAATGTATGAAATTGTATTAAATGGCCCCAAGGTACCCTAACTCATATTTCAGAGACTTAGATGATTCTTTCACAATGGTAAGGAGTCACCGAAATAAGTGGGTGTTGTAGAGTATGATGTTTTGTCAAAAATCCTAGTATCAAATCCATTGGAAACAACCCTACTCTCCTCCAATATTTTCTTTGGAATACCAGTGGTTGGATGGAACATTTGTGTTGTGATGGAATTCCGTACTTTCAGGTGTTGCAGTAGAGGCCCTTAAGGTTGTTTGAATTTTGTGTATACTAAGAAACCAACCACTAAATTTGTTTGGGAGTGTGTTTTTATGGGGTGCAAAAACACCATTGAAATATGTTGGGACAACCAACGTGGAGGAATACAAGATCCTGTAGCATTGAGTGAATGTCTCCATACATCTGTATTTGTGACAAAAGAGAATTAATGAGCCTTTTTTCTCGGATGGAAGTTTTGGTTTTCACTTAATATATGGGAAATATTTGTGAATATTTTGGTGGGTTTTAATATATGAAATGGACCCAAGGTACCTTGAATCATATTGTAGAGAATCTGATGATGCTTTCATCATTGGTAAGGGGTCACCAGATGAAGTGGGTGTTGCAGATTATGATGTTTTGTTAACAAACCCAATGAAAACTCCATTGGAAACAACCATACTCTCCTCCAATGTTCTCTTTGGACTACCAGTTGGGTTGGATGTAACATTTGTGTTGTGCTCGAATCGCTACTTTCAGGTTTTACAATAGAGGCTCTTATGTTTTTTCTAACTTTGTGTCTACTAAGAGACCAATAACTAAATGTGTTTGGGTTTTGTTGTTATGGGGTGTAAAAACACCATTGAAATATGTTGGGATAGCCGAGGACAATCAAGACAAGAGCCTGGAGCATTGAGTGAGTGTCTCCATGAATATGCATTTATGATAGAAGAGAATGAATGAGCCTTTTTTGGGGATCAAAGTTTAGGTTTTCCTCTATATTTATGGGAAATATTTGTGAAGAGTTTGGTAGGTTTTAATGTATGAAATAGTCTTAAATGGACCCAAGGTACATTGAATCATATTACAAAGAATTTGATGATCCTTTCATTATTGTTAAGGGGTCACTAGATGAAGTGGGTGTTCCAGTGTTTGCTGTTTTTTCAACAAGCCTAATACAAACTCCATTGGAAACAACCTTGTTCTCCTTCAATCTTCTCTTTGGAATAGTAATTGGGTTGGATGGAACATTTGTGTTGTGTTGGAATTCCATAATTTGTGGGGTTGCAACAAAGGCTCTTATGGTTTTTCTAACTATATGTATATTAAGAGACTAACCCCTAAATGTGTTTGGGTGTGTGTTGTTGTGGGGTTAAAAACACCATTGAAAGATGTTGGGACAGCTGAGGAAAATAAATACAAGAGCCTAGAGAACTGAGTGAGTGTCTCCATGACTCTGTATTTGTGACATAAGAGAACAAATGATCCTTTTTCTAGGATGCAAGTTTAGGTTTCTTCTGAATTTATGGGAAATATTTGTGAATAGTCATGTTCCAAGGTTCTCATGACCATATAAGCATCTTTTTGCAATCATAGACAAGTTGAAACAATAATAGAACATAATGAGTTGGAGTCCAATGTCATGGTATGGATTCTTGTAGGGAAGAGAGACATTGTGGTCATGATAATTACAACAGCCCCAATCTAACCTATAGAAACCAATGTAATTTCCTAGTAAACTAAAAATACATTGGTTCTCTTCAAATATAATAAAATGACTAATAAAATTCATTGGAAAGGAAAATCGATGCTACAATTGCACAAAGTGTATACCTACCATAGTTCTTTATGAGGAAATATATTGTCCCTAAGCTCTAAGATAGCTTCTGAAGTAGTCATTAAGCATGAAATTGAATAAATAACTAGCATAATACCCCCAAAAAATGGTTTAAACTTCAAGTTATTATGGAAATCAATGCTAGCCTTGGGAAGGGTCTTTCCTAGATGGGATAATGAATATAGTGAAGTATTCGCATATGAGTATTATAAATTTTGGTCTCAAGTATATCCATAGAATGAATTTTTTATCCTTACCAATCCATTCAACATTAATTACTTCTGAGCATGTTTATGTATTATTGATCCATATAAATTCTCACATGCATTGTGTCACTATCCACCAAAACTTCAATAATATAATATATGAGATAGTTCTTAGAATTCTAGCTACGACTCAAGGGCCAAGATAACGAGTGGATTGAGTTAATATCATGAAATCAAGAATTGTGTTGCTTTATGACATATCACGTGAAAACAAATTTTTCATTCCACATGACATATAGTGCCTAGAAATAAATTATTTGCTTATAATCCTATATCAGTAACATGAAAGAGTTCTCAATATGTGACATGACATCCAAAATATGGTCTCCTTTACTCTCTTTTGCATTAGTAATACAATTATAACCCTTATATATGTATCATTCTTGGAAAAAATTTCATCCACATGACACATCAAGTTCTAAATGGTCTTCTTCCTTTGACACATCACTAAAAATTTATTTCGCGTGTGAGATAAAATTTTTCCCAATTTGGATCGGATCAAGAACTTCAACTTTCAGAGGTAAAAAATACCTTCCCCTTTGGAAAGAGGCTTCACAACTTATCTCTCTCAAATATGATAGCAAGGATCTAAGTAGGATACCTATCTACTGTATCTCCCTAGACATGGACTATGTACAAGGTAGTACTCTTAGAAATAAAGATGGATAATCATCATTGAAATCAAACCTTAGTGCATTTAAACATGTAGTGAAGTAAATTGTTTTGTGTGTGAAATATTTCATAGAGAGAAACATCATATCCCTTACAACACATTGGACATAGAAGAAGTAACGTTTGCAATAAAACTATTATGTTCCCAAGCCAAAAAGGATTGCAATTTGTGACACATCATAGATATTGAAATTAGATAATCTCTTTTGATAAACAAAATGTTATAAGGACAAAGCAAGGCTCACCTACTCATTTATTTTGAACATTGGAAGGAAACTAAGTTGTGACTAAGTTGGAAACTAAGGAAACTAAGTTACCATGACTTGAACCATTGACACCAGACACATTTTTTGTTTGTTTGAGGAAACCCTATTGATTTCCCTAATGATGGATCTTCCTACAATATATATAGAAATTTGAGAATTATCCACCATGTGTGCTTAAATTTTCCCATTTTCTCATTGATTTTTAATCTCACAATTAAAATTTCAAACATGGTACATACATTGATGCAAGCATATCCATTCACAACCAAACCCAAGAATATACATATGCATGTGTGTCTTAATGGAACTGTCAATATATATTTTCAAAAATAAAATATAGATTTGCAATGTCCTTCAAGAGATAAAGGAAGGCATCACTAACCTCCAAATTTACTTTAGAGGTATTCTTATTGGCCAATTCCTTATAAACCTTCAAATTCGGTTGCATTTTTGTTGGAGCAGTCTTCTTCTCAACCAATTCTTTCTCAGCCAATTCTGACAATGAAATTTCTATCCATGGCACTACATTGATGTGTGTGTGTGTGCACATTATTTTGACCCATTATTTCCTCAGACTAACACCATGAACAGTTATGAAACCCTTGGAACCAACATGAAACCCTTCAATTTGTTACTAAATACCTCTCTAAATCCTCAAATCACCTCCTCCCAACACAACAAAATATTTGGAAACAACTAAGGTGTGGAAGTCGGCAAGTAGCTTCAGCAAGAAAAAATTAGGGTAAAATGAATTGGTGCTCTCATACCCCAAAACACCTCCCTTCCCAGGGAATAAAATTTTAACTCATGGATCATATAATTGTAACTCATTTATTACTTATTTAACTCATGGATCATATAATATTATCACTGAAAAGAAAAGGTACACATAATATATATTCACATTATTTTAAGCGTAACTATAATACATATTTATAGGCACAAGTTAATGTCCAATAACTCAAATGACCATAACAATATATTAATTAACTTAGATTTTTTAGTCATATTTTTTATCCCATGACTAAATTAATCATTTTTTAGTTGTGATCACTTAAAATTGATTAAAAACTACAACAAATTTGACTTTTAGGGGGGGTTGTCTTCCACCTCCAAAAGTCACTTTTGGGGGTGGTTTTGGCTTTGGAGGCAGTCTTTACAAAATCACCCCTAATAGCATCGACGCTAAATTTTTTGAATTTTAGGGGCAGTTTTGGAAGAGATCAAAACCACCCCTAAAAGTGACTTTTGAGGGTGGTTCTAAGCCCCCCCCCCCTCCCCTCCCAAAAAAAAAGTTACTTTTAAGGGCGGTTCACACCTATGGGGGTGGTTCCAACTCCACCCACCATAAGTTCTTATTACAAACCTTTGGGGGCAGTTCCAAACCCCCCTCGTAGGTACCTATGGGGGTGGTTTCAAACCCCCTTCGTAGGTACCTATGGGGGCGGTTTCAACCCCCCCCATAGGTTCCTACAAAGGAGGTTCTAAACCCCCCCTAAAAATCCATCTTACTAACCTTTAGGGGCAGTCTCAACAAACCCCCCCCAATAGAACCGACGCTAAAAGTTTGGAATTTTAAGGGTGGTTCTAGAAGAGATCAAAACTGATGCTAAAAGTGACTTTTGGGGGTGGTTCAACACCCCCCCCCCCCCCAAATTATTTATTACAAAAATTTGGGGGCATCTATAAACCCTCCTTGTAGGTACCTACGGATTCGGTTCGAAACCCCCTAAAAAATTATTTATTACAAAACTTTGGGGGCTGTTATAAACCCCCCTCCTAGGTACCTACAGAGGTGGTTCGAAACCCCCCCTAAAAATATTTACAAACCTTTGGGGGAGTTTATAAACCCCCATTGTAGGTACCTATGGAGGAGGTTCAACCCCCCCGCCCCCCCCTAAAAATCTTTACAAACCTTTGGGGGCGGTTATGAACCCCCCTCGTAGTGACATATGAAGTCAGTTTAGAACCCCCCTTGTAGCCATAATAAATCATAATAAAATATATTTTATTAAAAATATCAATATTGCAATATCATTAGGGCATGAAGGAATCAAAACTTCAACTTCCTTCTTATAAAGCATGTTCTCTTCCATTGAGCTAGAACCATTTAAGAATTGGGGAAAGGGGAAATATTAAAACCAAGATTGCATCATTTGTAATTATAATAAAAGACTAATAATACCAACATTTTGTTTTACTCGAAAGACCTAAGGAAGTAGTCTGAATGAAGCATGGGGGTGTCACCTAGGGACCAATATGATATCACGTTCATTCATATTGGGGGGTTAACAATAACAAAATTCTAAACCAATATATTGGTGGTATATTAAGGGTAAAAAGGGTTTTTTTATTTACTATATAAATATACAATATGATTGGGCATATTTTATTGCAAAGGGTTTCCCACTCCTCTACCATAAGCTTGCGTGATGCTGCATATGGTTTTTCTCCATCATTTTTTCTGGATTTGGAGGGTGGTTTCTCTGGTGCATAGCAGTGTTGGAGGAGGGGATTTTCTATGGTGCATAGCATTTTTTTCCACCATTTTTTGGATTTGGTCATGGGTTTGTGGTGGGTTTGCAGTGTTAGCTTATTCCCATTGTCCCATGGAAGAAATTTCGTAAACTTCGTTTGCATTAATAATAGTAAATTGTCTTTAAGATGGAAGAGAATGCAACTTTCCAGCTGAGGAGCTTCCAAATCCAGGCATGTGAGAATGCTCAGATCTATTGTGATCAAGGTTGTTGGGAAAATTGCACCAGTAGAGAATGTCATTTGTATATTGCAAGAAGAGGATGTAAATATAGACAGCATAGTACAAAGCAGATTAGATAGGATCTATGTCGACAATGTGGAAGAAATGCCTTCCAAGGAATATGAAAGGAGATTGAGAATCAATAATGCCAATAAAGGAAAAGTACCCTAGAACAAAGGAGAAAAGCACAACCTAGGTAAATTCCTTCACAGAGCATCAAATTTACAAGATACATGTGTATCTATATGTATGTTTGAGTAATTATTGCATGTGTATGTATATGTATGTTTGAGTAATTATTATTGAAGGGTGATCAATGTTGTTGGGAATTTGGCTAGTTTGGTTTTGTGTAAGGTTTACCCTCTAAAACAATTAAATTGTTTAATTATTTATGCTACTAGAATGATGTGTTATGCCTATGCCATGAGAATCGCTTCTTTTATTCTGTTAACATTGAAAAAAGAGAAAGTGCTTAATCATATTTTCAGGTCGCTTTGCAGGCCACAATGGTCTGGAAAGTACATATGAGATACAAATATAGCAATGACTTTATAACATTTGATATATAGAGGATTGACATGTCTATAGGACTAGAAAATAGTATTATTGTTATACTTGACTCGAATGTACTGAGCAATTTCTATACATAAAGTTGGTGAAAGCAAATTAGAAGATGAACTGAGATCACAGTAATTCAAGAGAGCACCCATCTGCATAACAAATTTGCTGTTGAGCCTGATATTTGGGAATAGTTTGAATCGGATGCTAAGATAGGTTTGTTTTTTGATCACACGAGGGTTTTAGATCACTAAAGAGGTTTCATTGTGTTTTAAGGTCTACGAGAGTGTGTTTGACTTATCTAGTTATACAGTACTGACTATTTGTTGGCATCAAGTTATGTCTAGATATAAACACTATGTTATTGCACAATATTAATGGTTGTTATTGTAATATAGAAACTCTTGCATTGATTTGGGAGAGGACCAAACATGCAATGCAAGACCCCGAGGTGATGTCATGTAATAAGTGAAATTTATTTTAGAGACCAATGTAGTCAATTATCCCCACTTTAATGTCCATAGAATTGTGTTTCTTTGTCAATTTCAATGCAGGGAATCTACTCCTTTAATTTGGTGTTATTTGGATTTGCAGGTTAGAAAAAAACTTTTAAACTTTGGTCATCCTCACAGGTAAGCTGTTTGTTTATGTTTGATAGCATATAGTGTGTTGCTTCCACTCTATGTTTCATAGTGCCTTCTACAACACATTTATTGTTGAGTTCAATGCCCTATCAGATAATACATGGTTCCATAGGGTGCATAATCTGTCCTAATACACTAGATCCATTTCAATTGGTAAATTTTTTGGTATCTTTCTTAATGCACTAGATCCATTTCTGCATTAGTATGTTTTGTCCTTGAAGGCCCAGCTTGAGTTTTTTGCTGTTCATCTTCTGATCCAGTCTTTTTATGGCATTTTGGATTCCCTTGGGAGAAAAGGTTCATTCTGGGGAATTTCTTCACTTCCTTTTCAAGATCTAGTTCTTTGACTTTGCATGACACACCTACTTGAAATGATCATACTCTTGACAAAAATTGCACCAAAAGGAATATTTTCATAATTGATATTTTTCTCATAGACCAAAGATCCTAGCCTTAGAGTTACTTGGTTTGGTAATGGTTTGCTCAGATCCATATTTTCAGAGACTGTGGCATAGGTCACCCAAATTTCTTTGCCTTGTTAGTTTTGTCATTCTCACATAGGGTCCAAGAGAATCTCCTATATCCTTGGAAGGATACTCATTTGCATTGCCAGGATTGAGTGGTTGTGTCACAAAATCTGAGATTTTTGGAAATAAATATTCTTTAATACTTCGAATCATTATATCTACCTTAGCAGAAATTGGATCATAATAACTTCTTCCCTTGGATAAAAACTATGGGCCCAAAACTCCATGATCATGCCAGCTCTGCTCATGAGCCATAGTCAACATTCCAAAACAACATACCTATCCTCTGTCAAGTGAAGACAACCAAATCAGGAAGTAGCCTCTCTCTAAAGAGACAACTCATAATCCCCTTTCAAATCCTAGTTGTTGCTAATCCAACTGGTCAAAGTCTATTATGAGGCATGGATGCCATTAAATTTGCATATTAAACGCTCTACCCTAAGCCTTATAATATCTTCAACTACCTCTGACAGATTAATTGTGATGCTTGGATTTGGATAGCTCTCCCAATTTTTTGTAGGGAAAGGTAAACATTGGTTTATGAGTTCATCATGTTGATATCTCAAGAGTCAAAACCTCATCCATTGAAGGTCGATTGCCAAGATTTATCAACATTTTTATGTAAGAGAATGGGTTTGTAAGAGGGAGTGTTCTACCCCTATTTCTTCCCTTCACCCATCGATTTGGTTACCATCAAAGGTCAAATGATGGTTGACTTGTAACCCTAAACCCTAGCTCATCAATTTATCCTTGAAATGATCAAGTATCATGAAAAGTTAGTTTTTTAAGTGCCTATATTGAAATGCTACTTTTAAAGATCTCTGTTTTAGTTAGTATAATGTTTCCCTTCTAATTTTTTTGTTTTAGCCATGAACAAGTTTCATTTATTTGTTTTATTTTCTTTGAATCACTTTAGAGTTTGAATATGTACACAATATCATGCAAGAGAAATTAATTTACTCTTACCATTCACTGATTGGACTTAGTAGTTAAGTTCTCTCAAATGTTGTGTTTTTGAAGAGATTGCCACAATTGAAGTGTACCAGTGATATTGATTCTAACTTCACCATTACATTCATTGTGGGTTGTTTTAACATTACAGGAACATTGAAGGTGATTGGAATCCTACAAAATTTAGACTCTCCAATCCCCTCCATAATGGGGAAAGAAGAAACTCAATTGATTTCATCTTTTTCATGTCTATAGTTTGCCCTCATCTTTGGTTATGTTTTGTTCTTAAGATCTATTTTATTTTATTTGCAGCCTAAAGATGTCTTCAACTTCACTCAAGATGACCTGTTAATAGTGGATATCATGGTACTAGATACCCGCAATGAGGTTTTCATTTGGATTGGTCAGCATGCAAATTCCAAACTGAAGCAACAAAGTTTTCTTATTGGATAGGTTAGAGTATGTTTCGATTCTTTAGAAGTAAATTCGGTTTTGAAAGTCATGAATTACTATTTGACAAATGGAAAATTAAAATTGGTCTCAAACGCAATAAATAAAAGGGCTATTTTGGGTTACAATATCCATAGAGTTAAGCCAACTTCATACCCAACACCATTTGCCCCATTTCATGAATGGATGTGTTCGAGAAAAGTTGAGCATGCACATCCTAGTGGAATCATTTAGTTTCTGTTAGTTAAATATAATTAAAGGATTGTACATTGTATTGTAGAAATACATAGAGTGTGCAGCACTGTTTGATGGGTTGTCTCTAGATACTCCACTTTACATAGTTACTGAAGGAAAGGAACCCTCTTTCTTCACCAGATATTTTGCATGGGATGCTTCCAAGGTTGTGTTAAGTTCTATTAGAAAAGATCTATGCTCTATTATTTAAGTATTGAAACTTTAGCTGAACTTAGTTCCATACTCATAACATGGTAACAAATCATTATACTGGCAAAAGGAATAATCTGCTTTACAAGCAGCGTTGCTGGAAACTGGAAACTTCATTGAGTTCCAAAAAATTTGCTTAGCATATAGTGCTCAATAAGACATATTTACTATTAATGATTTCTCATGAGCCATGTTTACATGATTTTGGATATTGAGAATTGTCAGTAGAAACACATAGATTATTCTAAAGAAATGTTTGATTCTTTTGGAATGTATTTTGAGCATGTTGCAGGTCCAAGGGAATTCATTTGAAAAGAAACTTTTGATTCTCCAAGGAAATCCTATTGTAGCTGTTGAGGTCAGAACTGTAACAATGTTTCTGATTTTCTCATGTTTTGTCTAATGAAGGTTATTAAGGGTAATACATCCTCTATCTCTATGTAGAAACTAAAAGGTAGAGTGTATAATACTTCGCATTTGAGACTTCAGATATCTTTCCTTAAATTAATTACAAGTTATACCTCTTAACTATTGTTTAGCTAGGTCTTCTTGGCTTTAGCCTTTCCTTCATGCTTCTCTATCTTGCTTGTTACATCCTATTTTACATTTTTCTTAGTTTATCATTAAATTTATCTCTTGCAGTGAGGATACAAGGTTGAATATTGGAGTATCAATGAGAAAGGTTTTTGAAGATTGACGTAAGAGGAAGAAACTGCAAGAAATGTGTCTTCTTTAGTGGGAAGACAATATTGTAGAAGCTACTAGAACAGGTGTTAATGGTGAGGATGAAATAAAATGGGATGATTATGCAATCCTAAAATAAAATATGTATCAAGACTGGTTTCCGATTGTTGAAATGGAAAAGGAAACGGGAAAGCAAAAGCGAAAAGACAAGAGGGCTCCTAAATCAGTTGAGAAAAAGAAGAAGATATCAGAGGCAATGAGAGCCAAATGGGCAGATGTTGTAAGGGCATCATTGAATTCTTAAGAGGCATGTTCATATGTCTCTTTTTTAATGAAAGGATTCCCCATTGTGCATGCTATAGCAGCCATTCCCAAATTATTTCAATGATTCAGTGCATTCTAATTTTTCTCTATGTACTTCCAGGATCACCGGTAGAGTGTGTGCTCTAGAATGACAAAGATATATAGAAGTAGACCATACTGATCTGTCGTAAGAGTTTCTAGGTAACGAACTGTAAATGAAAACAGATTATCAACATTGTCTGTTAGAAGAGTTGTATCACGTATGTTTGTTTGTGTTTGAAGTTTCAACCACGCTATCTCCACTTATGCTAATGTTTCTATATACACGAATAATAGGTGTTTGGTATTGTTGCAAGTCTAGACTAGCTTGAATATCCAAAGCTTCATATATGCAAGGCAGTTTTCTATGACATTCTATTATCACTTCGGATGTTTTGTAAGCAAGTAAAGACGTACTCATGGTTTAAGTGAATTTGTGAGCTCAACAAGTTGATAATAATCAATATTTGTTTTGCATGAGGGAACAACTTGAGGCCACATTCAGAAGTAATAATGAAAGAGTGATTCATCATCCCTCTATTTTATGTTGAGCAAAAGTTTCATGCCAATATCATAGGTCTAGCTATGTCAAAGTGTCCAATAAAGGCATCTATGATTTTTTGGAAGTGACTAATAGATTTAGTGCTAGGTGGTGAAACCATCTAAGAGATTAATCCCTGAATGAATTAGGGGAAGTTTTAATATAATGTTGTTTTGAGGCATCCACTCATAATAAGTATCAACAAAAGAATCAATATGGGCAGCATGGTCTTGGCTAGGGACTCAACTATTGATATTTTGACTTCCTTTATTATTATTATTATTTTAATGCTAAGTGTTAAAATTGGTTCTATTTCAATTTGCAGGCTACGTTTCTACAAGTAGCAGTCAATTGGAAGAAGAGTATAGGATTCAATGGTAACATTTTTTCTTAAACCTATACTTCTAGCGGATTAGGAAAAATTGTGTTTGGGTCATATTGTGAAGGAACCCAGTGCCTTGCTTTAATGTTAGTTTATGTCAAACTTCAAAGCTTAATTAAAGGGATGCCAAATTTTCACTTTAGCATGGCTAAGCCTTGTTGTTTTGGTTACAGGAACTCTTCTAATTGAACCCAAACCACAAGAGCCTACAAAACACCATTAAATATCAATCCTTCTTTAAGTTTTTATATAAATTCATTGTTTTCTATCTTTATCTCCCTCTGTTGTACTATTAGAACTTGACAAGTTTAACAGTAATTTAATATTTGGTTATCCTTTTTGCTAGGCATGATTGGGATGCTACAACAACAATGGGTTTCCTGCAGGATATGGACTTGCAGGTGTATTTTCTTTAATTCCTGAATGGTTTTCTTTTGTCAGAATGTTGCATATACTTATGTAAAGTATTCTAGCCTCCTAACTGCACATCATTTTTTTGAATTTTGATCCAACCTTTGCACATAGAATTTTTTGAACTTTGAAGTAATTCATCCCTGATTACAACATATTTTTAACATCTTAACATTGTGTCTATTATCCTTTGGTTACAACTGCACATTCGAATTTTTTTATTAATGAATTCATGTAATTTAGAAGGGATTGCCATGCTTTTATTTTGTAATATCAAGTTTCCAGCTCCACTGCATTTGATATGGTTGGACTTTGTTGATGCCTGTTTAAAACCACACTTTAATACTATGCAATGTTGCATGTACATAGTTCTTATAGTTTTTTATTACAAAATGAAGCCATTCCTTGTCCTGCAAGGAATTTGGCCTTGGATGTTTTCTAGTGGCATTTATTTGGACTTTTGTCTTTTCACCATCATGTGCATATTAAGGGATTGTGTTTGGGCATATTCCTTGTCTCATAGATTCATGATTTTCCCTATATTTTTGCAGTCTCCTGTAAACCATGTTTGGGAATGATTCTTGAAATTGTTTTTTTTAGTTCTAACATGTATTGTTTTTAGTTGCTAAATTGCTAATCAATTTCTGCATTTGACATGGCTGGACTACAATTCAGATGATTTTAAACTGAACATTGAGTGCAACCATGCAACCATCTCTAGGAACAGGTAAACAAACTTCCCACTAACGTTCTATCAAACTGTTAATTCTAGTGTAATTGGATTCTGGTATATTCAGTGTTAATTCTGTCAGTTATCTGCCCCTTGATAGTTTTATTTCCTTGTGATTTCTCCTAGGGACCAAATTATATGTTTATTTCTGAATGTTTACAATCCAGTAGTAAAATGGATGATATCTTTGGGAATTAATATACGATGACTTTTTTTAGGTGTCATCACAAGTTGGAAATGGCACGAATTTATGGGATGCTTGGTAATATTGACGCAAACACTGGAGATTCCCCAACAGGTAATGGGGCTTATAGTCTTGTTTTTATTTATTGAATTCATAAGTTTCCACTTTCGAAGAATGGATTGCATCCCTTTCTGAGCTAATATTGTATATTTTGTATTCAACATGTCTAGGTTGGGATACTGATCAATTTATCATAGATATTAGTGAATCAACTTTGATCATGTTGACTGTTATCAAGAATGTAAGGCTTTACTTGATTTTTATCCAGAGAAGTATCTAATTGCTTTCATGTTTTTGAATGCCATAAAAATTGTAAAATCCTACTTACACAACATCTTTACCTTTTATTCAGGGTGGGCTTGCACCTGGTGGTTTCAACTTTGATGCAAAACTGTAAGTACTCTGGAAGTCATCAACTTATACATTCCTCATTATGACCAACCACAAAATATTCATGCATTCAAGACATTCAAATGTTACCACTGTTACTTTGGAAGTCATCAACTTATACATTCCTAATTGTGGCCAGCCATAAAATTTTTACATGTTCAAGACATCCAACCGATGTTCACCACTGTAGTTAAAGAACAACTCCCATCTAATGGCATGAACGGATGAGTTTTGTTTGATACTGGTCTGTTATGATTAGACCTATGAATGTCATAGTTCAAGCTACCCCCTAGGTGTTAATATTCCAATAACACTTTTTTTACTTTAGTTGGATGTGTCTTATGCTCATGGTCATTGGTTGTGCTCATGATCTCGACTTATTGCTACCTAAAGACCCATTCCTTATTTTAACAAGGTCAAAAGTTGGGTCAATTGAGTAAAAAACTACTCCAGTTGCTTATGCTTTTGCTCGAGAAAATGGAATAAACATGAAATATAAGAGGTGCTTGCATAGGATAGTAAATAAAGTTGGAAAAATCTAGTATACGCCCCTTCATAGACTATACAGAAGGTCAAGAGTGCTGTGTTGGGTTCTAGTTGATGGTTTATAATGCTATTGTATTGTCCAATATGATACATGTAGTACAAAGTGATATCAAACTTATCTATGTTTGCCATTGTTTTGACACAGACGGAGGGAAGTGTTGATGTAGAAGATCTGCTCATTGCTCATATATCAGGGATGGACACTTTGGCACGAGGATTGAGAAATGCAGCTCAGTTGCTACAGGTAAACCTATATTCTTTCCTAATGTATTTTTAGGATTTGACTTTTTCTTATATAATAATCTTCGTGATAATGTTCACCTTTCCCCTTATATTATTTTTATGCTTACTGTGCAGGATGGAACATTAACAGAGCTTGTTTGAAAGTGTTATGAATCCTTTGATTCAAAATTAGAAGTATCAACTAAGGTGACTACAACCCATTTCATATTTCTGTTGTTCTTTTTAATTGTTTTCTAAATCATGTCTACATCATTATGAGATACATAGAACATATTAGCAAAACTTGGACTAGCATGTTGTACCCAACTTGGTGCCAAAACCGGGCTGAGTCAATTTATACTCCCGTGAGACTAGTTTTGAAAGTTTCATTCCCTACAAGAATTTTGGAATTTTGGCCTACACCCTTGTAAAGAGGAAGTATGACAATATAGCTTTAATTTGTGCAACTTAGCTTCTAATGATTGTAGAGTCAATATAGAACAATGAATTAGACTATTATATTGATTGTATGCCACTGGCCTTTGGAGGTTTCCAAGTTGTCTATATTTCTTTCCCTAATGGTGTAGCACTGTGGAGGAAATGCATGACGATATATCACATGCCATTTTGGTACAAACATAATAGTATACTAATCGATACAAACAAGTGTTCCCTTTTTGTGTTTGGGAAGATAGGAGCTCCAACAACTGTTCTTAGTTTGGTTGGTTTACTTATATAGAGCCTTCACTTCTTTATAATGCAGTTTGATTTTACACAGTTGAAAACTACATTTTCAACCAATTTTGCTTTTACACTAAGATATTTACAATGCAATCGCACTATATTGATAGTTTCCAATAAGATCAAGGTAACGAGTTCTTAAGTTGTACGATGCATACATTTTGATTTTGCACCTGAACTTTACATTTTCACCTTATTTTTATTTTGCATACATGGATCAACCTCAAATAGTGCCACTTTGAGGGATACCATTAAAATTGAAGAGATAAAGTTCTCAAAATCATAGGCTTCCCTCTATATGTGGTATCAAATAAAATGCACTGCAAGATTCCTAGACATAGGAGATTGATAAGCATGAACTGAACACAGATATTTGATGTTCCATTCTTTCTTTTGCATTGGATGGAAAAGGATAATTTTTCCTCAACATAAAGACATGAATGGGATGATGTAAAATTTTTGGAAAATATTTTTCTTTGGTCTCCCATTGCCCTTTAGCCTCAATTGTCTTTCCTCTGAGTTGGGAGTTTAAGCATCTGATGCTTAGTTGAGTTTTACTTGTACAATGTTCGTTGGATGCTCAAGGTTTAATTAATATTGAATAGAATTTCTGAGATGCAACATATTTCAATGTAAATCATATCCTTAATATTTCAAATTCCCCTACAAAATAACAATCCTTAATAATTTCGTATGTTGGATTGTTAATGAATATCAGCATCTCTGTGGGTTTGAGAGCTTGAGAATATCTATGGGATGAAGATTTCTGACATGTAATAACTAAAATGGTTAGTTATTCAAATACCATACATATTGATAGAAAAGGAACATGAAAGGAATGATAAATTACAAACATGGTAATGGTGGATTCATCTAGGAGTTAAAGTAATTCGTTCTGCTAGAGAGATCATAATTCTTCTCTGTGCTCTTGTATTCATGCTGTGTAATTTTTTCTGTTGGCCAAAAATGTATGTGCTGGGGGGGATTCATTTAATTGAATTAGGTGTTGTGATCTTTTTTTTAACAACAACAGTAAGGTATTCATTAATGTTGTGGTAACTCTTGTTGGAGATGTAGTACCATGATGGACCAGTGGAGGATGTAGCATGGCATGCAGTTAATGACCATCTCTTTGGGTCTGTAGGGGATGACCATCATTTGCTTCTATGGGATATTAGGAAAGACTATGAGAATCCACTTCATACTGTTGAAGCTCACTAAGTTGAGGTAATAGCCCTTGAACTATCTGAGTTTTTCTTGGTGGAAAATTTAACTAGAAAAAAACTTGTTTAACACATTTCAATATCAAAAGTTTATCCTTTCGTTTACAAATATCATCTTTTGAGTATTGCTACCTTTTTTAGTACATTCAAAACTCTCCTTATTTCCTATTAGAGGTCAAAATATTATCACCTATGGTAAGAGAAAGTAGTTGTCAAAGTTGCATCTTACATGACTACATGTTATATTAAGCATAGTTATATTCTTTCTCCTTGACATTCCTTGTTTGATTGGTGTATTCGTTCAGGGAGCTCTCCATGCATTTCTTTGTTTGTTCTTGTAGGCGGGTTTGAATTTTTTTGCATATAAGTTCAAGTTTTCCTCATATATATTTTGTTCAAGTTGTTTTCTTGTAAAAGTTTGTGGAGATGATGTCTAGGTTAACTATTTGGATTTCAATCCTTTCAATGAATGGATTGTGGATACGGGCTCTACAGACATAACTGTTGCATTCCATGATATTCAGAAGTTGGACAGAGTTCTTCATACGTGTGCACACCACATGTATGATTTTTTTTATATTTATTTCTTGGAAATATAAATAGAATCTAAATTTGTTGCTTAGATAATCATGTTTAACTTTTTTTATATACATGTATGTTTGACATTGCTTAGAGAAAGGAAATGATAACTAGATAAAAGTATTATAGTATAGCTTCAACCTATAAGAGGTTTTCTTTGATTCTGTTGGCTTAGAGAGAGAGAAGTTCAGTGGAAATCTACTTTAAACAATGACTACCATTTATGTATCTGTCCTTGCAGAGAAGAAGTGTTCCAAATTGGTCAGAGTCCCCAAAACGAAGCTATATTAGCATCATGCGGTTTAGATAGACGACTCATGGTTTGGGACCTCAATAGGTGAGATTAGGAAGGAATTATATAGGTCCACTTTTAAAAATCAGCTTATTCCAAGCCTAATGTATATAATTGTAAAGCATACAAATACTATTTCTATAATCTATTTCTAAGTGGAACTAGTCCCTTTTTATTTAGCAATAGAATTGGTGATGAGAAAAATCCAGAGGATGCTAAAGAGGCACCTCCTGTGATGCCATTCATACATGGAGGACACACAAGAAATATTTTGGACTTTTAATACAATCCAGCTTAAGAATGGGTCATTTCCAGAGTTGTTGAAGACAACATTCTTCAAGTGTGACAGATGTCAGAGCATATTTACAATGATGACAATGATTCACCAACAACTTAAAAGGTTCGTCTCTATTTGTACAAGCTAATTGAATGTTTACAAGACCTCATAAAACCTGGAGCTTCTTCATGCCATATTCATGGCAGAGAGTTGAAGAAGCCTCCTAGTAGGAGTATCAGCAGAAAGCAAGCTTGTATACCACACTAGCTTGAAGGATTTTCTTTTATGAGAGGACAAAAGTTTCTTGGCATTTGTGAAAATTGATTCGAACATTTAATTTCTCTTGTGAAAGTATGGAGCTTCTCTTCATTTACAGAGTTGTGCAAAATGGCCCTTAATTATATGAATTGTCAGGGAACTGTAATCTTATAATTTTTTGACACAATTTGAAGAAGGATTATGTGAGTCTTCTTTTAGCTCGTTTTCTTAATTCCAAGTCCATTTTATTTGTATCCACATATAACTTGTAAATATTTTGAACTGAAGTATGTTTATCATTTACAAAAAAAATTATCTAAACAGTATATAATTTGGACTGATTTTGGTTGTATACGAGTTCAAATCGTATAATATTTACACTGCTTCCTTACAAATACTCACATAGCAAATTTTTGGAAGTCAAAATTATGTTTGAATGAGTGTTACTCAAGTTTACACCCTAGATATTTACATATAGTATTCACAGAACCTTTCAAAACTAGAAGACAAAATATTACAAGTGTTAATACTAAAATCAGAAAACAACAATAGTTTACTAAAATAAAACATAGTTATAGTCTCAACTATTCTCTCTATATGGGTAGTAATTTTCCAAACTTGAAATTTAAAACTTAAACCCAGAAGACCTTAAAATTATTTACTACATGGTTATTGTGGTCCTTTTCATTGGGTAAGCTCTTAAGAGATGAGATTTTGTAGAAATATTATATCAGTGCAACATATAATGAAGACAAATATACAAATAGAGTTTACATGGTTGATAATTGAATGTTTTTTTATAATTTTTCCACTCATTGTTGAGGAGACAAGTGGACTAGTATCTAGTTAGCACAAGGTTGAGGATATTCTTAGGTCAACGTCTATAAATGGCCTAAGAATGATCCAATAACATTTAACTTGTGTTCTTAGCTTACTAAAGCACTAAAGGGCTCTAAATGAACACTCAAATCGCTTTTAAGATAAGAATCTCATTTTTCCTACACATCCCATTGCAAATGTGCTTTAAATGTGGCCTCCATGTTCTCCATGTTCACCTTATTATATCCATATTTTGTAAGGTGGGAAGTTGCAATTTTCCCCTAATTGATTCCATCACTTGCACAAAATTTAGCAATGATTTGGATCAATAAAAACCTCATCATGTGAGAATTGGTGTAAGACAAATTACATCCACCACTTTTGATTGTCCCCATTGTTTCAGTGATTTGTAGTTTTGATCCCTTATTAAGGACAAATATTCATCCATACCAAAGCCATGGTGTTATCACATTCATATCTATCATTGTTTCCAAGCTTGTTGGTATTAAGAGAAATATTTAAACAACTTGATATCTATAATAACATGGAGATTGGTTGTTGGAAAGGCTAGAAGTTGTTTTTGTTTGTTTAAAAATGTTAAATTTTCATATGCTAAGCTAGATCATTAGTATTTCATTTCAATTTCATAACAAAATCATATAAACATGATCACTGAAAGATAGACAAGAACAACCATACAAAAAGAACACAAATATTTATCCTAGGAAAACCCTAAAGGGAAAAACCCAACAAAAGCTTCCTCAATATAGATGATCCAAATGATAAAAGTTAAAACCAAAAGGGAGATCAAAGACTGATCCTCCTCCTTCTCCAGCTACTTCTCTCTCCTCCACTAACTACACAAGTGAGAGTGTGTGTTCCGAATGAGGAGTGCCACACCTCTATTTATATTCATCCATTCACTTTAATTATCAATTCCAACATGTAGGCTCAAGTTAATCATGTAGGCTCGATTTACACATGTAGGCTCAAGTAACCACATTGGGGTGCTAATGAACCACCTTTACAATTAGAGGGGACTACCTCATGACTCTTATTAGTTCTTCCAATTAGAAGCATCAGGGTACGAATTAATACAAGTGGTTCTCCCGATAGGACCATCGGGGACCACACAAAAAGATACATATAGAATATTCTTCGAAGTTACAATATTTCAACACTCCCCCTTAACTAGAAGGGTATTCTACAACAACATCAACAACAACAATAATAGGAGAGACATAGAGGACATCATCAACATCATCAGGGTAACACATCTATAAATAATTGGAAGCTTTTTCAACATCATGTAGTCTTCATCTTTAATCTTTAGTCTTCAGCAACATCAACACTTTGACTTGACCTTTTGATCAGTAGCAAAATATTTAGCACTTTGACCTTTCAATCAGCAACATATTCATCACTTTGACCTTTTGATCAGCAACAACACCTTCAGCAACATCTTCAGCACTTTTCCCTTTCGATCAGCAACAACATCTTCAGCACTTTGACCTTTCAATCAGCACCATCTTCAGCACTTTGACCTTTTGATCAGTGAAAACATATTCAGCATCTTGAATTTTTGAACAGTAACATCATCATCATCATACTCTGATCAGTAACATCATGATCAGCACCATCATCATCATACTTCAATTTTTGAACAGCATCATCAGCATCACATTTTGTTCTTTCGATCAGTAACTCATCATCATCACACTCTAATATTTTGATCAGTACATCGTCATCATCACACTCTGATATTTTGATTAGTACATTGTCATCATCACACTCTGATCTTTTGATCAATACGTCATCATCACACTTTGATCTTTTGATCGGTACAACATAATTATCACACTTTGATATTTCGATCAGTACAACATCATCATCATACTCTGATATTTCGATCAATACGTCATCATCACACTTTGATCTTTCGATCAGTACGTCATCATCATCATACTCTAATCTTTCGATCAGTACGTCATCATCATCAGCAGCAACCTGCAATCCACATCTCAAAGACAAAAAAGTCTTTGGTTCACTTTTGGACTTAAAGTCCAGGGATGATGCAATCCCCACCACATTCTCAACAACTGAAGTTATCGGATTGATTATGGGATAATCAATCCCTATCACTTTAGGACTAAGTCCAAGGATGATGCAATCCTACCACATTCACGGGGACCAGAATCTCCGAATACATTTTGAACCAAGGTTCAGGGATGATGCAATCCCACCACTTTCATGGGGGCTGAGACCTCTAGATACATTTTGAACTGAGGTTCAGGGATGATGCAATCCTACCACATTCATAGGGCCTGAGACCTCCGGATACATTTTGAACCAAATTTCAGGGATGATGCAATCCCAAAACTTTCATGAGGGTCGAGACCTCCATATACATTTTGAACTTAGGTTCAGAGATGATGCAATCCTACCACATTCACGGGGGTCGAGACCTCCGGATACATTTTGAACCAAAGTTCAGGGATGATGCAATCCCACCACATTCACGAGGGCTGAGACCTCTGGATACATTTTGAACCGAAGTTTAGGGATTATGCAATCCCACTACATTCTCGACGACCGAAGTCACCGGATCTATTCTGGACAGATGTACCAGGATGATACAATCCCTCTTCATTCTCGAGGACCGAGGTCATTGGATCACTTCTGGACATATGTCCCAGGATCATACAATCCCTCTTCATTCTTGAGGACCGAGGCCACCGGATCACTTTAGGGTAGGTTCCCAGGGATGATACAATCCCACTGCAACATCACTACTCCCCCTTTCTAGGAAGGTCTTTCTGAACAACACCAAGCTTGTCTCGAAAGTTTTCAAACTTTACTCGAGACAGAGGCTTCATCAGCACATCATCATCTAAACCATCATCATCTACATATTCAATATGTGAATACTGAACTATCACCATCTGTATCTCCAGTATGTGAATACTGAAAGCATCATCATCTATATCTTCAGTATAGAAATACAGAATCACCATCATCTGCATATACAGTATGTAAATACTGAAACATCATCTATATCTTCTGTATGGGAATACTGAAATCATCATCATCTATATCTTCAGTATGGGAATATTGAATCATCATCATCTCTATATTCAATATAGAAATACTGAATCACCATCATCTGCATCTACAGTATGTAAATACTGAAACATCATCATCTGCATCTTATCTCGTATGTAGAAATACAAGATTTCTATGTGTTAGGATGTAACACAGGGTTCTCTGTCATCACAACTCTGGTTATCACATAGAATCATTGTAGTATCCATCTTCAGGTCAAAGAGACCTGATATCAGCTTCTGAAGCCATATGGATTCACAACTTAGCAAAGCAATTTTCTATGTATTCTGCTTCAGCTAGGCTAAGAGAAACATTGGACTGTTTCCTGCTAAACCATGAACTCATAGCAGACCCCAAACAAAAGCATCTACTTGATGTGATTTTCTTGTCTAAGATACTTCCAGCCCAATCTGCATCTATATACCCATACAATCTATAGTCATGGTTTCCATCATAGTATAGACCAAAGTCTATAGTCCCTTTCAGATATCTCATCACATGTTTTGCGGCTATCAGGTGAACCTGTCTAGGTTGAACTAGATATTGAATCAAGGTGTTCACAGCAAAACAAATGTCTAGTCTGGTATTTTTTAAGTACATTAATGACCCAATAATCTGTCTGTATTGAGTCACATCCACTAACTATGATGAGTCATCGGCTAATAACTTCAGGTTGGAATCCATGGGTGTGGCCATGGCTTTTCATTCAAACATATCAAATCTTTTCAAAACTTGCAATGCATACTATCCCTGATTGAGAAAGATTCCTTCATACTTCCAGACCTAGGAAATAAAGTATTATACCAAGGTCTAAATTCTTTAGCAAACTTCTTCTTGCATTCTACAATATGTTTCTCATTCCCTGTCAGAATCAGATCATCCACATATAGTAATAGTATGACAGGTTCATATTCTATAACCTTGTAGAAAAGGTTAGGATCAGATTTACTCTTGGCAAAGCCCATGCTCATCAGGAAACTATCTATTCTTCCATACCAAGCTCTGGGATCTTGGTTCAGGCCATAGAGGGACTTCTTCAACTTGCATACATGAGTCCATCTGTCTTCAACTTCAAATCCTTGTGACTATTCGATGTAAAACTCTTCCTCAAGCATACCATTAAGGAAGGCTTGTCTTTACTTCATCATGGAAGAAACTACCATGATAGTTCTGAAGGAAGTGTACCTTGCTTCCTGGTTTGAGTACTATATCCCAAACATCATTCTAGTATTCCTTCATCATAACATATTCTATGAGTTTGTCTTGTCAGGTCATCAACATATCCTAGTCTTCTGCATTCAACCTTGAAGGTTGGAACCCACTTTACTCTTGGTAAAGTATCGATCCATCAAGAAGCTATCCATCATGTCATATCATGTTGAACTCATATATATTCTGTAGTCACTCCCCCTAAAGTGGAGTATCATCTTCCCTCTTCATTCTGTACAAGTGGTTCTATTCTTGATATATACTTCTAGTGGGTCTGGTCAATAGAGTATGTCATGTCATAGTCTATTCTTTCTGAGGTAAACCATGAACCTTTCTTTGTACACTTGTTCTGGTAGGTCCATATGGAAGATACTATAGACTTCCCTTCAAGTCTCGAAACCATATCGTAGACATCATTCCCCATGATCGACTATTACTCTTTGATCATAACTTCTTTCATAGCTGGAAAGGTTAGCATTAATGATGTCACCCAACTACGTTACACAACTAGAGTGTGTCTGGGGCCTCTTACTTTGGTTTGGAAGTCTCACCATTATTTTATTCATCTTGATTTATCTCATGTACCCATGGTAGTCTTCATCCTTCGAGGTGGATCTACCACTCTCTGAAGCTCTTTCTTCCGTCATGATGTCTCTGACCCTGGGAGCTTCAAATTTATTGGAGTGAATCTTGAAATGTCATTACTTGTTCTTCGGAACAAGTCTCATCCTTATTTTCTTGTAGGAAGTTGTATAGGACCTTTCCTACAATTCAAATACACCAGTTGCATGGTTAGAACTATTTCATAAAACATATGCATAATGACAAATTCTTATGCATCATGCAACTGTTTAGCCAACACAACATTCATCCATATCTCACTACTGTCATTAATGCAACCAGTCTATCATGCATAACACATCGACTGAATATAATCAATTGTATAACAAAACAATATCATGAAATGACAATTGAATACTTATCTTTTATTCATTTCGTGGGTATACTCCTTCTTGATCCTTCTACTTCATCATCTTCTTCATTCATGACATCATCATTTCTTTTCCAAATGATAAGATGGATAAGAGGTTTTTCAAGAATTGATTTCTTCATATTCCTCATCACTTGAGGGATCTTCTTTGAATGGCGAGAGCTTGATTTTCAATTGCTCCCATCTTCTTCTTCTCTTCTTATGAGTCGAGCTTCTTCTTCTTCCCAGATTCAACTGAAAGTAATCACTTCCTTCTAGCACACATTCCTTGCATGAATGAATCCCATGATCCTGGGAGGCCATTCAAGGTGGCTATCACCACTTCTGCATTCTTCACTTCTTCGTTTACCTGTTTCTTAAGGTCATTTTCTGATGTATTTTCTTTCCTTCAAATAGCTTGGTCAAGGAATCAAACATCTCTTTTGATGTATTTAGGGAAGACACTTGTGGTACAAGTTGATCTGTGACTAAATCAACAATGATCTTCTTGGCCTTGACCAAGTTCTTTTGGAGTAAGGCTTTGAGCCTCATCTCCCTCTAGAACTGTGTTAGGAACCCATGTCAATCCTTCTCTTTACCGTGTTAGTATATTGTTGTTGGACGCATATGCTTTGTAAGTCATCCCATAGTAATTGTTGATCGATAGTTTGTGTTATTTTTGTTGGGCGCATATGCTTTGTAAGCCACCTGTAGTATTTGTTGATCCATAGTTTATATTGGCCCATGGTTTTGACCCACAGTACTGGCGCCTATTTTTAGTATATAAGTGTGTGTTGAGGCCAAGGAAGGCACCGTGAAGTTATTTTGTATTGAGCTTGCTCAAAGGAGGTTTCCCCCTCAAAGTGGCCTGCGATTAATATAAAAGTGATTTTGAGTTCTGCTGCTATATCGTGTATTTTGATTAATTATTTGCTGCAGGTTCCTCACATATGATATCAGAGCACTTTCTTGGGCTCGTTGGGTGAAATTTCTGCCCAAATTTTTTTTCGCTTCTGTTGCAGGTTTGGATTTGGGAATAATCCCTATCCGCTTAACTGTTGGAAGTACTTGGGAATAATCCCTAAAACTCATTGTGAGGAGTACCATAGGAACCCCGAAGTAGCTGGCCCATTGAGAGGACCTGCCAGCGAAAAGGGCAACGACCCCTACCTGATTGACTAGTTCCCACCCGTGAGGTAAACCAAGAGCTGTCGTTTGTGGCCAAGCGATTATCAGTTTTACCTGAGCTGTGGAGTGAGGGGTACTGCCCCAATATGCAAGCCATCAGATAGCATTGGTGGTCGAGTGATTCCCTTGAACCGATAGGAAGCCGCACATACCTGGGGTCCATATCTATTTTCAGTTGCACAATCGCAGATTTCCTCTGTCCAGAACTGTTGCTGGTCAGTTCCGCATCGTTGTAGATCCATTTGTTGCTGATCACTTCCATGTCGTTGCATATTCCACTATTTTCGATCACTTTTGCGCCATTGTAGATCCCTTCCTGTAAAAAAAAGGGTATAAAATTATGTTTTTCGGCCATATCTCCTTGGTTTCAACTCTGTTTTCCCTGCAAATTCACTGACACCTCTGCAATTTCATTCTGCATATTTCATTCCTGAAGACCCTATCCCAAATTCCACTTCACAAGACCCGAAATCTCACATTTGTCTATTTTTAGGGTTTGCCATAACTCCTTCGATTTTCACCCAAACGCCTTCAAATTTTGCCACCGTATTCCTTTCCTCATTCTACTTCTTTGTCCCTCTCTACCAAATTTTCTAATTCTTTCACCCCGCTCCTAAAATACCCATTTTTTGCTTCCTTGTCCTTTTGACAGTGTCCAAAACTTCCTCAAACCCAAATTACCCTTCCAATTTTTTCCCAAATCTAGATTTTCCTCTACTGAAACAGTTTCTGTTTTTGTTTTTCTACCCACTCCCCCCGAAAAAAAAAAAAAAACTCCTGGTTATGGTTGTCACCTGCACAGGAGCAAAATCCATGGAGGAAGCACTTGCAGCCATTCAAGCCAAACTCCAGGAACTGGATGAAAAATTTCTCGGTCTCCATCTTGAACATTTAGCTATGAACACCAGACGACAGTACGAGTCTTCATCAGACAATGGGTTCTCTTCTTCCAGCAATTTTCGCGATCCAAAGCTAGATTTTCCTCACTTCAATGGTACTGATCCGACTGGATGGATCTATTGTGCAGAACAGTATTTCAGTCTTCATAATACTTTTGATGTCAACTAAGTTCCACTTTCCTCCTTTCATTTGGAACAGGAAGCTCTTCAATGGTATCGTTGGTACATTAAGGCTCATGAAGAGCGAAAATGGCCTGATTTTTGCCAGCTCCTTTTGCAATGATTTGGTCCTAGTTCTTTTGATGACTTCACAGGATCTCTCACTAAACTTAGCCAAACTGGCACTATGAAAGAGTATCAAACTGAATTTGAGAAACTAGCTAATCACACTGAAGGATTACCTGATGACTTCTACCGGAGTTGTTTTATTAGTGTTCTAAAGGATGCAATTCGCTAACACAATGATGGAAGCCCTGGGGTTGGCTAAGTTGGAAGAAGACAAGATGGCAGCCCAACAACGCTCCAAATCCTCTTTTGTTCCCTTCCGAAATATGGGTTCTCAACGACCTCCCATTCCACCAGCTCCTCGCTCACCTCCAATCAATCATTTGTCTGAAACAGAGATGCAGGCACGCAGAGAAAAAGGGATTTGTTATAATTGTGATGAGAATTTCACTCGGGGACATCGATGTGTTCAACAAAATCTCTATCTCTTGGATGTGGATTCTCCACCTGCCTCTGAAATTGGTGAAGAAGCTCCTGATCCAATGGATGCTCCGGTTGACATTCAGGAGCCACCTACTGACCCTCTTACCAAGTACGCGGTTACTTCAAGAAGCTTCCTCTTACCATACTCATTGATTCTGGCAGCACTCATAATTTCATTGACCCTCAGATCGCCAAACAAGATGATTGTTTTATCCATCCTTGCTCCAACTTTGAATTCATGGTTGCCAATGGGGGCACCTTACCTTGCAAAGGGAAGTGTCGTAATGTGCATATCTCTATGGGAGATTATAACCTCCGTTCTGACATGTTTTCCTTGACCTTAAGCGGATGTGATGTGGTTTTGGGTGTTCAATGGCTGCGCACACTTGGCCCCATATTATGGGATTTTGCTGAACTTTGGATGCAGTTCTCCCCCAATGGACACAAACACACATTGAAAGGATTACAACCAGGGTCTCTCAGCATCATCAGTTCACGTCGCATGGAAAAAATACTTAAGAAGATTTCCCATGGTGTCATCGCTCAGCTCCATTCCATTCAAATGCAACCATCAGCGGCCCCCACTACTCCTTTGGATCTCCAACAAATTCTGGATCGATATACAAGTTTTTTTGCTGAACCAGTGGGACTTCCACCTTCATGAATAGAGGACCATCATATTCAACTCCTTCCTAGAAGCATTCCTCCCAACATCAGGCCCTATCGCTACCCATTTCACCAAAAAACAGAGATTGAACTCCTCGTTAGGGACTTACTGAAGCAAGGTATTATTCGCCCAAGCACAAGTTCCTTTTCTTCACCAGTTCTTCTTGTCCGCAAAAAATATGGGTCATGGCGCCTCTGCATTGACTTCCGAGCACTTAATCACCTCACCATCAAGGATAAGTTTCCAATTCCTGTTGTTGATGAGATTCTTGATGAGCTTCATGGTGCTCAATTTTTCTCCAAGTTGGATCTTCGCTCTGGGTATCATCAAATTTGGGTTCATGAGGATGATATCCCTAAAACAGCTTTTCGCACACATGATGGCCACTATGAGTTGTTGGTCATGCCCTTTTGTCTCACTAATGCTCCTCCCACATTCCAGGCCTTGATGAATAAAATATTCCGACCCTATTTGTGGAAATTCATTCTGGTATTTTTTTATGATATCCTCATCTACATTAAAACATGGGCTGAACATCTCCAACATCTGGCTCTTGTAATGCAACTTTTCTTTGATCATCATCTCCATGCCAAAAAGTCTAAATGTGTTTTTGGCCAAAAGGAAGTTGAGTATCTCGGGCACATTATCTCAGCACAAGGGGTTCATGTGGATCCTACCAAAATCGCTGCCATGAACAATTGGCCGCCTCCTAAGACACTCAAGAGCCTTCGTGGTTTTTTGGGGTTGACTGGCTACTACCGCAAGTTTGTCAAGGATTATGGGAATATTGCAGCTCCATTAACTGCTCTGTTGAAAAAGGATGCTTTTACATGGACACATGTTAGTAAGTGTGCATTTGACAAGCTGAAACAAGCTATGTGTACTACACTTGTTCTAGCTATGCCCGATTTTTCCAAGCCCTTCACTATTGAGAGTGATGCTTGCGGCAATGGACTTGGTGCTGTTCTCCTTCAAGATGAACACCCCATTGTTTTCACCAGCAAAGCCCTTTCCGGTAATAATTTAGTTGCCTCTACATATGAGAAGGAAATCATGGCTATTTTGCATGCAGTACAAAAGTGGCGACCCTACCTCTTAGGGAATCATTTTTGCATCAAGACTAATCAACAGAGTCTGAAATATTTTCTAGAACAACGTGTATCCTCCCCAGCACAACAGAAATGGGTTAGCAAACTCATGGGTTATGACTATGAGATCACTTATAAGAAGGGTAAGGACAATATTGTGGCAGATGCCCTTTCTCGCACATTTGATGACCAAGGTTCTCTTTCCGCGATTTCTATGCCTGTTCCAAATTGGTTGCAATTGGTTCAATAGGGTTATGTCAATGACTCTTCATTATCTCAAATCATCCAACGCTTGGACAACAACCCTTCTGCTGTCCCACATTACTCTTGGGATGGTGCTTCACTGAGATACAAGGGTCGTCTGGTGCTTCCCCAAAACACAGCTCTTCAACAAGCTATCTTCTATGAACTCCATGCTTCTCCGTCAGCTGGGCACTCTGGTTTTCTCAAAACATATGAATGGGCACGGCACAACTTCTTTTGGCAGGGCATGAAAAGGAAAATTCAACAGATGGTGGATGAATGTGATACCTGCCAGCGCAATAAGGGTGAAACAACACCCCTTCCAGGATTGCTCGAACCCTTGCCCATACCTACCTAGATATGGATAGATATTTCTATGGATTTCATTTAAGGGCTCCCTAAATCTGGAGGGAAGACTGTGATTTTGGTTGTGGTTGATCGCCTCTCCAAATATAGTCATTTTTGTGCTCTCAGCCATCCCTATACAGCCTCCTCCGTTGCTCAAATTTTCCTGGACCAGATCTTTCGTCTTCATGGAATGCCTTCTTCCATTGTCTCAGATCGTGATGCGACTTTCACCAGTCATTTTTGGAAAGAACTCTTTCACCACAATGGCACCAAACTGAAGATGAGTTCAGGTTATCACCCCCAAACAGATGGTTAGACTGAAATTATCAATAAATGCTTGGAAACTTATCTTCGTTGCTTCTCCTTTGAGCAACAACATCAGTGGGAAAAGTGGCTCCCTCTCGCTGAATGGTGGTACAATACCTCTTACCACACTGCCTCTAAAATGACTCCATATGAAATCATTTATGGTTAGGCACTACCAGTTCTTCTTCCTTACACCCCCAGCAGTTCTCCAGTTCAGGCAGTTGACGCGGTCCTTCGAAACCGCGATGAGGTTCTTCGCATTTTGCGCGAAAATATTCACATGGCAAGAAATCACATGAAGCAACAAGCTGATCAGCACCGTTCTGAGCGCACTTTTGAAGCCGGTGATATGGTTTTTCTTCATCTCCAGCCTTACAAGCAATCCTCCCTAAAACTCAAAGGGTGTCATAAGCTTGCTCCAAAGTTCTATGGGCCATATGGGATTCTTCATAAGATTGGGTCTGTTTCTTATAAATTGGAACTTCCACCTTCTTCCTGCATTCATCCAGTATTTCATGTCTCTTGTCTGAAGAAAGTTCTTGGCACCAACATCAAAGGCCAAACTATTTTACCAGAACTGGATAATGAAGGATCCATCTTTTTGGAGCCAGAGGCTGTCCTCAATAAGCGCACTCGTCAGCTTCGCTCTCGCTCTATCATAGAGGTATTAATTCAATGGCACGGAATGCAGCCCGAGGATGCTACGTGGGAACCACTCCTTCAGATTCAGCGACAATTTCCACATCTAAAGCTTTGAGGACAAAGCTTTTTCTAAGGGGGAGGGGATGTTAGGAACCCATGTCAATCCTTTTCTTTACCGTGTTAGTATATTTTTGTTGGACGCATATGCTTTGTAAGTCGTCCCATAGTAATTGTTGATCCATAGTTTGTGTTATTGTTGCTGGGCACATATGCTTTGTAAGCCGCCTGTAGTATTTGTTGATCCATATTTTATATTGGCCCATGGTTTTGACCCATAGTATTGGTGCCTATTTTTAGTATATAAGTGTGTGTTGAGGCCAAGGAAGGCACCATGAAGTTATTTTGTATTGAGCTTGCTCAAAGGAGGTTTCCCCCTCGAAGTGGCATGCGATTAATATAAAAGTGATTTTGAGTTCTGCTGCTATATCGTGTATTTTGATTAATTATTTGCTACAGGGTCCTCACAAACTGGAACCTCTCTACTCATGTAGGTGTCCAATTCATTTTATTTAGAGAGATCAAATACTTTCATGCTTGGAAGTTTTCAACTTCACCAAGATTATCATCAAGCTAATGAGAACCTCAAATGGAAATAGTAAAATATTAGATCTTACCGATTTGAGGTGTCCGTCCTGGTTTCGGAGCTAGCTGATCTAGGGTTTGTCAGAGAAATCCTAATTTTCAAAACTTGGAATATTTCATATTTGATTGGATAGAAATATATATCTCTTCAAGCTGAGCTGTCTAATGTACTCCTTTTCTGAAAACTGTGGAGGGAAGCTCCTGGAACAGGAAGCCATAGTTTTCCAATTTCTCCTACAGAAATTCCTGATACTATTTCTATGCTATCTCTGAAATTTATGCTCCTCTGTGTCTAAAAATTCTTACTAAGGTACCCTCGCATTTCCATGTTCCAAAACCATAGGTTTCATCATAATTGGTTTCACCAATTGGGACTTATGATCATTTTTCCAAGGTGACTTGTTACAGGACTGTTCAAAACAACGAAGTTGTACATAATGCCACGTGTCATTGTTTCATCCTCTAACTTTGAAACTCAGACCACAGAAATTACAGTCCATGCCCTTTTTGGAACATATTCCAAAATTTCATTTGGACCTTTGTAGCCCAAGATATAGCAATTCTCCCTAGGTGTACTGTTTAGGGATGAATCTTGGAAGAGGCTGGAACCCTAACTTGGAGGGATCATATCTCCCAGAATATAGCGAATATGAGGCTGAATCATGATTTTATATTCAAAATCTGTAATTTTCAGCTCCTGAGCCCTCGCCAATCCTGAGATATAGAGAATGTACCAAAACTTATCATTTTTAGTATTTAGGGTTTTCCAGCTCAGGGTCAAACTAGGGTTTGACTTTCTTGGAGTTTCACCCAACCAAAAATATTGATCTAGGTATCTAAACTTCAATTTTGATGAGGAGAGAAATCCTATCCCGAGCTCACTCAAAAATTATTCTTCTATAGAAATCCCTAATTTCTCACACCGAAAACTGAAAATGCTCAGAATCAAATTCCGCTTCGATAGAAAGATGCGCCCTTCAATGAAGACTCAGCCTAGCCTTCTTTTGCTGATCGATTGTGGAGAGAGACTCAAAAATTAAGAAGCCCTAGCTTCTGTAGCTGCACAATGTCTTCTTTCAGGGTGGCTCTGAAACCATGTTAAATTTTCATATGCTAAGCTAGATCATTAGTATTTCATTTCAATTTCATAACAAAAGCATATAAACAGGATCACTGAAAGATAGACAAGCACAACCATACAAAAAGAACACAAATATTTATCCTGGGAAAACCCTAAAGGGAAAAAATCAGCAAAAGCTTCCTCAATATAGATTCCCCAAAAGATAAAAGATAAAACCAAAAGGGATATCAAAGACTGATCCTCCTGCTTCTCCATCTACTTCTCTCTCCTCCACTAATGCGCTACATTAGTGAGAGTGTGTGTTCCAAATGAGGAGTGCCACACCTCTATTTATATTCATCCGTTCACTTTAATTATCAATTCTGACATGTAGGCTTGAGTTACACATGTAGGCTCAAGTAACCAAACTGGGGTGCTAATGACCCACCTTTACAATTAGAGGGGACTACCTCATGACTCTTATTAGTTCTTCCGATTAGAAGCATCAGGGTACAAAGTAATACAAGTGGTTCTCCCAGTAGGACCTTTGGGGACCACACAAAAAGATACATATAGAATATTCTTCGAAGTTACAATATTTCAACAAAAAATTGTATCCTATGCAAGCATGCAACATTGAATAACATTGTTTGGTGTTGTCCAACATTGTGTCTATTATCCTTTGGTTACAGCTGCACATTTGAATTTTTTTATTAATGAATTCATGTAATTTAGAAGGGATTGCCATGCTTTTCTTTTGTAATATCAATTTTCCAGCTCCACTACATTTGATATGGTTGGACTTTGCTGATGCCTGTTTAAAACCACACTTTAATAATAGACAATGTTGCATGTACATAGTTGTTGTAGTTTTTTATTACAAAATGAATCCATTCCTTGTCCTGAAAGGAATTTGGTCTTGGATGTTTTTTGGTGGCATTTCTTTGGAATCTTGGCTTTTCACCATCATGTGCATATTAGGGATTGTATTTGGGCATATTCCTTGTCTCATAGATTCATGATTTTCCCTTTATTTTTGTAGTCTCCTGTAAACCATGTTTGGGAATGATTCTTGAAATTTTTTTTTTTAGTTCTAACATGTACTGTTTTTAGTTGCTAAAGTTGGGTCAATTGAGTAAAAAATTGTTCTGGTTGCTTATGCTTTTTCTCTAGCAAACGGAATAAACATGAACTGTAATAGGTGCTTGCATAGGATAGTAAAAAAAACTGGAAAAAGCTAGTATACGCCCCTTCATAGACTGTACAAAAGGTCAAGAGTGTTGTGTTGGGTTTTAGTTGATGGTTTATAATGTTGTTGTATTGTCCAATATGCTACATGTAGTACAAAGTGATATCAAACTTATCTATGTTTTCCATTTCTTTGAAATAGACGGAGGGAAAGTGTTGAACTAGAAGATCTGTTCATTGCTCATATATCAGGGATAGACACTTTGGCACGAGGATTGAGAAATGCAAATCAGCTAATGTAGGTAAACCTATATTATTTCCTAATGTATTTTTAGGATTTGACTTTTTCTTATATAATAATCTTCATGATAATTTTTTCCTTTCCCCTTATCTTCTTTCTATGCTTACTGTGTAATATGGAACATTAACAGAACTTGTTCGAAAGCGTTATGAATCCTTTGATTCAAAATTAGGAGTATCAATTGAGGTGACTACAACCCATTTCATATTTCTGTTGTTCTTTTTAAGTTTTTTCTAAATCATGTCTACATCATTATGAGATACGTAGAACATATTAGCAAAACTTCGACTACCATGTTGTACCCAAGTTGGTGCCAAAACCGGGTTGAGTCAATTTATCTCAACTTCTGAAAAAGTCACGAGTATAACTTGGATTCCTGAATAAACTCAAGAAGTTTTTCATATCCTCACTTAGTAAAACTCAAGCAAGTTTTTGAATGAAATTTTATGAGTTGTTGGCAAGTCTGAGTCATGCTCTTACTCTCCAACCTCTCCAAGTCGTTGGTTGAGCTGAGTTTTTCATCATTCATGTAGAATGTAGTTTTCATGACTGTGGATCTTGATTCCTAGTTAAAATTTTAATCTGTTTTATGTATGTTCTTTTAGAGGAAGATAGTATCATCTTTGAAGAACTTAATAAGAAAGCCATACAGTGGGGTGAACCTCCTCTCACATCAGGGAAGTAGGTGAGATTTTATGGATTGGCATTTGTGATTCTTTTGGAAACCAATGATTAGCTCCAAGAAAATGTCTTGCAAAATATTTATTACCCATTTCTTTCTTGCAGGAAATCGCAGAGATGATTTTTCAGTCATACTTGTGATTGGACAGTATCATTTGGATGAGTATTGGCATATGATACACCCATATTATTTAATAATGGACATGTTCAAAACCATCTCTATAGAAAACTGATGGAGAGTGCAGAACTTAAGATTTGACCACTCAAATTATTAAAGTGATCAAAAATGGTTTTGCACAAAGATTAGGTAACATTGGTTTTGTTATTTATTGTTAAGTTATAAATTGACTGGATTCCTACGATCAAGATTGAGGAGGAAATGAAGTATAAGGGCTTTAAGCTTGTTAAAGACATGATTTTTTATGAAGGACGGATTGACTTTTGTCTCTATCAAAAGAGCAAATTAGTGAGAATGGAATCTTGGTGGATGGAGAGTGATTCATGGCTCAATTGGAAAATTTATTTAACTTGTATAATGTTATAGATATCTTGTGCCTTTCTATACAAAGTATTTTGCTTAATTAAAGCTTTACATGTAATTTTTTTGTTTTACATCCATGTGGAAATGGAAATTTCCTTTTATGTTTGTAAATCTTCATACCATGTTTAAGTTAGAAATTTGTTATGTTTCCTTTGTGAATTTGTAATGATTTTGATAATGTCAATTTTGGTTGACATGATCTTTTTCTTAAGGAAGAACTTGTTGGAAAACTTTGGAGTACTTCCTCGCATTTTGCAGATGGTACTTCTTGGACACTTTCTCACATTTTGCAGATAGTACCCAATGTAAGCATGTCAATGCTAATTATGGTACTTAACCTGATAGGGACATAGAGTGAGGAATATGACAAAGTTGACTAGTATGAAAGATAGACCCCAAGACCTCTTGCATGAAGCTCAAATCTTAACCACTTGAATTACACAACCAAACTTAAGGTTTAGTTCCTTATATCAAGATTAAAGAAGAAAAAATGCATGAGGGATTTAATGATCTAAGGTCATGATAGTAAACCAGGGTCATGTTTCCAAAAGGGCATGATCACATAAAATTTCATTTTACAATTTGTTGTATTATTTAGGGTCACTTTATACTATGATGCAATAGTCTGTTTTCCTGAATTGTGTGCACTGTGTTCTAGTGATTGTGGTCTCACATAACTACAAGGTAACATTAACAACAACCACAAATATTTATTCCTTTGCAATATGCATGTCAGCTTATTCTATGGCTTGTGCAAATGCTAGATTAGGATTCAGTGAAACATACATTTCCAGTTCTAGAAGCTTGGGCATGGTAGCCTATCAAGGATCTAGTTCTTTGTTTTAAGTTAAGACAGTCTTGAATCTGAATAGAAAATGAAAATAATTATTTTTCAAATGGATATTACTTGGTCAATTATATCCATATGGTATCAATTTTCTATGCCTTCATTACACATATTGCATATTGACTCTCCAAGTCTCAATAGCCCTGCAAACTATGAGAAAATTCAGGCCTTTTTCTACCACTGAAGAGCCTGAAAGCCATTGTAAGAAATTCCTCATAGAGATACCACATGACATACAGTAAATGCATTTTTTTTTGTTCAGTGCAATACATATCCCTAGGGAAACCCACTAGGTACTTCTCATTCGGACGATGGCACCCAGGGTGAACTGGATTCTTCAGGGCTCAAGGCCAATACAACAATATACTCATTAAGAGATTAACATGTCACTTGAGGAAATTGATCTTGGGTGTGGAGGATAATACTCTCACAACTGCTTGAGCTAGATGCAATTGACAATAAATGTGTTTTTTTAAGCTCATGGATATTGATTTTGGTTGGATGCTACGTTGAGCATCCAATCCATCATCTGGTTTAGTATTTGACCATATATCACTTTACCTGCATTTTATTTGGAATTATATGTGGCTAGCAGTTGATTTCATAAATAGACAATAGCTTGTTTATTGAGGAAACCTAAAAAGCATTATGGAATCAAGCTTTCAAAGTTAGCTAAGACTTGGTCCAGAACCCAACTATAACAGAACTTGTGAAGACATTTAGCAGATTTGGAATGTGAATTTACTGAAATACCTTATGAAAAAGACATTTTAGAAGACGATGCCAATGCAAGTATTTAATTGTTTCCAATAGGTTTTTGAACATCCATCCTCGTCAACTATTAATCATTTTAAAATTTTGAGTATTTATGTGAGACATGATGAGTATGTGACCATTGACTAATATCCTGATAGGGGTGCACTCTATATGCAATGTTACAAAATTTTAAACACAATGTTGTATGTTTTTGTATTAAGCTCTGATCTTTTTTAGGCACCTGGAAAAAAAATTATTTGATGTATATGTTCAGTTAACACACTATCAATGTTAATCCTGTCGGAGGTCATTCACTCGTTATCCCTAGCTAGAAATTTGATTTGAACTTTTTCACATTGTATGTTTTTTCCTCAAGCTTTGATCTTGTGCAGGCACCTGGAAAAAATGACAAACTAGTGTTAATTTAAGAAATGAATATGATCTATGTGGGAGAAGTAATGTGCATCCACAATATACATCGAAAGAAGCAAGGTGCATTGTAGAATGCATGTGGGCTATCATGTCAATATACTAGGTAGAAATATAAAGGGGTATAAAAAATGTAAATGAAAAAATGGATACATGCAATACATAGTGAAAATAAGGGTTTTTTTTAAATTGGGAAGGCATATTGGGAGGGGGTTTAAAAAATGATTTTGGGAGGTATTTTCCAATATTTTTTGAAAATAGGGGTATTGTTTCATATGCCATGAATGAACGTGCTATGGTGTGGTTTCACTAAGTGAAGACCCCATGGAATCAAGGATAAAATAGCCAAATAAGAACGCCTCTTGTGACTTGTATCTAAGTCAACAAAGGATGGAACCTTTGTTTAAAGGAGGAAATCCTCAAAATACACTATAGACATAGGAGATGAGCTTCAAATACAACCCAAACAATGCAATGGGGAATGATTCATATGAAATGGATCATAGTACTAGAACATATAATATTCTATCCCCATGAAAGTAAAGTGCCAAAGTCCAAAATTTTGAAATAGGAAGCTAAGTTGAATTATTATTATACTTTCATTGAATAGTCTTCCCTCGTGAAAGTTCGAGTGCAATAATACAAAAGTTCAAGCTGAACATGCAGTTGTAAATTAATTTCTTTAGAATACGTTGCGTAAATAATATCCATTCTATATATAAAATTCATACAAGACACATAAGATGTAAACAAAGAAATGTTTAAATGAGTGGGGCCCTTTTCCATTAATTAGCAAATTATATATAATTTTATTTATGAATAAAAGCAAGATTGCAACATAAATTATCTCGATGAGATAGCTCAAGTGGTTGAGTGCTTTGAACTTCATGTAGGAGGTGTTAGGGTCGATCCCCTTGGTATATGTTGAAGTTATTCAACTTCACACTATGCATTGATAAGGATTGTCCTTATTTATATTCATTCAAAAAAATCATGCATTAACACATTCAAAGTTCAAACAGAGATCCACTTATTTTTTCCATCACTTCAACAAATTGCTCAACTAATTTACCAATTCTCTCACCTAGATCAGTAGTTAGCTTATGTGCCTTTGCACCTATGTAGGAGGTCTATACTTATCAATATGTACAAGAGAATACCAAAAAAACAATGGTCGGCTTGATACATACGGTGTGAAACATATGTCATCTTTGAGAATGACCATGGTTAACTGAAAATTTACCTAGAGAAGAGTAGTCATAAGATGCATATCAAAATAAAAAACATGTGCATGTGCAAACAAGAAGGAGACAATAGACAAGCAAAGTAAATTAATAATCATAATTCTTGAGCACACATTTCTTTATAGTAGGATTATTGATAGCATTCCAAGGGTATAATTAAACTTACAATCAAAGGGATGAAAGGTATCCATAAATATGTATGACAACCTGCAATCAACAACAAAAGTTCGTATTAGCAGAAAATAAATTTACTTTCATTGATTTGTTTTGCAAGGGATTAAGAGTTTAGATGTAATGAATAATAATGAGTAGTGACTCAAGTTAATTTTCATATTCCCTTTTCATGTGGAACTAATGAATAAATAGAAAGCATCTTCAAACATTAGAATATTCAAAGAAAACCTTTTTCCTTTTACATAACTTAGGAATGGAAAACACATTCAAGCATAAATATAAAAGAAAGACATTAAGCTGAAACCTGAGAGGCCACATTATCATATAATTGTGGCAACAGTATTTGACTTATCAAATAATGTTTTTATAATGATATATACAGTCACAAGCTATAGTTTAAAACCATCCTCATCAATCACTATAAATTATCCCTAACCCTATATGAGAATATCATCTCCACAAAAGTTAGTGGTCATGGGTAGTCCTACACAATCCTTCATGGAAATCAAGTAGCACCCAACGAGAAATACATAACTTTGTTGTCACCTAAGGTTGATATCTGACTTGAATAGGGGTAAGAAAAGCTAATAAAGTAATAGCTAGCCTCACGTAGCACTAGAGTGTGTCGTAGAAATCCTAAAACTATAATAAAAAACTATTAAAATCTAGGCCTTGGGTCCATTGATATGCACTAGGGGATAACAACTAGTGTTTACTGTCTAGCGCCCTAAATATATCTTACAAATCCAACCTCCACTTCCATCTCATGGTAGAAATGGATTCCTGGACAATGTAATAAGATGGAATCTTGATGTAGTGTTTGTCTAAATGTTTTCTATGTATAATAACTCCCTTATAAGGCTAAGAAAATATTCTCCTTGTATCCAATGAAGGTAACAAGTGGCTTTCTTGACATCCAAACAAGTAGTAACCAGACCCAAATATCATAATAAACTTGTCACATCCCCAACCGTTACTCGGCGGAGAGGATGTGACTAACATCTAACAACCCAGGAAAACTAAGCCCCATGAACATAATATAAAATTGTTTGAAAATAAAACATTCATAAGCATAAACAAACGCATAATGAAATGTACATGATATATACAGTGGAAGAAAATCATTCATTTAACACATTCATGCATTCAACATGTTCATGATAATTTCATAATAATTCATAAGGAAATATAGTTGTAGAACTTAAATACAAAAGAATACTTATCTTTGAAAGAAGCTCATCCTGCAACCAGCTATGTCACTACAACGTTCCACCCAACAATAGGCCAGTGTACTCTTTAATATCTCAGCAACACTCCCACCCCCAAGCTGGGCATGATATTCCCTAAGGAATAAGGAACACTAGCAAAATTCACCCATAGCCAAGGATACAATTAAAATTCAGTCAAGCCAACACAGTTGGGTTTATCAGAATTACACAGGAAGTTGTTTACACTTAGCCAAATTCACATGAGACACAACCAAGCCAACAGATGGGTTTATCAGGCTACCATCCAATCCATCCTTCCAGTTGGGTTTATCAGGATGTCAAGGAGGTGGAAAGACTAACTGCTAAGCTAGTGAGCTCAACCCCAGAGCTATGAACACCCACACTGGATCTAGCTTGATTTCTAAACAATTACACACCCAACACAAGGAAGCATTCCCTTCTCTGCTACACAGTCCCTCAGGCCATGCCTTCCCTTCCAGTACTATTCAGGGCATGCAAAGAAGAAAACCAACCTTCTAGATTGGTCTATGAGGTTCTTTCACACACTAGGTTTATCAAGCAAGTCTAGACTCTATTTCCATTCCTTCAATCAATTCAAATGCCAAAAGTGGATGCACACATAGGAATCTTAGTCTTGGGATTTATCAAACATAGCAGATGCTAGGGATTACATATACTCATATAAATTTACAAATTTATGGACATTTTCGGTGCCAGACCGATTGCTACAAAAATGCCAAAATGAAAACATTGCTGGTCTTTAAAATCAAAGACACAAAATCAGATTCAGGGAAATCGTATTCAGGAAAGAATATAACAGACAGGGGAAAATGTGAGAGAGAAAAAACCACAGAGGAAAACCAAAAATGTGAAGGATTCAGATCGCCGGACAGGAGAAATTCGTGAAAGGTTCAGACTCAGAATTGTTTTTTATTTCTTGCTGCTGCGTGAATGACCAATTGGGTTTCCAAAAACGTTTTGTTCAATGCAAATCATGAGGGAAGGTGAAACGATGCTACATGAGGGAAACATGGTTGGTTTTGGTGTTTTCGTGCCCAAGAAATTCAAAAAACGTTTTTCCCAAAGTGGGGCTCTGCCCAATTCGAATTTCCCCACTCTTCCAATCGCCCACTCCCTCATCTTTAGGAAAAATCATGCCCCCATCTCATTTAGTTGCATTGACATAGACGACTGTGGGTTTTAATTAAAATTGCCATTTTAACATAATGTTCAGCTAGCATAAAAAAATATACCATCGGCCACACCTTAATTGTCGAAACATAAATACTAAATCAATGGTGGGTCTTTTCCCTAGCTCCACACCATGATAATTTACATCATTTATTTAAATGCAATGTGGTCAAAACCGGGGTGTTACAAAACTCAACAAATAAGGATAAACTACTCCTCTGCTTTAACCTATAGAGTAAAAAAATTTCATGTACTCAAGTATCCATTGAATTTACACAAGTAGATTGATTTCTAGGTATGTGACAATCCCCAAATTTATATTAAAAAAGTGTTTAAGACCTATACGGTATTTCAAATTTAAAGCAATTTCATTGGCTAACACATGATGACATGGAATTTGAATAAAAGTTAAAAGGCCCATTTTGAGTTGAAATTTCCTCTAATGCAAGGTTGAGGTATAATGTGTTTTATGTTAATTGATTTAATTATTCAAGGAAAGGATATGTTGCTGTGTCTTTTTGTCTTGTAGTTGTGTCTTACATTACAGAGGAACAAGCAGTGTCTGCACTGGTTGAGAATTCCGGATAACAAAATTGGTGACTCTGCTAGGGAAGCTAGCCTAATCCAGTCATATCTGGGGAAGATCCAATCAGATATGGTGCAGATCCAGTCATATATAAAAACTTCGGTAACCATTACATCGATGATGGTTATTTCTCTCTCCTCTCAATTGTTTTAGTTAACAAGGTGAGTTTTCCATCCTATTCTTCTGGCCTTTTGCATATGTTCTGAGTAAGTTTTTGCACTTTTTCAGTCAGCTTAGCCTTTTTGGTTTCTCCTGCAGGATTTTATCCTTTTCATCCCACTGTTACACAACGCTTTTTCCTTTGGATGATAGAGCATCGGGCCATTCTAGGATGCCTTTTCTCTTCTTGACCAAAGCACCGACACTGTCTTTTCCTTTGCTTAACAAAGCATCGAAGATGCCTTTGTGCAGAAATATAGGATCACCGTAGCATCCTAGAATGCTCTGGTGCAATTCCCTTCAGCGCACCAAGGGAGGTCTTCAAAAACTGCCTATTTGCAAAAAAAATTGTTCAAAAAATTGGAATTTTTCCTGTCCTTTAAGATTTTTTCAGTTTGGTATGCTTGCTTGCTTGCTGTCTGTTTCACTGATTTTTGTGAGTCTGATTCTCTGTTTGAGATCAAATCCAAAAACATTTTGCATTGTTTTAGACGAAAGAGAAAACATAGTTCAGCTTCGGCTTTTTAATTAAGTCTTTGAAAATTTCCTTTTGAAAAAAAATCCTATAAGATTAGTTTCTTTTGTAGAAAATACTGCTTTGTGTGCCTCATATTTTCTAGAAAAATACAAAAATAATCCTTTTATTTTCCTCTTCTTTATGCTCATGAAAAATTCCATTTCCATTTTGCATGTGTGATTCAGAAAAATAGGTCTTTTTGACATTGTAGCAGAAGATTAGTTTTGCATGCACGTTAGAGGATTCTCTCTTACATTTTTAGAAACTTTAGAGTGTTTGTTTGAAAGAGTTTTTTGTGTTTAAAAGGACTTCCTTTGAATTTATTTATTGGATCTTGTTTTGTTGTTGAGAACATATTTCTTTTGGTATATTGTTGAAAAGAAAATAAAAAGATTTCTTCCTCACCCTAGTTAGTTCTCATCGAAGTTAAAAAGTGCATCTACATCTAGATTAATTTGCATTATTGGAGATAACATTCCACAAACATTCACCTAATCATCCAGATAAAATTAACGGTAGCTTTAGGTCTAAAATTGTATAGAAACTTGAGTGATAGGTTAGTGACGTGTTCGGGCATTGTTAAGTGTAGGAGTTGTCATTACTTGTCTGCACTACAACCCAGGACTCGCGCGGTTCTTCCATGTACCGTCGGTATATCAAATGGCCTTTCACGTACCCTTGAGGTATATAGAAAGGTAATTCATGTACTTGATTGTATATCGGAAGGCCCCTTGTGAACGGTTGTGCATTAGACAACACTACTACCAATTTGAGCTCCCACGTAACTTGCGTATATCAGGAGACCCCACTAGGTTACCCTGACCATCTGAGAAAAGCCCTTTGGTCATCTTGTGTGGAGAAATACACTGAAAAAAACATTCTAGGAGAATACTACGCACGTACCCCTAAGGTATATTGCGAGTTAAACCTACTTGAAAATCCTAGTGAGAGACTGACTATTCTGAACCTGTTCTATCATTTAAGTCTGCTTGCGACCTTTAGCTCTGCGTAGGTTTTGCTTGTGTGTTTTTCTCCTTTTTTGACCTAGATTAGGTAACTTAGGCCACCACCATGGCTGAGAAACTTGTGAGACCTCAATATCATATATTTCAGGGTTTATCTCCTGACTCTCCTCCTACCGTGGAAGGACAAGAAGCGGTAACCATGGAACAACAAGCTTTTGCTAATGTTCCTGTAGGAATTTCCTTGGCTAGTGAAACCATAGAAGATTTCCATTAGAGGGTATTTCAATTTAAAATGGGCCTTCCAAAAATAATACAAATTCCATGTCATCATGTATTAACCAATCAAAATGCTTTAAAATTCAAAAAGGAGCATCTGTTAAACAAATTTTTAATATAAATTTGGGGATAGGTATCATAAAAAAAATTACTTTTTTTGTTCGTATTTTCGACATATCTCCTTGTGTTTTTACTCAAATTTAGATTGAGAGAACTCGTTGGATGCGGAATTGAATTCTGCATCCAATGAGCTCTCTCAATCGAAATTTGAGTAAAAACACAAGGAGATATATCGAAAATACAAACAAAAAAGTAGTTTTTTTCTTTTCTTCCTCCAAAATTAATAAATATTATTATATTATTTTAACTATTATTTTATTAATTTTTCTTAGGAGGCCCATTTTGATTTTAAATTTCCTCTAATGATTGTTTTTACAAATCCTTTGGTTCAACTCCCTCCTGTAGCCGATGCTTCTGTGCATCCGTCGTTAGAAGGCCGTGTCTATAGTCATTCTCCACCAGATTATGGCCCAGATGTTCCTTTTTCCTTTTTGGAGGACTTCTATGGGCCAAGCTATTGCTTAATTTGGGGTTATTAGACCTTCACCAAGGAATCCTCCTTTGGGAGAGGAGGAACAAAGAATAATTAATGCATCTCTCGATCGAGCTCGTAACTTTTTAGAGAGAGTAGAAAGAATCATTCCTCCACCTGTGTCTCGTTATGAAACTATGTCGACTCGTTTACCTCGTAATACAAATCCTTGGCCTTTATCTGAAATTAAACCTTCTCCTAAAAATCATCCAAACTATGGTGAGACTTCCCACAACTCATGGCCCGAAGGGTATCATTCACTAGCTCAAGTGTTAGGTCCTATTGAAGAAGTTCCATTTCAAGGTAATCTAGGTCCAAATGACAATCCTATAGTCTCACATCCTAGCCCTATTACTAGGCCTTCCATACTAGTCATGGTTGGTGGGAAATCCACAAATCAAGTTATGTCAGCACATTTTAACACCTGTGGGAAACCCCCAGCATGAGTTATGTCATTTGTTAGTGGAATTATTGCTAGTTCAGGACAAGTTGTAGCTGTAGCACAACCTGCAGTAGTCATCCCTTCTACGAATACCAATGGTGTTCCCCCCCCCCATATAGTTTAGGCCAACCCTTAGGGGTGTAACCTATCAATAATCCAGCTTCTTGGGGATATACTTATCCAGGAACTTAGCCACCTACAGTCAATCAAGTGTATCAAAAACCACCGTTAGCGACTATTTATTCTAGAATTCCCTACCCTTGGAATGCTTTTGTACCTTGGGGACAAACTAATTAGTCAAATGTTCCATCATATGAAGGAGCTTTTATTAACATTGCTGGAGGATATTGTGCCCCCCCTGGAGTACCATCATGTGGACCTAGAGGACTTAGAGGACCTAGAGGTCCTGGTGGACCATTTGGAGGACCACCACCCAAAGGCCCATCACCACCTCCTAGAGGTGGAGGACCACCACCACCGCCTCCTAGAGGACCACCACCACTTGGATGACCATAACCACCACCACCACCTTCCGAAGGAACCCCTCCCTCAGGTGGCACACCTCTCTATGGAGATTCTAGAAATCAACAACCTTTTCAACAAAATTTGGGGGCATCATCCATACCCATCTATCAATCAACATATGGTCCTACTGGTCAGCAAATTCGATATCAGTACTACCAGTATCCGCAACCAAATCAACAACTACCATTTCTGGCTACTTTAGATCTACCAGACTTGTCAATATTGATAAATGACCCGATCCATCATGAACCCTCTTGTCCTGCCATTCTTGTAAGGCTGCCTTCAGATATACCCAAGTTTAATGGTAAGCCCAATGAAGATCCAAAAAACCATGTGGTGGCATTTCACTTATGGTGTTCATTAAATACGTTGATGGACGGTTCAATCCGTCTAAGGATTTTTCAAAGAACCGTCACTGGTATTGCTGCAAAGTGGTACATCGAGTTACCACAACACTATTTTTGGGACTTCAATGCTTTAGCAATGGAATTTTTAACACAATTCCAATTTCCAATCTGATATGAAACAGGTATAGGCCTTTTGACTTTGCTTTGACAAACCACATCGACTCACATATTTGATCATATCCATGAATGGAGACAAAGACAAAGGTTAATTAAGGCCCCCATTCCTGATCAGTTGCTTGTTGATTGGTTTACAAAGTATTTACTTCCACCTATAGCTAGAGATGTTGCCATGGGAGGCGTTGTTACTCAGGAGCAAGCTATTATCCGTGCTCAATACCTAGACTTGGTTTACTCCCATTCAAGTACTCTGTCTGATCTGATTCCCCATGCTCCTCGACCTACAACTAATCCACCAAGAACCGCAACTAAACCACCTGCTGATGGCATACTTGGTTCAGTTCAAATGCAAACGACGACAAAATCTTCTAAGAAAAAAAATCAAGCTGCCACTCCGTCAAATCAACCAGCACCATATACCAAACCTGCACCCTCTCCTTTTGCTTTCGCTGAAGTACACGCGATCCAATCAAATGAACCTTCTAGCGGAAGCAAGAAAGGCAAAAATAAATCTAAAAAACTTGATAATCAATAGGAAGGAAACAAAACACAGAACTCAGATGATGATTCAAAAGGTAAGAGAAAGGTAAAATTTCCTTGTTTAATTTGCGGAGGTGACCATTTTACAAAAGAATGTCCTCGTCGTGAGGAAGTTAGTAAGTTTTTGAAAACTTCACCCACCCCAGTAGTCTTGAAAGATCCTTTCCCTTCCCAACAATGGTTAATTGATCATAAGTCTTTAAATGAAACTTCTTCCTCCACTGATGAAGTTCGAATGATCTCTAGTGAAATGGTTAATTTAAATACAAGAGCACACACTTATGACCCTCCTCTGGAAAAGAAACCTAATGATGTTCCATCTAAAAAACCCTCAACTTCCACACCTCCTCCTAATAATGGTCTTCATATTGAAAAACTTATTCCAGAAGCAATTTTTAGTCCACCAAAGGGTACTCTACGTAAGTCCATAATCAATCCTAATGCTCATGCCGCCCAATATTATAATATTGTTGAAGATTTATCCCAGTCACCCTACGTTATGTCAGCTTTAGAGGTGATTCAAACCTGCCTAACTCAACGAAAAAAATTGCTTACTTCCCTTGGAGCCATGGATCCCGAGAATAGTAATATCATCACTTTCAAATTGGATGATTTCAAGATGAGACTCTCACATCAGTTAGCTTTCCAGATCGCTACCAAGATTACTAGGAAGACTATCCATCGTACCATTTTGTATGAGGGTGGCTCTACATCAGTTATGTCTTTATCTTGCTGGAGGGACATTGATTCTATAGAAATCAATCATTCACCTACGACCCTTAAGGCTTTTGATGGTCGCGACTTTCAACCATATGGATTACTACCTGCCATTCATGTTGAACTGGGGAAAAATTTAGTCTCCATTCATATTGAATTCATTGAAACTCCTTTGGATTAGAACTTAATCCTAGGTTGTAATTGGTTTTATGCTATGCAAGCTATAGCATCGACCATTTTTTGGATTTTCTAGTTCCCATTCCAAGGAAAGATTGTTACTGTTGATCAGTTAGAGTTCATCACACCTAGTGCCATTTCAAATGATGCAAATAGTGTTATGCTCTTGAATACCCCATAGTATAAGGACATTGTATTAGGTCTCATCAAATATTCTTCACTAATGGGAGTCTTTCCCTCATCTGATCCTCCTCCTACTTCACAAACTGCATCTATTAACATGATTTCTATATCTCATATAGACAAAGGAAAAGCAATTGCTCATGAATCAACATCCTTTTCCCCTTTCGAGGAAATTTACAATGCAATCCAAGCTACTAGTGATTCCCCCATCAATGACCACTTGCTAGTGGCCTCAGACTGCTATTACATGCCATACTGGCTCGAAAACCCCTCCCCATCTTTGGATTATCTTTCACACACACTTCCTACGAATGAATCTATTATGGAATTTATGTCGTTAGAATAGATGCCTTGGGAATATTATCACCATAGATCATTAGAGGAAATTTGAGGTCTAAAATGGGCCTCCTAAGGAAAATAATAAAATAATAGTTATTAATTTTGGAGGAAGAATGAAAAAAACTACTTTTTTTGTTCGTATTTTCGTCATACCTCCCCGTGGTTTCACTCAAATTCCAAGTGGGAGAGATTGATGGATACGGAATTTAATTCTGCATCTCACAAGTACCCACATTACATACTTTTGATGGACCTTGCTACCCCAAAAATCAGAAATACTTGAAAAAACATGATGATGACATCATCATCACATTTTTCAGGTAATTCTTATTTTTGGGGTAGCAAGGTCTGTCAAAAGTATGTAGTGTGGGTACTCGTTGGATGCGGAATTAAATTTCCACATCCAATGAGCTCTCTCGCTCGGAATTTGAGTAAAAACACAGGGATATATGTCGAAAATACGAACCAAAAAAATAGTTTTCTTTTATGACAAATATGTCACTTCAACCATTATGGTTGACTCATGTTATTGAAATTATATTGGTTCCTGAATTCCAAATCACAAAAGTTATTGTTGGTGCGTTTTCTTACAAGGCCCATTTTAGACCCCAAATTTCCTTTAATGCTTCTTTCCTTCCCCCTTGCCATATGGTAGAAGACCACTTCACCTTTATGGTTTCGTCTGATATAGTCCTCAATCCTCAGTCTCTGATCCTCGCTCGTAGTGTCGATTATGAAGGAAATTTATGCAACATTACAAAAACTATGCCTGTAGACATATCAGTGAAACCTGGTGTTTTGGAGAACATTCTCATCAGACAGAACTCTTCACCTGAAGAGGTTAAAACATACATGGCCCTTTTTAAGGAATTTAGAGGTATCTTCACATGGACATATGAAGAAATGCCAGGGATTAATCCCTCTATCGTTGTTCATGAGATCAAAACTTACCCTGATGCCAAACCCATCCATCACAAACTACGACAGGTTCATCCAAGAAAAGCAGCCGCTATTAAAGAGGAAGTTGAGAAACTTCTCAGGGATGGTTTCATTTATCCCGTACCATTAATTGAATGGGTGTCCAACATAGTCCCTGTGAACAAAAAATAGGGTACTATTAGGGTTTGTATCGATTTTAGGGATTTGAATCGAGCTTGTCCAAAAGAAAACTTTCCCACTCCCTATATCGATCAGATAATCGATAACTGTGCCAGAAGCGTTATGTTTTCCTTTATGGACTGCTTCTATAGCTATAATCAGATTGAAATCCTCTCGTCAGATCAACACAAGACAACATTCATTTTCCCTTGGGGAACTTTTGCTTATCGTAAACTGCCTTTCGATTTAAAGAATGTTGGCACGACATTCCAACGTGCCATGTCATATGCTTTTCATGACATTAAACATGTTGTGGAACCCTATATTGATGAACTGCCTGCTCATTCCAAGTAGTAGGATATTCATGTCGATTATCTGAGAGATGTGCTTCTTTGATGTTGTAATTTTAATATTTGTCTAAATCCCCATAAATGTGTTTTTTGTGTAGAAGATGGCCAAATTCTCGATTTTATTGTTTCCAAAGATGGAATCCGTATAGATCCCTTGAAAATTGAAGCTATCTTAGCCCTACCTACTCCCAGGAACGTAATTGAACTCCGAAGTTTGCAAGGGAAGGAAAAATTTCTACGTTGTTTTGTCTACAATTATGCAGAAAGGACACATGGTTTCATGAGGTTTCTCAAGAAAGATACCCCTTTTGTCTAGGATAATTTCATGAAATGCACGTTTGATAATCTTAAACATGCACTTACCCATGCACCAATGTTGCAACCACCAAATTATGCTAAGGAATATTCCTTGTATGTGGCTACATCCTTGTATATTATAGGCATGGTCCTTGTTCAAACAGATGAACATGACCAAGAACATGTGATTTATTATGCTAGTAAGAGTCTTCTTGACTTTGAAACTTGATACTCACATGTGGAGAAACTTGGTCTAGAAGTTTCGTCATTATATTTTGCTCCACACCACCACTGTTTACACGGATTCCAACCCCATGTACTACATTCTTACACGTCAAGTGCATGGGGGAAAATACTCATGTTGGATCGTGATTCTCCTGGTGTTTGAGCTAGAATTCGCTAAAATTACTTCCAAGAAGTCCCTCATTTTTGCAGAGCTTATATGTGACCTTCCCCTTACTACTGAGACTCCAGAGTCCTTTGATTCATTACCCAATGAATCATTGTTTCTCATTAGTATGACTCATCCATGGTACAAAGATATCATTTTGTATCTCCAGACCTTACGATACCATCCTACTGCCTCTTGAGATGAACGTCATCGCATTCGCCACCAGGACAAAAGCTATCTTATTCTGAATGATACCCTGTATCATTGTGGTGTTGAATCTATCTTACGATGTTTCTTTACACATGAAGAGGCTGAGATTGTTCTGAATGATTGACATGCTGGAGCTTGTGGCGGTCATCTCTCTGGGTTGGCTACTCCCCAAAAAATCTTGCGTGACGGGTACTTTTGGCCTTCTATTTTCAAAGATTGTATTGAAACAGTCAAGAAATTCCCACCATGTCAAATGTTTACTTCCAAGAAACACACACATCCAGCTCCACTTCATCTCATTGTAGCATTTGTCCCCTTTGCAAAATGGGGCATAGACTTCGTGCACTGTAGACCTACCTCAGCTGGGGGGCATGGCTACATTATCGTGGATGTGGAATATTTTACAAAATGGGATAAGGAAATTCCCACATATGCTGAAGATGGTAAACATGCTGCATTATTCTTATTTAACCATATCATTGTGAGATTCGAGATTCCTAGGGCCATTGTGACCGACCACGGGTCACATTTTCAAAACAAGATGATGGCAAAGCTTAGTGTAAAATTAGGGTTTCGTCACAATAAATCTACACCATACTATCCTCAGGCCAATGGCCAGGTTGAGGTTATAAACAAAGTATTAAAAACAATGCTTTCAGCGGATGGTAGGGCAAGCCAATTCAAACTTCCATTTACAGCTCTTCTTTGCACTCTTGGCCTATAGGACTACTGTCAAAACTTCCACCAGTTTTACACCCTTCCAACTAGTATACATACTGAAATCTACTCTCCTGATAGAATGTGAGATCCCTTCTTTAAAACTTGCTGTGGAACTATTACCCAACACCACTATAGATGAAGAAATATTCCTGTATCTGAACAAAATTGATGAAACTTGACATGATTCTGCCTTAGCTAATGAGGCACATAAACAAAGAATGAAAGTCCAATATGATAGGACTGTCTAACCTCATTCCTTCAATGAAGGAGATCTGGTTTTGACCTATGACTAGAAGCATTACAAGCTGGGGGCAGGAAAATTTGAGTCTATGTGGCATGGACCCCATATTGTTAGTTGCATTTTAGAGAAGGGGGCATATGAACTAGTTGATTACGACAGGCTACCTTTGGGAGAGCCCTGGAATGGGCTCTACCTCAAAAGATACTATGCCTAGGTCATCTAGCATAGAGTCTTTGTAAATATTGTTTATAGTTTGCTATGTGTCTTAAGCTTTGAGAGGTTTGTCTTTTGTGTGATTTAAAATGTGTTTTTTTCATAAAACCCTACTTATGCATGTCTTTTGTCTAATGGACAGATGACTTCCTTCATTGGTTTTGTTGATGGTGCTCATCGATATACGCTTAACCTTAAACTAGAAACTTGGGTACTGTACTCTTCCACAAGTGAGAAGGTGAGTTCAGGGGGTATTCTTTTAGGTCCCTCCACCAAACATCTAGCGGAATATCATGCCATGGTCGGATTATTGATGGAAGCCCTAGCTAATGATGTAAGGGAAATTAGGGTTTACCTAGACTCTGAACTAGTTGTTCAATAACTTAACCGAGTCTACACCATTTGAAATTCCATGCTTATTCATAATTTCTGAAGATTTAGGTTGTTAGAGAGGTCTTGTAATGAAGTTACATATCATCACATCCCAAGATACTTAAATGCTGTGGCAGATTCCCTAGCTAACTATGTCTTGGATTGGCATATTGCTCATACTTAAAAGTCCATTTGAAAACATAAAAACATATGTAAATTCATAAGTAGACAAATCATTCCACACATCACATTTTCCACACACAACTATAAATATAAAAGTTTGTTGTATATATATAAAAGTTGTAGCACTGGAATATAAAATTTGGGCTGAAGCATCTCTAGATTTTAGTGCCCGTTCAGGACCATAAAAAGTTCAAAATACATATACATAGGGAAAACTATGAAGCTTCAAATATTTCAGTAATACATATACAAAAAATTGAATATCAAGGCAGACTAATCCTCATGGTGCTCATGGTAGCATGCAATAGCTTGGGCCACTCTGTGGAGTAGCCTAGAGAACTGTCCGGAGATACCTGTAGTATGGCGCTGATAATGCCTAGGTACCTCATCAGTGGTCATGTCAGGGATACCCACAGTCAAGTGATGTAGGTTCTCCTCAATATCTATGAGCTCTTCCTCAACTTCAAAGTGGTACACCATCATATCCCTAGTACCCTCTCTCCTAGCAATAGGCGACATCCCAGCTGGACGGACAGATCCGATGTCTGCATGAAATTTTTTTATTATCTTAGTACTACGGAAAATAAAAATGAAATAAATATAAAATTTCAAAAAACATAAGTGGATAATATCTTCTTACCTCGGTCATCCCACACTTACCACTCAGGTAAGACTAGCTCCGAGTCATTTCAGAAGTCTGCCCCCTCATAGGCATAATCCTCCACCATAAGTAGTTGGTTTCTCAACCAACGAAAGAACCTAGAACCGTAAGTGAATTTAGGTCCTCCACCTCTAAGGCAAGGAATAGCTGTCACCCATGCAAGCATCCTCAGATCCTCAGGATCAAGTATGGTAATGGTCACCTGGGGCCTCATGTGAGGTACCCGTTATAAGATAAAAGACACCACCACTGTTCCATAACCAAACTGCTTCAGTGTCCCTCTTTTTCACTTGTTTAGTTGATTCTTCAGACACGCCAGCATGGCTTCACACCAGTTGAAGACAGTGGGCTCCATGCACTGCAAAGCATACAACATATGAGATGTGCTAGTAAGGTGGGAAACCCTAAGACCTGCCACCTTGCCAATGGTATATAATACTATCCTCAAGGGGAGATCCACTAGAGACTTGATCTGTAGCTTGCCTGATTGGGACTCTGTACCCAATGAGAAATGTTGATCGATGGTATCATCCAAAGAGCCTTGTCCCCCTCATGCTCCAGATAGAACCACAGGGCTTCTCCTCATAGATAAACCGGTCAGAAAATAAATATCCTCAATCTCTATAGGCAGGATGTGGACTCCCACCAAAAAATTCTCTTTTTTAGGATCCCACATGTCTATAATGTACTCTAGTAACCAGACATGTGCTTTCATTCTAGGAATCTGAAAATACTTAAGGAGCCTGCAGTTACGTAGAGCCTCAATGGTGGTTGGATAATTTGCAGCCTGACTGTCTGGGACTTCATGTTCCCTTTCTTTCCAAATTACCATGATGAACCTGTGACATACATAATTCATAATTAGAAATTATATCATGGCCAAAAACAAGAAAGACAAATGGCATGATTAATTGCAAAGCAAGATAAGAAACATGAAAAAATTATTTTTTGGGGGAGGATTAGGGTTTTTATTTTCTTCTCTTTTCCCCTGCAGCGTGGCTAGTCTTCGCGCACAGAGCACCGTGGAATTTTTTCCTTTGGCATGCAGAGCATTGGGCACCTATCTGTTGTGGATAGAGCATTGATGACGCTCCTGTCCTAGCTTGACAGAGCATCGTCAAGGGCACTGGTTGATGGCTAAAAACCTTTAAAAGAGATTTTTTTTGCCTTCTAAAGTGGTTCAAATATCCTATTAGAATGGTTAATCCTCTATCCTATCATTCCCAAAGGAGAATTTATAATCTATCTTACTTTCAAACCATAAGAAAAATTTTAAGAACTTGGAATTAAATAATGCAAAAGAAACAAAATGAAATTTATTGAACATAGAAAGAGAGAAGGATCAAAGGCTTACCTTTTCTATGGAGAATGAAGCAACAATGAAGTAGAATACCCTTTCCAAATCACCGGAGGAACTCTTGCTATCAAATCCAACTTCCAAAACTCACAAATGGTTAAAAACAAGTGGTAAAAATAACTTACCTACCCTTTCTATTTATAGAATGTTTGGGGTTTTAAAAAATACATTGTAATTTATTTAATTTTGAAATCCAAATTATTTTGATAAAAGTGGGTTTTTTTACTTTCTATAGTTTTGAAAAAATGGCTTTTAATGGTGTCTTTTGAGTTTTTTCAGGTGAATATTGGGTCTTGGTTACGATTTAAGCTATTTTTGTCTTTTTCGAGCTCATAGAAGAACTGAAAAATTATTGAGCATCGTTTACACTTTTTACATGCTCATTAAAATTCCAGTAGAAAGGTGTCGAGTAGAATTTTTCACTTTTTCAGACTCGTAAAAAGTGGATTGTGAAAAAGGAACCTAGTTCGAGAGTTATATTTAATCTCTTTTCAGTCTCCTCAAAACACAAAAATATTGCCAAGCAAACTTGTTGCGTTCACACTTGTAAAAGAATCAGAACAGTCGACTAGTCATGGGTAGGTTATCTCTTTTTTGGATCGGCTGGCCTTATTTATGAAAAAGGACCTTTTGGAGTCTTCTTAGTCATTTCAAACTCTCTAAACATGAAACGACAAATGAGTTTTCTTTCGTCGGGCTTGTAAAATTATACGATGAAAGACCCTATTTGGGAACGAACCCCTCCTTTCTCAGGTTCATGAAAAATATGAGAATGGACTCATCGCTTGATGAGCTTCAACGAGTGTTTTTTACCCTCTTTGGATAAGTAAAAATGAAAAGAGGCACTCACCTTTCGAGGTGGGGAAATTAAAGGAAAGGGGAATGGTTTTCATTTGTTTATACGGCAGTGCTCTATAGTCCTCCTTTGAACATGGCACCTGTTTGCATTTGCATATCTGAACAATTGGGTTTTTTAGCTTGTCTCCGAGTTGATCCACTTTTGTGAGTCACCTAACTCCTTTGATCCAATTCAAAGAATGCTTTTTCAAATTCCTCGCATTACACCTAGTTCTATTCTTGTTTAAGTCAAAGCTGCCAAGTCATGTTTCATGCCATCAAATTGTTCAAAGGATGTCTCTCCCAGAAACATAACTCATCAGTAACTTCATTTGTCCTTGAGAGTCAGTCATTGTTTGAGTCAGTCCTTTACTTCAAATCAAATTTTGTTCCTAGTTTCATGTCACTGATGTGGGAATCATCATGGCCCTCTTGTGACAAGTCTATTCTTGTCGACTTTAGATCATTATCTAGGAATTAGACCTAGAAACCTAGACGACACCTTGGGATTGCATGCCTCAATGGTAGGTTACCTCGTTTTCGACATGAGTTTACATCATTGAATCTTGATTGAAATATCTCATTGAGTGTTTGACTTCATGTCCTTTATTCACATTTGATAATATGTACTGAGATACCTTGGGGATCATTGTCATCAATGATGATTACCCTCACACTTGTTAACAGTTTACATTATTGACTGGTAATCAAGTGGTTTCTACCATGTTCGATGTCAAGAAAATGTAATCACATGCTTAGATTCGTATCATTTGGACATCGAGATGAAGACCCTAAGTGGTTAGGATTTCTCATCATCATTGCCTATGCTCAGGTTGCTTTTGGATATCATTCACAGTCATGACACGAATCCAGATTGTATGATTGGTGGCTGTCTTCTATATTTGACATTGAGAGGCATATATATACTTTGTATATCTCATAGCTATGTCCTACTTCTTGTAGCATTTATTCATGGATCTACAGTGTATCGTTAGTATCCATGACATGGTCATCATTATAGATCTGCAGTGTATTGGTCCACAGCTATGATTGGGTTGGCTAAAGTCGGTTACTGGTCCTATATGAGTCTATCTCTCTTTTCCTGTGTATCAGACATAAAACTTTGCAAACTATTTTACCTATCACCTTCTTCTAGCTTCATGCTTTGGGGGGCATTCTATTGCACCTGGAAGTCTCACATCGCTTAACAGCCTATATGAGAATTTCACTTTGCCCTTTAACCTCCTAGAAAGCCTGGTATGTGTCACCTTGGTCACTTTTTTCCTTAACCTAGAAGGGACGATGCTTTTTGGTGTTTTTCATAGAGCGTCACTGATGCTTGACTTAGTTGAGAAAAAGGCGCCATTTTCCCTCTCCTTTGACAAAAACCATAGGTCGACGCTCCTGACACTTCTGCTAAAAGTGTCGATGGTCAGTTAAAAGGAAAAAAGAGATGTTTCTAGAAGATTTCATATGATATCCTTCATGGAATTAGTTCCTATATGTTTGAGAGAGGTGGAATTCACCTCCCTCACATATAGGGATCTCATTCTATCCTTTTTCCAAGTCATCTCTTGAGTTCTAGGCCTATAAATGGAGCCTTCATGAAGAGAGTGGGGGGAGGCCAAAAAAAGCATCCTTATGCTGCTAGTTTGAAGTCTAAGTCATAGGCAAAGTAGAGGTATCTTGTGTTTGGAGAGGTCTTCATAGTCATATGATATTGTAGACATTCTTGATTGAGACAGAAGCCATCAACATCAAGGCTTTTGGTTGTACTTCTTTCTCATCCATATATTAATACAAAGACATTTCTCTTTCCTATATTTGATTGTAGTGTTTTGTATTTAAATATTATTGGATTCCTTGATCACCAATATGGATAGTTAGTTATCATGATGCTATCATATAAAATTAAGCACATAAGCATCAATCCAAACATGCTTTGATCCATACACATCATGTAAGTATGTTGAAGAGCTTGTGAAACATAGCATGTTGACGAGTACTAAATAGAGAGTACGATGAACCTATGACTTCCTCATGAAAATGTATGGATTTAGATGGACTGAGACTCACAAAGACACCAATTGTAAGACGACATAAAGCCACATTATTTATGAAAGTGCACAAGGACAATATAATTCCTATAAATTTCTAAGCAAAGTTTGACATCAAAACTATGAAGAATGGATCATATGCATAGTATTGACTCTGAACATGTAAGAAACAAAACTATTTAAAACAACAAAATTAATTTCATGTATTCATTATATGCGCACTGCTTCACACTCATTATCAATGTCATTTGGGCCTGCAAAAAGAGATCTTACCCACAAAAAATATAACTAACTGCCAGTGTCTCAGGATCTTACAGAGAAAATGAAATAATTGCATTATGTGCATGTTACTCCATGCTTATTGAGTATTAGATATTCAAAGCAATAATCATCTAAGGTTTTTGCAGCTGATATCAAAGAAGAGGTATCTAGAGAGATGTTACTACAAATTTTTCAATAAAACAACAACCCTTCTCTGACCCCTCACCCAGTTTTGATTCCAGCTGCCATGTTTTGGACATCAAGTAATAGAGATTCTCTTAGTGATATGTATGGAATATTCTTTCCATTACTCCTCCATAATCAATCGATCACTCACTTGTGGATGAGCATTCTTATTTTGTTCCTTGTTCTATTATCCCGAACTAAAAATGGTGAGTTCTATTGTGTGAACACTCTAGCATGAATAGAGATGAGTATTTGATGAGGAATATTTTGAGGCATTAAAAATTACCATAACCAAAGGAATGGATCGGGAAAGACAAGTATACCCTACCTAAATGGTGATAAGAATCAATTTTCTAAGGGTCTACCCTATTACACACAATTCTCGTTACCATCATGTGTTGAGGCCCAAAACATCATAAATTGCCTTCAATCCCCAAATTGTGAAGTTGGACACTGGCTAGGACTCTTATTTTTCATACCTGAGTCCACCACTGCTTCTTTCCTTTATGTAATAAGAGTTACCCTTTTCAATAATGCCTCTTGTCTCTTGACAATGAGCGGTGCCACTGCCTTTACCCTTTCATCAATAAGCAGTTCCACCTTGGTAATGCTCTGTCTACACAGTGAAAGAGCGGTGCTCAAGTTTCAAAAGGAAAAAGAGAATATTCATGAAGCTTCTCAAAGGAAATATTCATGGCATCCTCATCCCTACTCTTGTGGACCGCCTAGAATCGAGATCCCCAATAGTAGGATCTCCCTTCCACCTCATCCACCATTTTCTCAACCATCCCTATCCTCTCAAGGGATATAAATACATCCCCACCCCCATTGCGTTGGAGGAGGAAAGTTATGTTGATGCATTGAATTTCTCGCCAAATCTAGGGTGAGCATAGAGAAGGAAAGTTAGAGCTTTGAGGACAAGACATGGTTTGTGAGGAGGCATCACAACACTAAGGAATTATGGTTGTAATATCTCTTCTTCATCTTAATGCAATGAAGGTTTATTTCCCATGAAATGTATTGTGTTATGATCACTCATTTCATTATTGGATTCCTTAGTCACTGATATAGAGTTGTAGATCATTTTCTGGTACTCTTGATCTTGTTTTTTGTTTGATGTGTTTATTGCAGGTACGCTTATGGAGATATAGAACCATAGAAAGATGAGACATCACACTATAGAATATACCAAAGACTCATTCCAGATATCTACCAATTCTAGGGAAAGTGCTTATCATTGGTATCACTCATTTGTTCTAGACCTGTACCATTCAGATGTAGGGAAACAACTCCTATCCACAGGAGGTGAGAATTTCCAGCAAAAAATATGGCGACTTCACTGGGGAGGGCATTCAGATCTTTTGATCTCTTTTGGTTTTAAATTCAGAACTTCAGATCTTTCTTGGTTTTTAGTCCTTGTCCTTATTCCAAAACTTCAATTTTTTCAAGTAATCAGATATGCTAGTTTGCAGTGAGGTTTGGGTTCAGTTCAACCAGATCTGCTCACATCTGAGATATATTTACTTGCTATGCTTATTTTTCCTATGATTTTCATGATTTGATGCCAGTTGTTTGACTCTTAGTTTCCTCTGTTTCACTCCTTTTTGTTTTGAAACTTATAGGAGACATCGTACATTCAGTGAGGACAATAAGCGGTGCCATCGCATATGCTCAGTGGTCACCATGTGGTGCCACCGCTCTGTTACAGTGCACAAAATGCGGTGCCCAGGAAGTAATGCCCTGTCACCAACCTCCTGTAAGTAGTGCTAGGTAGGGTTTCATACCCCTTTGTTTTCAAAACTTTGCATCAGTTTGTTTCCTTGCTCAAAGTGTTTCCGGCTTCATTATTGATGTTTGACTATTAATTTTAAGATCTAAAAAGTGGTAAAAGGCTTGTTTCTTTCTGTTTTGAAAAACTAGATTGTTTCCATTTGTTCAGCTGCTTTCTATGCTTGGGTTTGATTTTCAAAAGAGTGATTCGAAGCCATATATTCAGATCTCATTTTACTATTAGATCAATTGAAAGGAAAACATTTTTCCTTTTGTTTCTCCATTCTTGTTCTTCATAGGTTAATGAAAGCTTACTTTTACTTTTGATTAGAAGAAAATTTGAGATTTGATCATAGTTGTATTTGAGAGTGAACTATTGGATCCTTGACTACTTTTCACAAATTTTCAGGAATTCATGTTCTTCTCCTTCTTTATATGCTCTTTTCTCAGCAAAAAATATCATTGTTCTAGTTAGGTCTTTTCATATTTGAAGAATTCTAAAAAGAGTTTGGCTTCCAAGTAGTAGTGGTGTCTTTCTTTTTGGAAAAGAGATCTTAATCCATTTCTGCTTTCAAGTCCAGTTATTAGAAGTTTGTTGCTTGTTTGCATTTTGAAAGATAGTTCAACGTGATTTCTTGTTTAGAAATGGAATTAAATCTCTCTCTCTCTCCCGTAAGTATACCTTGAACGTTAAAGTGAAAATTTTGCATGATCATACTGCATGGTTTTACTTTTTTGTCCACTTATCATGCATTCACCTAACCGTTCAAGATAAAATTAATGCTAGCTCTAGGTTAAAATTTTTAGTAACTTGAGTGATAGGATAAATATGTGTTCCAGTGTCTTAAAACATAGGATTTGTCATTCTATTACCTGCACTGCATCTCGGGGGATTGTAGTTCTTCCATGTACCAACCGGTATATTGAACGTCCTTTCAAGTACCCTTAAGGTATATAGAAAGGTACTTCATGTACTCGGTAGGATATCAAAAGGCTCCCATCAAAGGCTATGCATTAGACAACACTAACATGGATTTGAGCTCCCATTTACCTTGTGTATATTGGGATATCCCCCCTAGATTTCTTAAACCAACTGAGAAAATCCTTTTGTTCATCTTGTTAGAGCAATACACCGAGAACATCACTTGGGGAGCTACTACACACTTGTCGTCCAGTTAGTCGGATATTCAGGAAAGGGTACAGTCCCAATCCTCCTTGTCATGTTTTATTATTGGACCCTGTAGTATATCGTGAGTTGCAAAGACTTGATAATACTAGTGAGGAACCAAATTTTATCAGCCCCTCTTATCACCTAAGTTTTCTTATGACATTTAGCTTGCATATGAGTGGTTTTGTGTGTGATTCTAGTTTTCAAACCCTAGGTTAGGTTTTTAGTGACCAACAGTCTAGCTAAGTTACCTTTGAGACAATATCGAAAGGTTAAAGGCTTACCACTTGACCCTCCTCCTATTATAGGAGAGAGCCCAATGGAATCCACAGACCAAGGTGACCTAATTCTCATGTAGAAGGGAACCCAAATGTGGAATTTGGGAAAGAATTCACTACTTATGACAATCCCTTGGTTGAAAAACCTCCTACAGCTGATACCACCTTTCATTTTCTAGTGGAAGGTCAAGTTGGTTCATAAAATTGGGTCTTCAATCACCCGTTTGATGATACCGGGGCAGGCATAATTTGGCCCCAATGCTCCTTTTTGGAGAACTTCTTTAGGTTAAGCTATTTTTTAATATGGGACTGCCAAACCTTCCTTTGTTAATCCCATTAGGGAGGCTCCACCGAATGAGGAATTTTTTAGAAGGATGCAACCATCTATTGATCATTTACATGACTTTCAAGAGAACCTCGTGAACATTACTACTTTGTCTCTTCCTCGTCATACACCCATTTCTACTATTTTTTCTCATATTTTGAAAACAACCCCTCTCGAATACCGTCCACTTTTGTCATCTCAAGTAGCTCCTAGTTTAGCATCATCGGCTCGAGTTTCCACAGTTCCTAATCCATGTCAACCCCCCAACCCTACTCCTGCAGTTCCAAATCCTGGGCATGCATCTGGTACTCCTGTATCTTCTACCACTATGGGGAAACCCCCATATCAAGTTGTTTTAGTAGTTAGTGGAGTCACTTCCAGTACAAGACAGACCCCTACTGTAGGAGAATCATCAGTTGTAGTTCCTTCCATGAACACCAATATGGTTATTCCTCCTTCTAGTTTAGGGAAAATCTCAGTGGTATAACCTACTATTAACCAACCTTCTTGGGGTTATACTTACCTTGGAAACCAACCACCTGTAAGCAATGTGAATTATCAACCTACATCTTTAACGATTTTTTATCCTGGAATGCCTTACCTCAAGAACATGTTTACGCCATGGGGGAAACCTAATTGGTCATATATGCCTATGCCTGGAGGGAAACATATGAATACTATTGGAGGTTATGGAGGGACACATTTTGGTGGTCAACCTTTTGGAGGACCACCCAGCGGAGGCCCACCTTTTGGAGGCCCACTTAGTGGAGGTCCACCTTCTGGAGGACCATCGTTTGGAGGCCCACCTCCTAGGTAACCACCTTCTGGAGAACCACCACCCAGAGGACCACCATCGGGAGGTCCAACACCTAGAGGACCCCCTTCTATGGGACCACCACTTAGAGGACCACCTTCTGGGGGACCACCTTCACCTAGAAGAGTCCCTCCTCCTAGTGGTTTGCTGCCATCTGGTGGATCTTCAGGAGGATCATTGACGAATACACCAACCCAACAGCCAGTGCATCAATCGACTTATGGTCCTACTAGTATACAAATGCCATATCGGTATTACCACTATGTTCAACCTAATCATTAGCTTATGTTTCTGAAAACCTTATACTTTCCTGATTTTTCCAAGTTGATTAATGATCCCATCGAACATAACCCTTCGTGGCCTGCATTCCATTTAAGTTACCATCAGACATTCAGAATTTTGATGGGAAGTAGGGAGAGGATCCAAAAAGTCACGTTATGAAATTCCATCTATGGTGTTGTTCTAAATCCTTGATGGATGATTCAGTCTATTTGAGACTCTTCTAATGAACGTTTACTGGTAGAACTTCCAAGTGATACATTGAACTTCCACAACATTTGTTTGTGGACTTCAATTCATTGGCAACGATTTTTCTTACTCATTTCCAACTTCCTATTTGTTACGAGACTGGTTTGGATCTTTTAACATCACTCTGTCAGCATACTTCCACATACATGTCATATCATATTCATGAGTGCAGGAGACGATAGAGGCTTATTAAAGCTCCTATCCCAGACAAATTGTTGGCTGATTGGTTTACAAAATCCTTATTGCCTCCCATTTCCCATGATGTGGCTATGGGAAGTGCTGTCACAAAAGAGCAGGCTATTAGTCAGGTTCAATATATGGACTTGGTTTATTCTCAGTCCAGAGCCAGGGATGATTTTAAGGAACCATACTTATTTAAAAGTGTATAAATGTTGGCAAATATTACCAATTCTTAAAAATCCAACTATAAAATGATTGGCTATATTTTTCAAAACATATTTTAATTTTCAAGGATTTTATATCATTTATATAATAATTTGGTGATTTTTAAGGTGAAAAAATTTTACCCCATCAAAATTGGGCAAAACAGGGCTTCAAAAAATGCAAAATAGAGAATCTTTTTTGGGAGAAAAACATGGAAAAATAGCCCACTGGGATAAAATTCGCCCCTAAAATTATCCTTGTCCAGAACTTTGTACGATCTGACCCCTCGGGATCCTCGTCCTAGCACAGACCTTGCCAAGCCACTTGCAGAAACTCCTATTGATCGGGTTGTAGGTTCAGTCCAACCCCCATTAGCAGCTAAACCTGCTAAGCAACAGAGTACTTCTACTACTACTCCTTCTTCTCTTACGGTTTTTTCCGAGGTGAATGCTATCCAAGGTACGTAGACACCCGATAATAAAAATAAAGGGAAAGGAAAAGGTAAGAAACCTGGGAACCAACAGGAGAATCCCAAGACTACAACCTGAGAGAACGAGAATAAAGGTAAAATGAAGGCTAAGTATCCGTGCCTGATGTGTGGCGCTGATCACTTCACGAAGGAGTTCCCTCATCATGAAGAGATTAGTAAATTTTTGAAAAATAATCCTACACCGATGTTGCATACTGATCCTTTTCCGTGTGAACAACAGTTGATTGATCATATGTGTTCACAAGGAACCTCTGGTTCTACTGAAGAGATCCAAATTATTTTCGCAGAAACTATTAGCTTGACTACTCAAAATCAGTCATATGACAAACTTGCAGAGAAGAAAGATGAAAGTCCTTATTTTGAGAAAGTTCCTTCTATTATTTCTTCTCCTACACCTCCATCTAATGGCCCTCTTACAATAGGGAAACCTAACCTTGACTTGATTTTGCGCCCACCTAAGAGTACTCTCCGGAAATATTTCTTCAATCCAAATGCTTGAGCTACACAATTCTACAACGTTGTTGAATATTTGGCTCAAGCACCTTGCACGATGTCTACCCTAAAGGTACTCCAAAGTTTCCCTATGCAGTGAAAAAACCTGTTGACGGATTTAGGGGCCTTAGATCTAGATAAATCGAATTTGATTCATTTTAATATGGATAATTACAAGTCTATGTTATCCCACCAGCTCGTGTTTCAAATCGCGGCCAAGGTAGTTGGGAGAAAGGTCCATTGGACCGTGTTTAATGAAGGGGCTTGCACCTTAGTATTGTATGTGTCTTGCTGGAGAGCCATTGGTTCTCCTAAACTTACGAAGTCACCCACAACTTTAAAATCATTAGAGGACATTTGAGGAAAATAATAAAATAATAGTTATTAATTTTGGAGGAAGAATGAAAAAAACTACTTTTTGTGTTCGTATTTTCAACACATCTCCCTATGTTTTTACTCAAATTTTGAGTGGGAGAGATTTTTGGATGTGAAATTTAATTCCACATCCAACGAGTACCCACACTGCATACTTTTGATGAACCCTGCTACCCCAAAAACAAGAAATACCTGAAAAAACGTGATGATGACATCATCATCACGTTTTTTCAGGTATTTCTTGTTTTTGGGGTAGCGGGGTTTGTCAAAAGTATGTAGTGTGGGTAATCGTTGGATTTGGAATTAAATTTTGCATCCAACGAGCTCTCTCGCTTGAAATTTGAGTAAAAACACAGGGAGATATGTTGAAAATACGAACAAAAAAAGTAGTTTTCTTTTATGACAAATATGTCAATTTAACCATTATGGTTGACTCATTTCAATGAAATTCTATTGGTTCTTGAATTCCAAATCACAAAATTTATTGTTGGCGTGTTTTCTTATAAGGCCCATTTTAGACCACAAATTTTCTCTAATGTCTTTTGACGGACAAGGTTTCCAACCTCATGGTCTACTATCGGCCCTTTCGGTTGAGCTTGGGGGGGAGACTGTTTCTATTCAAGTGGAGGTAGTCGATGCTCCATTATATTACAATTTTCTATTCTAGAAGAATTGGTTCTATGCTATGATGGCTGTCACTTCGAAAGTTTTTTTTACTCTCCAATTCCCTCATTTGGGGAAGATTGTGACCATTGATCGGCTCGATTTTTGTTCACCAGATGTTACTGCCCCCACTGCAAATAATATTCCTATGCTAGGGAAATCCCCTCTACCTTATCAATATATTGGGGTAGGTATGTTGAAGGATTCAACTCTCATGGGTGTGTTTCTCTGAACCCCTCCTAGTACATAAGTGGCATCTGTGAACATGATACCCACAACCAGCCACAGTTCTAGAGGAAAATAATTTGTTGAGTTATCATCTCTAGGCCCTTATGAATCACTCTACAATGTTTTTCAATCTATTTCCAATGTATTCTATGATGATCATCATTTAGTGGCATCAGATCCCTACCACCTGCCTTATTGGCTAGATTCCCCTATCCCCACTTTGGATTATCTCTCACTGAATTTTTAATCTGATGAGTCCATTATGGAGATCATGAGTGTGGATGAAATTGTATGGGAATATCATCATCACAAATCCTCTTTCCTTCCCAATTCCAATTTGGCAGCCCATGATTTTTTTTCTCTCATTAGTTCTCATATTGTCAAAAATCCTCAAACACCTGAATTCTTACAAGGCATTGATTCCAAAGGAAACCTGTGTAACATTACTCAAACCACTCCCATTAACATATCAGTGAATACTGGAACTGTTGAACATGTTCATATAGGCCAGAACTATTCAACTGAACAAATCAAACAATATAGATCTTTTCAAAGAGTTTTGAGATGTTTTTTCCTGTACGTATAAAGAAATTCATGGGATTGATCCGTCCATCATTGCACATGAAATTAATACAGATCCTGCTGTGAGACCAGTCCGGCAAAAAATGTGTCAAGTACATCCTAGGAAGGCTGCAGCAATAAAAGTTGAGGTCGAGAAACTTTGGAAAGCAGGTTTCATTTATCCTGTATCGCTGACTGAGTGGGTATCTAATATTGTACCCATAGCTAAGAAGTAGGGAACTATCCTGTAGCTAAGAAGTAGGGAACTATTAGGGTTTTCATTGATTTTCATGATTTGAATAAGGCTTGTCCCAAGGAAAACTTTCCTACTCCACATATTGATCAAATCATTGATAACTGTGTTGGGAGCATCATCTTCTCATTTATGGATGGCTTTTTCGACTATAATTAGATAGAAATTTTTTCCGCCGACTAGCATAAAACGACATTAATTTGTCTGTGGGGAACTTTTTCCTATCGAAAGTTACCCTTTGGTTTAAAAAATGCCGGAGCTACATTCCAGTGCGCCATGTCCTATGCTTTTGATGATCTTAAACACATTATGGAACCGTATCTGAACAACCTCCCTACTCATTCGTAGTAGTGTGAGGACCACCCAGGTCACCTTAGGGACATTTTTCTTCATTGTCATCATTATAATATTCAGCTTAATCCACACAAATGTATCTTTTGTGTTGATACTGGACGTATTCTTGGCTTCATGGTTTCCAAAGATGGCATCTGGATAGATCCTTTGAATATAGCTGCTATTTTGGCCTTACCCACCCTAACTATAATACCCCGATTTTAACCTCACTTACATTAAAAATACATGATACGTATATTGTAAATAATCTTGGTGTGGAGCTAAAGGCCAAGGCCCCACCATTGATTTGGTTATGTTGTGTTTATGTTTTGAGAATGGTCACCAATGGATATCGGGACATACGGCATATATTTAATTGTGGCATCATATAAACACACATTTTAATTAAAAAACTCAACCAGCTATGTTTGCGGCAACTAAATTGAGAAGGGGCATGATTCTAAAGGATAAGGAAGGGGGGAATGTTGAACTTTGAGTCATGGGAAAGAGCCATGTGTCACCTCTCTCTTTTACTCCCACCACCTTGGTTTTCTGTTGGCTAGTTGGGATAGCGAATTGGTTGACAAAAAAGACCACGCCCACACCTGCTCACTCTCTCTCCATGACACGTCTGTTGGCCTATCCACTACCCCAATCGTGGGCCTGTTCAGTTCCTTTACGCAAGGGAGTTAAAGGAATCCACATTCCATTATTGGGGGTTTTCCTTCTCTCTCAGGATTGCTAGTCGGTGGTTTTTCTTCCCCGTTCACGCAGAAGATAGTTCTCCTCTACCTCACGAATTCGAGGGCTGGTGGATTGTTTCTCTCCTCTGATTACGCAGAGAGTGTGTCTTTTTCCACCATTGGAAGATTTCTCAATGTTATATTCTTCCCATCGTTGAAATTATGTTTGTAATCACATCCATAGTTCTGTGGGTTGCGTTCTGTCTCTCACGCAGAATTGGAAGTCGGAACCTATTCCATTCCTGGTCTGTACAAGTTTTCCCAGTGACTGTAGTGAGATTTGTGCACTGTGGGCTCAAAGTTGATCATGGGATGTCATTGCCATGATTTGTTTGGATGTGTCTTTTTCCCCCTCATGCACCGACTGAGAATTGTTTTCCTTTCCCATTGTTTTCTATGTAATTTCTCCAGTGATTGCCTTGAGGAATTGTTGTGGGTTCATAGTTGTTGTGGGCTGTTGTTTGCAACAATGGATTGACTATGTTTTTCCCCTGTAAAAGCTTGAATAGATGTTTGGCTACTTGCATGTAGTGGTTTTGTCCTCGGAATACATTGGAGTGGTGAATGAGGGCTTGAGGTGCTTGAGAAGCCTAGTGGACTAAGAACCACACAGATAGAGCTACTGAGATGGCTTCCTTCTCCACAACCCCTGAATAGCACTAAAAGGGAGATCAGGGTCTAAGGGACTACGTTGCAGAGAAAGGGCTGATTTCCTTGTGTTGGGTGTGTGTGGGTGTTCTAGAATCCAGACTGGTTCTGGTGTTGGTGTCTGTAGCTCTTCAATGAGCTCACTAGCTTAGCATTAGCCTTTCCCAGATCCTGGATGGCCTGATAAACCCAATTTTGTTGGCTTGGCTGATCCATTGTTCGCCTGATAAACCCAACTGTGTTGGCTTGGCTGAACTGTGTACCCTTGTGGTGTTGTTATCCATGGCTATGTGTAAGTCTGTTTAGTTCCTTATTCCTTGGGAATCATGCCCGGATCGGGGGTGGCAGCATTGCTGAGATATTAAGGAGAACGTGAGCCTATGGCTGGGTGGAACATTGCAGCGACGTAGCTGGTTGCAGAACAATATCTTTATAAGATAAGTATTCTTTCCTAACTTGTATCTGCATTATAATTACCATTGATGAATGATGTTATACATGTTAAATGCTAATGCGTATATGCATGAATTCTGATTGAAATGTTTTTCCTCCGTCGTGTATATGAATGATTATTATTCGTAATATGTTTTATGTTTGAAGTATCATGCTTCAGCAGCATAATTATGTATGTTCATGTTCATGGGGCTATATCCCCGGATGATTTGATGTATAGTAGCATCCTCTATTGATGTATTTGTAACTTCGGAATGTATTCATTTATGTATCTTATGTCTTGTAACCCGATGTTTATTCCGGGGTGTATCTATTATGTAATTGAGTCATGTTGTCATGCCCCGATGTTCCAATTGGGAGGATCTATAATGTAAACAAGTAATGCCAATTCATTGTGGGTAACCCTCGTATTGTCTAAGGGTTAAAGTTCCCACAGTTTCGAGGCACTAGGGTTATTAGAATCTCCTAGAGAGGTCAGCCCTAGTAGGGTTTTAGTCATGCTGAGATTAGTATAAATAGAGAGTTGGACTCTCTATTTAACACACATCTCATACACACTCAAGTGTAGCGCATAGTTGAGGAAGGAGAAGACACTGGGGCTAGATAATAAGAAGGTTACTGCTGTCAGGAGATCACTTACTGTATTGGGCTTTTCTATTTTGGTGTTGATTCTATCTCTGAGGAATTTGCAGGGTTTTCTCCATTTATGGTTTCCTCGAGGAAAAACATTGTGTTCATTGTCTATTGTGTTTGATTTATGTGCTTGTTATTCTCTCAGTTAAATATCCTAATAATGCTAGATTAATGTTGAAAAACTAACATGGAATCAGAGCTAACCTGAGAAGAAGACACTGTGCAGTTGCGGAAACTAGGGCTTCCTAGTTTGTGGATCTTCCTCCATGGATTTTCAGCAAAAGGTGGAATAAATCTCCTACTTAGGGCGTATCTTTATGTCGAAGCAGAATCCAATTCTGATGTTTTTCAGTTTTGGACCTGACACTGTTGTCGAAAATTAGGGCTTTTCATAGAAGAGGAATTTTTCAGTGATCCTAGGCCTGGATTGATCTCCTCCCCAAAATCAAAGTTAGGGATAAATTTCAAGGCAATTGTGTGGACAAAACTCCAGAAAAGAAAAACCCTAGTTTGCTTCTAATCCAACACTACAGGATTTCAGCTCCAAATCCAGATCCGACATCTTGACCTGGTAAGATCTAAATCTTTTGTATTTCCATTTGAGGTTCTCAGTTAAGATGTTTCATCATACCAAGCTTGATGAAAAGCTTTAGGAAGCTGATAACTTTCGAGCCTGGAAGTATAGGATCTCCCTGGTCCTGGAAGAAAATGAGTTGGACTCCTACATCCATGAGGAGGTTCCAGTTCTAGAGGGAGATGAGGCTAAGGAATTACATAAGAAGAAGTTGGTTATGGAAAATAGGATCATTCTTGATTCTATCAAGGATCACCTTATCCCATAGGTGTCCTCTCTCAAGACACCTAAAGCTATGTTTGAATCCCTAACCAAATTGTTTGAAGGGAAGAACATAAACTGGAAGATGACTTTGAGGAATCAACTAAAGAATGTGAAGATTCAGAATGCAGAGACCATCCAGTCTTAATTCACAAGGGTCTCTCAGATTAAGGAACAATTAGAGGCAGTAGATGAAGAAGTGGAGAATGCAGAAATTGTGATGACCACCTTGAATGGTCTCCCTAGGACATGGGACTATTTCATTCAAGGGATCTGTGCTAGAAAGAAGTTAGTCAAGTTCAACAGACTGTGGGAAGAATGTTCTCAAGAAGAAGCTTGGAAAGCAGCTCGAGAAGAGAAGATGGGAAGTGAAGATCAAGCTCTCACAGTACAATCCAAGAAATCCAGATCCAACCATCACAGAATTAAGTACTCTCATCATAGGAATAACTCTAGAATCCTAGATATAGGTCTAAGTACATTTGCTATACATGTGATGAAAAGGGACACTTTGCTCGAGATTGTCCTAAGAACAAAAGTAGCTCTCACAAGAAGAAGGGAAACAAGAGAAGACATCATGCTCATGCTACAGAGGATGATGAACCTTCATCAAAGAGAACCAGATATGAAAGTGAAGAATCTTCAAGCGAGGATGAATATGTTTTTATCTCCGCTCTCATGGGAAACATTACTCATGGAAGTGATGATTGGCTTATAGACAACTTGGGGCTTCCAAACACATGATTGGATTCAAGGAATCCTTTGTGAAACTTTTATAACATGAATCACCTCACAAGGTGAAGCTAGGAGATGACTACCAATATCCAATAAAAGGTAGTGGGGAGTCCTCCTATAAGCTAGACTCTGGAAAGTCTATAACAATGAAGGAAGTTTTGTTTGTACCAGGACTCAAGAAGAACCTTCCCTCCATATCAGCATTGGATGCAAAAGGAATGAGGGTTTCATTCATAGATGGTCAAGTCATCATGTGGCCAAAAGGAAAGACTATTGATGATGCAATAGTGATTGGTGAACAAGAAGGAGGTTTGTACAAATTGAAGGGCCATCCAGAACAAGCCTTGGTCCATGACACAGTAGAGCCAAGTGAACTTTGGCATAGAAGGCTTGCACATGTGCATTACAAAGCACTACCTCTTGCAAGAAAAGCAGTTGAAGGTCTTCCAGAAATACAAGAAAAACATGATGGTGTCTACAAAGGATGTGCGAAAGGGAAGAACACAAAGAAGACATTTCCTAGTGAAAGCAAAGCAAAAGGAATCTTGGAAATCATCCACTCTGATGTATGCGGTCCTATGTCATCAAGATCACTAAGCGGGTATGCATATTATGTTTCTTTTATTGATGATTTTTCTAGGAAGGCATGGGTTTACTTCATTAAGAACAAAGACAAAGTATTCAGCAAGTTCAAGGAATTCAAAGCCTTGATCGAGAATCAGATTGAAAAGAAGATCAAGACCTTTCGATCAGATAATGGCGGAGAATTCACTTTAAATGAATTCAAAGAGCCATGTAAAGAATCAGGGATTAAGAGGGAGTTGTCCACTCCTTATAATCCACAACAAGATGGGATTGTGGAATGGAAGAACATAACTACCATGGAAGCTACAAGAGCTATGCTTCATGATCAAGATCTTCCTATGCATATTTGGGCTGAAGCTGCCAGAACAGTTGTGTATGTACAAAATCATACTCCACATAGAGTACTCGAGAACAAGACTCCTGAAGAAGTCTTCTCTGGCAAGAAACCAGAATTCAACCATCTCATAATATTCGGTTGTCTTGTATACGTACACATTCCAAAAGAGAAGAGAACAAAATTAGATCCTTCAGGAAAGAAGGGTATATTTGTGGGATACTCTAAAATCTTGAAGGCTTACAGAATATATTTCCCAGGATACAAGAAGATTGACATCAGTAGGGATGTGACATTTGATGAGGACATAGCTTACAACAAATCTAGAAAGAGACCTACTGAAGAACCTGAAGAAGCAAAAGCACCCAGAATTCATGATACAATCATGAACGAAGAAACTCAAGAAGAAGATCGAGAATTTGAAGAACCACAAAAACCTGTAGATTCACCTCTGGAGAAGAATACTCATAGGAGGAAACCTGCTTGGGTATGTGAAATTATCCAAGGTGTGGAAATATATGGGGCTCCAGAAGAGAATCACAGAGAAAGAAAGAGGACCAAATCATGCTCTGGGTATGTAGCTTTACTATGTGATTTCATTGATAAAGAACCTTCCAGTTATGAAGATGCGGCACAATGGAAAGAATGGAAGGATGCTATGATCTAAGAGTACCAATCAATCATGAAGAACGATGTTTGGGATGTTGTCCCAAGACCAGAAGGGAAGTCAGTTGTAACTTCCAAATGGATCTACAAGATCAAGAATGCTGCAGATAGTAACATTGAAAAGTATAAGGAAAGATTTGTGGATCGGGGTTTCTCTCAGAAAGAAGGAATAGATTATGAAGAAACCTTTGCCCCTGTAGCCAGATACACTTCCATCAGATCAGTACTAACTCTGGCTGCAGTGATGAAATGGAAGATACACCAGATGGATGTCAAGACTTCTTTCTTGAATGGTGTAGTAGAAGAGGAAGTGTATGTAGAACAACCACTCAGTTTTGAGACACATGACAGAAAGTCTCATGTATGCAGATTGAAGAAAGCCCTGTACGGTTTGAAACAGGCACCCAGGACTTGGCACGACATAATTGACATCTTTCTATCTAGTTTGGGCTTTACCAAAAGTAAAGCAGATTCCAACCTTTACTACAAGGTTGAAGATGGCAACCCAGTGATGCTCCTACTATATGTAGATGATCTGTTTGTAATAGGTATGGATGGGTTGATTGCTGATATGAAGAAAAGGCTTGCTACCGAGTTCGAAATGAAGGACTTGGGTATGTTGCATTATTTTCTATGCATGGAGGTGTGGTAGAGTGTAGATGGAATCTTTCTTGGACAAGGGAAGTATGCAGTGGAGATCCTAAAAAGGATTGGGATGATGGACTGCAAAGCCATGGCCACACCTATGGCATCGAACCTGAAGCTATTGAGTGATGCTTCATCAGAATCGGTTGATGCTATGATACATCGTTAGATGATTGGGTCCTTGATGTACCTGACAGTTGCTTTGCTGTGAACACCTTGAGCTAGTTCTTGACAGATCCGAGAAATATTCACTTGATTGTTGCAAAGCATATTTTGAGGTACCTGAGGGGTACAGTTGATTATGGGCTCAAGTACGAGGTGAATCAGAAGATTAACCTAGAGGGTTATGTTGATTCAGATTGGGAAGGTAGTGCCATCGATAGGAAGAGCACTTCAGGATGTTGCTTCAGTATGGGATCAGGTGTGATCTCTTGGTTTAGTAGGAAGTAATCCTATGTGGCATTGAGTACAACTAAAGTAGAGTATGTAATACTTTGTTCAGGTAGTTGTGAGGAAGTATGGCTGAGGAAGCTACTATCTGATATATTTGATCTCTAGTTGGATGCTACTTGTATACATCATGACAACCAGAGTTGTGTGAAGTTGTCATAGAATCCAGTGTTCCATGACAAGTCGAAGCATATCGAGATCAAGTATCACTATATCAGGGATATGGTGCAGAGGGGAGCACTGAAGCTCTAGTATGTTATGATGGAGGAACAGATAGCTAATGTATTGATGAAGCCATTGGCTAGGCTGAAGTTCGAGTACTTCAGGGAGAAGCTTAGTGTTCTCCAGATCGAGGTTTCCTCCAAGGGAAAGTGATGATACCCATAGCCATTCTGACATGGTGAGAGGATTGGTTCCTTCCATGGTTAGATGTAAGGGCTAAGCCATTCTATCATGGTCAGAGGATTTATGTTCCTTCCATGTCATATATGAGTGCTATTGCCATTCTGGGAATGGAGGTTCCTGGTCAGTTACCAGGAAAACTTAGTCTAGGACTGAGAAGCCATTCTGATGTGATAAAGGGATGTGTTCCCACTTGATTAGATGTAAGGGCTGAACCATTCTATCATGGTTAAAGGATTAGGTTCCTCCCATGTCAGATGTGAGTGTTTTCCATTCTAATGAGTAGGTCAAATGTAAGGGCAACTGCCATTCTGGGTATGGAGGCACCTAGTCACTTACTAGGTAGCTCAGTCTAGGACTGGGGGCCATTCTGATGCGATGGTAGGATTATTTCCTCCATTATCAGATATGAGTGCATGCCCTTTATAATGTGGTGCTTCATGCATGGTCAGATTGTAAGTGCAGAGCCCTTTCCGATGCGGTGCTTCGTGCATGGTCAGATTGTAAGTGCTGAGACCTTTCGATGCGGTGCTTTCGAGCATGGTCGACTGTAAGTGTTGTGCCTTTTTGACAGGATGAGGTTGGATGTAAGTGTAGAGCCTTTCCAATGCAGTGTGCTTGCACATGGTTGGATATAAGTGTTGATCCATTCTGGCGCGATGTGTTTACACATGGTCAGATGTGATTGCTGGGCCTTTCTAACAGGATGAGGTCAGATGTGAGTGTTGGGTGTGCCTTTCTGACAAGATGAGGTCAGATGTAAGAGTTGGGCGGGACATTCTAACTTAAGTTTTAGATATAAGCACTAATGAAGACCTACATGAAGGGTAATCCTATAGGATTGACTCTGTAGAACTTCCTATGACGAGAAGAATCGAGATAGCAACATTATGAGATAGCATATGATGATCCAGACTTGATGATGATCCATATAGAGTGATCCAGATGAGATGATCTAGACTTGATGACAATCCATATCAAGTGATGATCTAGTTGTGATGATGATCCAAACTCGATTATGATCCAGATCAAGTGATCTAGATGTGATGATGATCCAAACTTGATGATGATCCAGATCGAGTGATGATCCAACAATAATGAGCCAGTAGTCATGATGATGCAGATCTTGTGATGAAGAAGACTTGAAGAAGAAGATGATTTTAAGACTCGAAGATGAAGAAGACTTGAAGACTAAGAATACTTGAAGATGAAGATGACGAGATGATCCAGTTGATGCAGAGAAGAAGACCAGTGTTGAAAATTGTGTCAAAAGAATACCTTCCTAGTTAAGAGGGAGTGTTGATGTATTTGTAACTTTGGAATGTATTCATCTATGTATCTTATGTCTTGTAACCCGATGTTTATTCTGGGATGTATCTATTATGTAATTGAGTCATGTTTTCATGCCCCGATGTTCCGATCGAGAGGATCTATAATGTAAAAAAGTCATGTCAAGTCATTGTGGGTAACCCTCCTATTGTCTAAGGGTAAAAATCCTCATAGTTCCGGTGCACTAGGGTTATTAGACTCTCCTAGATAGGTCGGCCCTAGTAGGGTTTTAATCATGTCGAGATTAGTATAAATAGAGAGCTGGACTCTCTATTTAACACACATCTCATACACACTCAAGTGTAGCGCATAGTTGAGGAAGGAGAAGACACTGGGGCTAGATAAGAAGAAGGTTACTGATGTCGGGAGATCACTTACTGTATTGGGATTTTATATTTTGGTGTTGATTCTATCTTTGAGGAAGTTACGGGTTTTTCTCCATTTATGGTTTCTCCAAGGAAAAACACTGTGTTCATTGTCTCTTGTGTTTGATTGTTGTGCTTTTTATTCTCTCAGTTAAAGATCCTAATAATGCTAGCTTAATGTTGAAAAACTAACATCCTCTTTGTCAATCGGAGGGTCGAGGATGTTACAGTGTGGTATCAGAGCTCTGGTTGCAGCATGGGCCTAAATGGGCCATGACAATCAGAAAGCAGAAGAAGGTTGTCTTCTGCCCAGCAGTAATAAAAAAATTGTGACAGAAAAACCTCAACTTCAAAATTTTCTAAGTGCCAGAACTATCGTCCCATCGGATCACTTAGTGGGAAGGCCACCCAACGAATAGTTGATCCGATGGGAGTTGCGGCGGAAGACCGCTGAGGAAAAATTTCGGAAAAATTTTAAGTGTTTGGCCATCGACACATCAGGACACTTACACGGATGGATCATTGATACTTAGCCAAATGACTGCAACCGTTGTGGATGGCTAGACCACTATAATCTTGACGCTGGGGAATTTTGGAAAATTTGACAAAGTGACAGGACTGTTGACAATTGATGATGATTAGTTGATCGCATTGCCGATGCATAGCTGATCATGTTGCCGATGTAGGGAAAGTTGGTGACTACAGTGGAAGGAATTAGTGGAACAAAGCGTTGTTGTTGTGGACGCCTAGTCCACTAAACCTTCAATGGTTACAGATTCCACTTGCCGATGCCAGGGTGGTTGTTTGTTGAAGCATACACCATTGCAGAGATCAAAGAGACTAACCGCCCGACGAGGAGTTCCTCCGAGAACCGATGCTATAGCTTCTAGAGGCTCTGACCACCGACAAAGACAGGAGTTGTGGAATATTTAGTTTGATTGTGGACCACCATTGCAAAAGGCTTGACGATTAATAGTCTGGTGCGTAGGGCACCCGACCGCCAACGCAACAAGTTAACCCATGCTATCATCGACGAAATTTAGAACGATAGATGATTAAGGACTAATACAGTGGAAGGGAATAGACCAACGAATCATTGACACACCGCGGAGTTAGCAAGGAAGAGACCCAACTTGAGGAGTAAGAAGGAAAGCTCAGATCGTCGATCGAAAGCTCAGCCGGTTCTCCCGTGGAAATGGTAGGAAGATCATTTTCCACCATTGCGGCTGCTTAGACAACTATGCAACCAATGCACAGTTGTTTTGCTCACCAATATAGAGCAGGAGTTTAGTCATTTTACCTGCCGAAATACCGGAAAGGAATAAACAACAGACCGCTGATGAACAAACAATTTCTTCACCTATGCAGATCGGAAGCGTAGTTGTTTTGACCACCACAATGTTGGAGATTTAGCTGGGAGGAGGTTCGATTGGACCTAAGAAGATTTGGGTTTTTTAGAAGAATTTCTTGGTGATTTTTCAAGCAGTTTTTGACTACCTTTCATTTGATTTTCAGCAGATTTTAGCAAACTACCCGTGGTCACAGAGCTGAATATGAAATAGGGAAAATTTTGTGTTTTAGCATAATTGTTGTTTTATGAAATTTACAGAAGAAAAAGGTAAGTAGTTTGATTTATATTAATGTATGCATATAATAGTTGCTACTAACACATTCGCAGAACTATAGATAATTTCCAAGAGTAGTACTCCAGAAAGAACAGTGTGGTAAAGCAAGAGGTGTTTCAGTCATGAGAACCCATGATGGGTATGATGCTCGGGATTCTTACGAGCGAGCAGAAGATGCCATGGGATAAAATGTCTGTAATGGAAATGAGGACATAGAGTCTAATGGAAGGAGATTCCAGGGGACACTATCTGAGGTTGTATCCACCATGAGAAGCTTGGTTAAAGCCCAGGAAGAGAAGCATCAGTTGAATGCTGCCATATTGCAGGGTTTGACAGATTTACAGAAAAAGATAGATTCTGGATGAGGTACATCAAGACCAGAAGGCAGTAAGAGTAACACTAGGAGAAGAAGAAGGACTTCCAGTGGATCATTTGACTCTGAGGAATCCAGTGGAGATACAAGTTCATCTTCTCATAAAAGGAAACGAAGAAGGCACCATAGGGATCTCTCTCGAGATGAATTTAGGAAAGCTAAACCTCCTACATTTGATGGTGAGATAAAGACGGGACAAGAAGCTGAAACTTGGCTTCTTGGGATCAATAAGTACTTTCAAGTGCAAGATTATTCAGGAAACATGAAGGCATGAGTTTCCATATTCAATCTGAATGGAAGGGAATCCATTTGGTGGGAACACTTCAAGTAGGTAAAGAAGATCAGTGAAAGGAAATTGAAATGGAAATAGTTCAAGAAGTATTTCAAGCAGAAATACCTTTCTGACAGGTATTATGATGACAATATCAAGGAGTTCCATGAGCTGGGATTGGGACAACATACCATGGATGAATATGAAAATAAATTCTTGGAATTGTTGAGGTATGTTCGGTACATCAGAGATGAAAAAGTAAAGATCCAATGGTTTCTGAGGGATTTTCACAAGCCTACAAAGATATAATTGAGTTCTATGAGCCAAGAACTCTTGAAGAAACAATAAGGAAGGATAAGTATTTCTATGAGCAAAGAAAAGGTAAACCTAATTACCATAAGGCATGGAAGGACAAGAAGAATGAAAATTTTGACCAAAGAAATAAAGGTTTCAAACCTTCTAGATTCAGGAATCAGTAGAAGCAGCCATCCCAAGCTGTGAATAATCCCGTTGGAGTGACAGGTGGAAATTCTAAAGAGCCACAACAGAATAAAGGTCCACTCAAATGTTGGAAATGTGAAGGACCTCACTTGCGCAGATATTGTCCTCTCAAGAATAAAAGTGCAAGGCCAGCTTATGCAGTCCCTAGAATTTATGCAGCACTGGAGGACCACCAGGAAGATCATCAGTTAATTGTGGTTGAAGTTGCAGGTAAGATTGTTGAACAATCTGTTTCTATTTTGATTGACCCTGTTTCTACTCACAGTTATATCACTCCTAGGGTAGTGGAGAGTTGTGATTTTAATAAGGTAAAGCATAGAAAATCTTGGTTAGTTCAGCTAGCCACTGGGACTAAGAGAAAATTCAGTGACATGATAGAGAAATGCCCATTGGTCATGAATGGATTGAACACTTGTGTAGATATGAATGTTATACTGCTCAGTTCCTATGATGTTCTCATTGGAATGGATTGGCTAGAAGCCCACCGAGTGAAGCTTGACTGTTATAACAAGACTTTTGAATGCATGGATGAAGAAGGAAACCCGGTAGCTGTGAAAGGTATTCTGAAAGTAATTTCAGTAAGGCAGGTTTCAACAATGCAATTGAAGAAGTTCTGTAGGAAAGGCTGCCAGTTGTATGCAGCTCATATTCTAGAACCAACATGAGATGAAACTCCTAGGTTGGAGGACTATTAGGTGTTATAGGAATTCAAGGATGTGTTTCCTGATGAGATTCCAGGGATTCCTCCATAGAGGGACATTGATTTCACCATTGAACTTGTGCCAAGAGAAGCACCGGTGTCCAAGACACCCTACAGAATGAGTACACCGGAGATGCTAGAATTGAAGATGCAACTGCAAGAGTTGTTGGAAAAGAAGTGTATCTGACCGAGTGTGTCTCCTTGGGGAGAACCAGTTCTGTTTGTGAAAAAGAAAGATGGTACACTCAGGTTATGTATTGATTACAGATAGTTGTACAAGGTTACTGTGAAGAATAAATATCCTTTACCCAGGATTAATGACCTCTTTGATCAAATGAGAGGAGCAAAGGTATTTTCCAAGATTGACTTGAGGTCTGGTTACCATCAGGTGAGAATTAAGGATGAATACATTCATAAGACGGCCTTCAAGATAAGGTATGGACATTATGAGTTTGTAGTGGTACCATTTGGTCTCACAAATGCGCCAGCTACATTTATGTTCCTTATGAACAGTGTCTTCAGTAAGTATTTGGACAAGTTTGTTCTTGTTTTCCTTGATGACATTCTTATTTATTCTAAGAATGAGGAAGAGCATGAGGAGCATTTGAGATTGATGTTGCAAGTGCTCAGGGAACATCAGTTGTATGAAAAGCTGAGCAAGTGTGACTTCTATAGGGATAGAATTCACTATTTGGGTCACATTATCTCAGAAGAGGGTATATCAATAGACCCTGAAAAGATTGAAGCCATTATGAATTGGCTTACTCCAAGAAATGTGACGGATGTAAGATATTTTATGGGACTTGCAGGATACTACAGGAGATTCATTGAAGGATTCTCTAAGGTTGCACATGCCATCATTTCTTTGCAAAAGAAGGGGATGAAGTTTGAATGACTTCAAAGTGTGAAGAAAGCTTCCAGCGGTTGAAGAATCTTCTCACCAGTGCACCAGTATTGAAAGTTGCAGAACCAGAGAAATATTTTGTGATATGTACCGATGCATGTGGACAAGGGCTTAGAGGAGTCCTTTTGCAGGATAACCACGTGATATGTTATGAGTCAATAAAGCTGAAGGAGCATGAGAAGAACTATGCCACTCATGATCTAGAGCTTGTAGCCATAGTACATGCTCTCAAGATGTGGAGACATTACTTGATGGGTAGAAGATTTGAACTCAGAACAGACCATTGTGGTCTGAAGTACTTGTTTGATCAGACTACTCTAAATGCTAGGCAAGCGAAATGGCTGGAATTTCTATGTGAGTTTGATTTTGAAATCAAGGACATAAAAGGAAAAGAGAACAAGGTAGCTGATGCACTCATCAGAAGGTACAGGAAATGCATGTGGCATCTCTTAGTATTTTCCAATCAGAATTGAGGCAGCAGATTGTTAATCATGTTGTCGGAGATGAATTGTATGAGCAGGTAAAAGACAAATTGCAGCAGCAAAGTCTTGAGAAGAGGTATGAGGGATATAAATTGGAAAAATATGGACTTCTCACTTTTAAAGGAAGAATTTATATACCGAAAGTAGCAGATTTGAGGAGAATTGTTATGGATGAAATCCATCAAGCTCCATATTCTGGTCACCCAGGATATTAGAAGACAATTGTTATAGCTAGAAGGTAGTACTTTTGGCCATGTATGAAAAAGGACATGGTTGAATACATTTCAAGGTGCATGAAATTTCAACAGGTAAAGGTTGAGCATCAACATACAACAGGTTTGTTGCAGCCTTTGCCAGTTCCAGAATGGAAATGGGAAGTTATTTCCATGGATTTTATTATAGGATTGCCGATGACTTGGAGACAACATGATTCCATCATGGTTGTAGTAGACAAGTTGACAAAGGCAGCACATTTTACACCAGTGAAGTCTACGCATAAGACTGATGACAATACACAGATTTTCATGAGGGAGATTTTCAAATTGCATGGATTTCCAAAGGCAATAGTTTCTGACATAGATGTCAAGTTCACTTCCAATTTTTGGAAGGGGTTGTTTGCAGATTTGGGTACAAAGTTAAACTTCAGCACTACATACCATCCTCAGATAGATGGGTAGACAAAAAGAGTTAATCAGGTGCTTGAAGACATGCTTCGCATGTATGTGATGGACAAACCAACCAAGTGGGAAGATTAATTACACTAGGTAGAGTTTTCTTACAACAATGGACAACAAGCATCCTTGGGGATGAGTGCATATGAAGCTTTGTATGGCAGAAGGTGCAAGACACCAGTGACTTGGGACAACCCGGTGAACAGAGTTGTGCTTGGACCAGAATTGCTCAAGGAAATGGAGCAAGAGGTTGTAAAGATTAGGCAGAATCTGAAAGCAGCAAAGGACAAACAAAAAAGCTATGCAGATAAGCATAGGATGAACAGAGAGTTCAGTGTTAGGGATCATGTTTACCTCAGAGTGAAGGCAAAGAAAATTTCCTTGAATCTTGGAAGTTGTGCCAAGTTGTCACCTAGACATTAGAGAGAATTTGAGGTCCAAAATGGGCCTCAAAAGGACCAAAATGTACTATAAAAATCAACCAATTACATTTTAGTAGATGACATCATCCTCCATGGTTGAGGTGGCATTGCATGAGTTAAGAATGCTTATTTGTCACATTTTCTATGGTGGATGAAAACCCATAGTTAACCAAGGTAGTGGTACAAGTACTCTTAAGTCATAAAGTGAATTACTCATAATAAAAGTCATTTCACACTTTCTCATAAAATAATATTATTGTCATTTTCAAGTAAAGTACTCATAATTCATAAAAATGTCTTTTCACATTTAAAAATATATATATATATATATTGTCATTTTCATGTTTTTTAATTTTAAATTATATATTCACTCAATTGTATTTAATATCATAATGTCAAACTAATATATATATATATATATATATAATATTGTACTTTTAAAATAAATTAAATTCATGAATGATATTTATATGAAAAAATATGTTAGTTATGCATATAAATTAAATTCATTTTTGTTTAATTTTATTTACAAGTTCAAGAAAAATAAATGCTAAAGGACAATAATTTTTTGGGAATTTACAATGAATCTTAGTCACATCATTGTAGATTTATTTTTATTAATTTTATTTATAGTCAATTTAGAAAAGTAACTCAACCATGGTTATTTATATTGTGCATAAAAAATAGTGTAGGAGGTGAGTTGTCATATATACCTACCCCATAAAACCCCTAACTCGTAATATTTTAATATATCTTATATTTTTGTAGTACATCTCTTAGGAGGCCCATTTTTGACCTCAAATTCTCTCTAATGTATTGTGGGTCATTGGAAGTGCTTGAAAGAATAGGGCCTGTTGCATATAGACTTGCATTTCCTGCTAGTACTAGAGCTCATAATGTTTTTCATGTTTCTTTGCTTAATAAATATGTACATGATCCTAACCATGTGATAAATTAAGATTTAATCTAGGTGAAACCCGAGGGAGAGTTCCAAATCGAGCCAATGCGCATCCTCGACAAAAAGGTCACAATGTTCCAGAACCGAGCCATAAAGCAGGTAAAGGTGCAATGGGAGCATTACGGACCCAAAGAGGCTACGTGGGAGCTGGAGGATGCCATGTGATTGGTGTTGGGCCCTGGAATTGTCCATTTTTCCATCACTTACCGACATACCTTTCATCCATTTTCTTACCATTATTGCCCATTTATCATTCCATTTTCCATCCATTTGTTGTAGCTGCACGTAAAACAACCTGCTACTTCCATTGATGTTTTAAGTGGTTAATAGTGATTATTTTCCTTTATCTTTGATGAATTAAAGACTATTATGCATAATTTTACTAATTATGGTTTGTGGAGTGAGTTTTCACGTATAGGACGCTCATAGCTAGCTGTTACAGCCTTAACAAAAAATGCATGCCACATAAGAACACCTTGATTCACGTCTTTATTTGCAGGCAGATAGAAACGAATCTCAAAAATACGAGACATGGGTTTTGTGCGTAACATCCTCATTTACCTAAATATCAAGGAAATCACCAAAAAAAGCTACGGTTTGCGATATGCAGGTGGTTTGTTGAGAGGGTATTTTCTAGATTTGGTGTTGCGACCGGTTCCAAAGTTGCCAACAGTTACGGCCATGTTCCAGCTGTTGCAGATCACAAATTGGGGGTTCAGTTCTTCATTTCCATGAGATAATTTTATGTATAAATATGTAATCAATCTCATTGAGAAGGGGATGATAGATGATATAGGATAGATGATTTATTAGGCAGGATAGGAGATGCAAGATAGGAAAGAACACAATGTTATGATGTAGGATTTGATCCAGATCTATTGTAATTCTTCCATTATGATAATACATGCTGGCAGTTTCTTAATTCTGGAGTTGTATATTTTTATTATGGAGATCCAGCTCTGCTCAGTGGAGGAAGGGCCCTCTTCCCTGAGCAGATGCTAGTAGTGTTGATTGTAGATGTGTTATTGTTTAGATTTGCTTATTCTTTCGTTCATGCTTTCATTCATTAAGCTTATCATAGTTGTATGCTTTCATTCATTAGATCTGTTATAATCATTGTGTTGATAATTCATTTGGTAGATTGTTGGCCAACATAACAATTCTTTTAGATGTATGTAATTAGATCTTGTTTCATGATAATTTATTTTGTTGAAGTGTGATTAGATTTACAGTGTGAATTTATGAAGAGGTTGAGTATTGATTTATTTTCAAGCAGGTGTGATCTAGTCTACAAACAGTTACAATTGCATATCAATAGATTAACAGTGTCAGGTAGAAATTGTGCATGCATAGATCTTGCATGATAACTTTGAAATAAAAGTCTTCCTCGGGTTGATAATTTATGTTTAGCACTCTGCATGTTAAGTTTTAATTAACTGAAATATAGTGGGCACAACGATTGGCACATCCATTTTTGTTCAATCCTGTGGAACACTGAGGCAGTACCAGTGTAGCATTTTTTTCAAATTTTGTAAAGCACTAAGGACGGTGTTATTGAAGGGGGAGGGGAATGTAATACCCTGGTTTTAATGTCGCTTACATTAAAAATACATGATACGTATATTGTAAATAATCTTGGTGCAGAGCTAAAGGCCAAGGCCCCACCATCGATTTGGTTATGTTGTGTTTCTGTTTTGAGAATGGTCACCGATGGATATCGGGACATACGGCATATATTTAATTGTGGCATCATGTAAACACACATTTTAATTAAATAACCTAATGAGATATGTTTGCAGCAACTAAATTGAGAAGAGGCATGATTTCGAAGGATAAGGAAGGGGGGAATGTTGAACTTTGAGTCATGGGGAAGAGCCATGTGTCACCTCTCTCTTTTACTCCCACTACCTTGGTTTTTTGTTGGCTAGTTGGGACAGTGAATTGGTTGGAAAAAAATAGCATGCCCATGCCTGCTCACTCTCTATCCATGATGCGTCTGTTGGCCTCCCCACTACCCCGATCGTGAGCCTGTTTAGTTCCTTCATGCGAGGGAGTTAAAGGAATCCACCTTCCATTATTGGGGGTTCGCCTTCTCTCTCAGGATTGCTAGTCAGTGGGTTTTCTTCCCCGTTCATGAAGAAGATAGTTCTCCTCTGCCTCATGAATTCGAGGGCTGGTGGATTGTTTCTCTCACCTGATCATGCAGAGAGTGTGTGTTTTTCCACCATTGGTAGATTTCTTAATGTTTTGTTCTTCCCATTGTTGAAATTGTGTTTGTAATCGCATACATAGTTCTGTGGGTTGCGTTCTGTCTCTCACGTAGAGTTGGAAGTTGGAACCTGTTGCATTCTTGGTCTGTACAAGTTTTCCCAGCGACTGCAGTGATATTTGTGCGCTGTGGGCTTAGAGTTGATTGTGGGCTATCATTGGCATGATTTGTTTGGTTGTGTATTTCCCCCTTGACGCACCAACTGAGAATCATTTTCCTTTCCCATTGTTGTCTGTGTAATTTCTCCAGCGATTTCCTTGAGGAATTGCTGTGGGTTCATAGTTGTTATGGGATGTTGTTTGCCACAATGGATTGGCTGTGTTTTTCCCCTATAAAATCTTGAATAGCTCTTTGGTTGCTTGCATGCAGTGATTTTGTCCTCGAAATGCATTGGAGTGGTGAATGAGGGCCTAAGGTGCTTGAGAAACCTGGTGGACTGAGAACCACACAGATAGAGCTACTAAGTTGGATTCCTTCTCCACAACCCCTGAATAGCACTAGAAGGGAGATCAGGGTCTGAGGGACTGCGTTGCAGAGAAAGGGATGATTTCTTTGTGTTGGGTGTGTGTGTTTGTTCTAGAAGCCAGACTAGTTCTATTGTTGGTGTCTGTAGCTCTTCAATGAGCTCACCATCTTAGCATTAGCCTTTCCCAGCTCCTGGATGGCCTGATAAACCCAACTTTGTTGGCTTGGCTAATCCATTGTTCGCCTGATAAACCCAACTGTGTTGGCTTGGCTGAACTGTGTACCCTTGTGGTGTTGTTATCCATGGCTATGTGTAAGTCTATTTAGTTCCTTATTCCTTGGGAATCATGCCCGGATCGGGGGTGGCAGCGTTGCTGAGAGATTAAGGAGCACGCGAGCCTATGGTTGGGTGGAACGTTGCAGCGACGTAGCTGGTTGCGGAACAAGCTATTTATAAGATAAGTATTCTTGCCTAAATTGTATTTGAAATTATAATTACCATTGATGAATGATGTTATACATGTTAAATGCTAATCTGTACATGCATGAATGCTGATTGAAATGTTTTGCTTCCATTGTGTATATGAATGATTATGATTCGTAATATGTTTTATGTTTTAATTATCATGCTTCAGCAACATAATTATGTATTTTCATATTCATGGAGCTAGATCCCTGGATGATTTAATGTATAGTAGCGTCCTCTTCATCGGTTGGAGGTTCAGGGATGTTACACTAACTAATATCACTAAACTCCAAAATTTGCAAGGGAAGGGAAACTTTCTTCATTGTTTTGTGTTCAACTTCGCCGAAAAAACACACGATTATATGGGTCTCCTTAATAAGAACACTCCTTTATTTTGGGATGACTAGGCCCAATAATATTTTGATAATTTGAAACACACTCTGACACATTCACCAGTGTTACACCCCTTGAATTATTCGAAATACTTTCTGTTATATGTTTCCATCTCCACTACTACCTTTCTGTTATATGTTGTCACCTCCACTACTACCATCGGTATGGTTCTAGTGTAGGAAGATCTCAATGGCCAAGAGCATGTGATTTACTATCTAAGTAAGAGTCTCCTTGACTTTGCAACTTGCTATTCACATGTGGAGAAGTTGGCTTTGGCCATGGTCATTGTTGTGCAAAGATTTCATCACTACATTCTACTATGCACCACAAATGTTCTTGCTGATCAAAACCCTATATATTACATTTTGACTTGTCAAGTACTAGGGGGAAAGTATTCTTATTGGATCGTCATCATGAAAAAATTTGATCTTGATTTTCCTAAGGCTACTTCCAATAAGTCATTAGTTTTCATAGAGTTGATGTGTGACCTTCCTTGTGCTCTCATGGAAGATGATCCCAATGATTCATTTCCGGATGATTTTTTGTTCTTGATTAGCGCAACTGATCCATGGTATGGAGATATGATCATCTATCTCCAGACCCAAAGGTTTCATCCTGATATGTCTCACGACGATCATCGACACATCTGTCACCATGCGATGTATTATCTCATTTTAAATGACATGTTATACCATCGTGGTATCGACTACGTTCGTCGATGATGTCTTACACATGAAGAGGCTGAACAAGTTCTAAATGACTGCCACTCTGGAGCATGTGGCAGTCATCTTTCTGGGATGGCTACAGCTCAAAAAATATTTTGTGCTGGGTATTTTTATCCCCTAATCTTCAAATATTTTCATGAGGCGGTTAAAAAGTTCCCACCCTATCAACTTTTTTATTTGAAAAAGCACACCCACCCTGCTCCTTTACACCCCGTCATTGTCATTGGCCCTTTCATCAAATGGGGGATACATTTTATGCATTGTAAACCTACCTCAGTCAAGGGGCATGGTTACATCATTGTAGTCATTGATTATTTTACAAAATGGGTTGAGGAAATGACTACATATCCAGAGGATGGCCAAACTGCCGCCCTCTTTTTGTTCAATCACGTAATAGCTAGGTTTGGAGTTCTGCAAGCCATAGTCACTGATAATGGATCCCATTTCCATAATCAGATGATGGTTGAGTTGAGTGCTAAGCTTGGTTTTCATCATGAAAACTCAACTCCTTATTATCTGCAAGATAATGGTCAGGTCGAGGCCATTAACAAAGTTTTGAATACTATGCTATGTAGAATGGTTGGAGATCATAAATCCAACTGGCACTTGACTCTATTTTCTGCACTATGAGCTTATAGGACTTCAGTTAAAACAACAAAATTTTTCACACCATTTCAGTTTTTATGTGGACTCGAAGATGTCTTTCCTATTGAATGTGAGATCCTATCACTCAATATTGCATTTGAGATTCTCCCAAACACTTTAGGGTCTCCCCTAAATTTAGTACCAGCATACGCATAATCCTCGACCATGAGGAGTTGGTCGTCTAACCAACGGAAAAATGCACTCTCATTGATGATCTTGGCTTCACCACCACCAGTACAGGCCATGATCTCTACCCACCATAGCATGCATGGGTCTCGAGCTCTTAGCTCGGTGAAAGCCACCTGCGTCCTCAAAAGAGGTACCTGCTCGAAGAAGAAATATGTCGAGATGGTGCCATAACCAAACTGTTTTAGCTCCCTTTAGCAACACTTAGTCAGTTGTTCCTTGAAGAAACTCAATAGAGCCTCGACCCAGTTAAAAATCATAGAAACCATAGCCTCCAAAGCATAAAGCATGTGTTCTCAGGAATCATGATGAGACCCTTATCTCGCTACAACCCGCTGCATGGTAAAAAGTACTATCCAGAGAGGAAAATCCAACACTTCCTTGATGGGGATCTTTTTCCCAGAAATTCGAGTGCCTGAAAAAATAGTGACAATCAATAAGATCCTATGTCATGACATCTCCCCCTCGGGAACCTATAAATGAGATTGGCACCCCGTCCTTGGATAGTCCTGTAAGGAATTAGATGTCCTCTACTTCCACTGTAAGAACATGGGCCCCCATTTCGAAGTATTGCTGCTATGGGTTCCACATTCATAAAATATATTCCAGTAGTCTCACATGAGACCTCATGCTCAAAACATGGAAGAATTTGAAGAAGAGATAGCCCCGTAAAGAAGCCATGGAGCCAGCAAATGCTCCTTCCCTGACATCATCATCTTCATGTTGTCTCTCCTTGTTATCAAGAATATTGCACCTTCTGCAAATAGAAGTTGCTCCTCTGGTCTTAATGGTTCAAATCCAGAACAAATGAGTGAACAACAAAGGATGAAGACCTTCCCTGAATGCTGTAGAAACCTGGAATACTGCTTCGATCATGAACCTATGTACCTGTAAACAAGTCAAACATACAAGAAAATCAAAGCTACTTGAAAATCATCTACATATCCATGCTAGTGACTAAGGAATCTAGCAACATATACATGTGAAATAAAAACAACAAATATGTGGGACAGAAATCAGCTTTGCATTAAGAATGTATGAAGAAGCTTACAATCATTGCCTTAGTGTCGACAAGCTCCTCCATGAGAAAAACACGTCATCCCCATAAGCTCCAAATTTGATCTCTATGCTCTCCAATGATTTGGACTAGGTGGTCAATTCAACATCATAACAATACCTCTATAATTATCCCCCTCAACTATGGATATGAGCTTGTATTTATAAGGCTCAATGGATAGGGATAGTTGAGAGAATTGTGGGTTAGGTGGATACAAGATCCTACCAAGGGGGATCTCGAGCTCAAACTAACCCATATTAATAGGGATAAGGGAGGACACAAGGCTCATGATCTAGAAGCCTCGAGAAACTTCTATTTTTCCCATTTTACCCAAGGTACTGCTTTTGTTCCCTTATGATAGAGCGGCGTAGGTGAGAACCACTTTAAGAACAAATCCTATATGCAGTGGCACCACTTTTCTACAACGAGATACAGGTGGTGCTGAAGAAGGTACCACTCATCAACGAAAGGGTAAGTGCGATGCTAGGTTTTTTCAAGTAGAATTGAGAAACAGAGCAAGTTTCCACTCCAAGTTTTGGGATTAAGGGAAAACATAGGGGTTAAGGATCTCATCACATGATGGTGACAGGATTTAGGTATAACAGAATGTTCCCCAAAGCATGAGGCTTAGAGGGATACGATAAGTGAGAGCTTTGAGAGAACAAGTCATCACTTTGAGGTGAGAATGTTAGCTCGGTTGGAGAATGTCACCAAGTAGGAATCTATGGTACATTAATACTTTTGACTCATAGACAAACGTAACCCACTCATAGCTGCGGACCAATACAAAGCATATCTATGAGAGGAATAAACAAGCATGGCTACTAGAATACATCGTAGATCCATGTGATAGAGGAATAAAACTTGGACATAGCTACCAGACATACAACGTAGATCTATGTCATACAGATGCAAACTTGAGCATAGCCACGACCATACAAATGTGGATCCATGCTAGATATACAAAACTCCATCGCAACCTGGGGAAAGCAATGAGCGCTAAACAAATACCCAGGGTCTTTGTCTCGTCTTCCACAAAGTACGATTCTATCCATGTGATTACAATGTTCTGAAGTTGAACATGGTAGAAACCACTTGATTACAGGCCAATGATGTGAACCATTAACAAGTGTGAGGGAGATCACCATTTATTTCAATGATTCCCAAGGTACCCCAGTACAATCTACTGAGCGTGAGTAGATGTCTTGATGTCGAACACACAGTCGATTCCATTGATCAAAGGTCAATTATGTGAACCTATGTTGAGAGTGAGAGAATCTATCATTGAGCCATACAGATCTCAAGGTACTAAGTTTTGTTTCTAAGACTATTTCCCAGATGATGAGCTAATGTCAACGGGAATAGTCTCATCGAAGGAGGACCATGATGAGTCCCACATCGACGACAATAAACTTGGAACATATTTTTGGAATGATGTGAATGAAGTAACCATAAGACCGACTCAAAATTACTGACACAGAGACTATTTTGACTATAGAGGTAAATGTCTTCAACTTCCCTTTGAACATCGGTCGGCATGACAAAAGACTTAGTAGCATGACTAGACCAAATAAACAAATAGTGTAACAGTGGACAATGCATTCTTTTGAAAGACTCAAAGGAGTGACATGACTAATGAAAGTGGATCATCATGGAGATCAATTGAATGCCCAATTGACTGAAATAATATGCAGACAAGTGCCATGTTCAAAGGTAACGATAAACTACTGTCATTTATTTGCAAAATGATTCCCTTCCCATTTTCCCCATCATGGTTGATGAGTTCCTATCTTCAGTTTTACGAGTTCAAAGAAGGTAACAAACACTCGTTATAGCTCATCCAAAGACAAGTCCAAACTCATATGTTTTACGAACCTGAGAGAGGAGGGGTTCATTCCCAAAAGAGGGTCTCTCAATGTTTAATTTAACGATTCCAATGAAAGAAAACTCGGTATCGTTCATGTTTAGAGAGTCTGAACGACCACAGAAGAAGACTCCATAGGGTCTTTTTTCGTAAAATTGTTCACCTGAACTGAAAAAGTGATAACCTACCGTTAGATGAATGACTCTTCAAATGCTTTAACAAGCATGAAGAAGACAAGATCACTCAATAATCTTTTCGTATTTAAGGAGCTCGAAAAGAGTTTAAAGAATACTCCACTAGGTCTCTTTTCATGATGAGAGATTTTACAAGCCTGAAAAGATTCAGAAATGGACTCAGACCTTTGATGCTAAGTTTCAAGAGTGTGACCAAAGTGTCGTATTAAATGCTCAAAATACTTTTTATGTTTTATGGTAGTACGAAAAAGTAAAAAACAAACTCCCAAAACTTTACTGCTACCGCTCTTCTATCCTGCAACGACTTGAAAAACAAGTGTTAAATTCTCCAATAACTAACATTAAAGGATTACGACTGATATATTTTGGGTAATAAATGACTTTAAAACAAAAATATAGCATGTCAAACCATAAAATGTATATAAAAGTCATGTAAATAGTAAAAAATCAAAACCTTTTACCATTTACCCATAGTGGAGAGCCTTTGGAGCATTTTCTTGGCCAAATTTTCATTCGCTGATATCGAGAGCATCCACTGTCGGATTCATGCACCTTCAGTTCCAGGTAATATCCTAGAACCTACTCTTTCATTTCATACCTTCAATTTTGATTTTTGGTGGTGTTTTGGACTTATAAAGTGAGCCCTAAAACCATGGAAGCGGGCATCGGTCTTATCCCTTGCGAGATAAGCGATACCCCGCTAGAACCTCACCGAAAACACTACGCACAGGAGGTGCCACCGCATGTCCTCAATGGGACACAGGTGGTGCCAGCCATGGATAAATATAAATGTATGCACAAGAAAAACTAACTCATTTTGATGATTTGGATGATTGGGAATGCTTGTAATTAGTCTTGTGATGGTTTTTGACAGGTTCTTATTGATAAAAATGGTCATATGGAAAGAGAGTCAACATGAAAATGATGATGCCTTCACCAAATGAAACGTGGGTTGTATAGCCACGTTGAGAGACTGTGGACTCTTAAAGTTATTACACACACCCAGTATGGTGTCGCATGAGCGACTACTAGAACATATACTCCGGATGTGGAATCCGGAGCAACAATATTTCGAGGTTGGTGCTCATATATTAACAGTTGAAGTAGACGACATCTACTTCCTGATAGGCCTATCGAGACGGGGTGCTCCCATCTCTTTGACTAGTTCTTGTGGAGGGGACATTACTACTCAGGAGTTGATAGACTGCCATTTGATTCCTAGGACTAGGACATCGGGGAAGAAAATTACCATAAAAGCGGTGGTGGATGGCCCTCTATGGACAGTGTTTTTTACCATGCAGAGAGTGGTAGGAAGCCAAGGAGTACACCAAGAATCTAGAGCACATATGCTCTATGCCATAGAGGCCATGGCACCCATAGTTTTCAACTGGGAAAAAGCTCTACTTCCGATCTTCAAGGATCAACTAACCAAGTGTCGGCAGGGGGAGTTGAAGCAATTTGGTTTCATTTCCATTCTATCTTGCTTATTTTTCAAGCAGGTTCCATAGATGAGACCCCAGGTGGTCTTTAAATATTTGAGGGCACGGGACCCTTACATGTAGAGGTGGGTCCGGATTATGGCCCATACTGGAGCAGGTAGAGGAAAGGTAAATTTTGGTGACCCGTTCTTTCGATGGTTGAGATATCAACTCCTCATGGTGGAGGACTATGCATATGTGGGCACTGACTTCACTGGTGACCCTGACCTACGACTCCCACTATTGAAGCAGGGTCCCACAGCTACAGGAAAATATGCTACATCGGGACAGGGAAGTCAAAGAAGAACAGTACCTGAGCGGTCGAGAAGAGAGAGCTCAACCACTGTATTTAAGGCAGCGACATAGACAGGAGGGCTCAGCTACGCTCATAAAGGAAAAGGAGGAACGAGGCCAAGGTATTGAAGATGAAGTACAGAAGGGAAGAGACCAAGGAAGCGGCGTTGGTACCCATGGTCAGCGCCGGGAAGTGTGGAAGACTGCAGAAAGATGTGGTGTGATGGAAAGCGGCAGTTCAAGTATAGATAGGCCGACTTTCACAGTTAGGGTTTTAGGGTTACTGTTGGGACATGCCCACAGTGTTGTAATGGTGATACCTTCGGGTCACCTATATAAGGATGTATTTTGTATTGTAAAAGGTTAGACAATTGGGTAGCTGTTTAAGTAGTTAGACAGTTAGCCTTCTGAGTCATTTAGCTAGCTAAGTGTCTCTATTGTCTCAGTATTGTAAGAATCGAGCTCTGGTTCTGTTATTCCATCTGTATTATCTGACTGTAACCAGTAGCTGACTCCTTGAGTATGTAGGTAACAATCCATAGGGATTGAACAATCCGCAGGGATTGACAGAGAGAGAGAGAGAGAGAGAGAAGAAGAGTATATTGTAAGAGAAGGAAATATATAAGAGAAGAGATCTAAGAGAGAAAGGCTCCTGGTGGTGTGCGCGGAGTTTCCTAGAAGATCTCAAGCTGCATATTAGGTTGCAGCGGAACTGTGTTTACTCTCTCAAGATATAATATAAAAACGAGTTCCCATGGATGTAGCTTTCCCTCTGGAGGTGAACCACGTAAAATCAGTGTGTTGTGCAACTATTCATGTGATTGTGCTTTATTTATCTGTTATTTGTTATTCATTACATGAAATTTACTACCAGTTGATGAATGAGCAAATGTATTCTATCTTTAGTTACAGTAGCATGGAAGATAAACTATGAGTTGAATCTGTTAAGTATTCTGTATTCGAGTTCTCAGTACTTGGTGCACGATAGTTGCTATTACAGTGTTAAGTGATTTTTGCATATTAGTTCAGCAAGTTGAGCATAGTTGATGTTAAGTATATTAGACTGTAGGATTCTAAGTGAGGCTGTTTAGCTTAACTATTATACTAAGAGAGAAGCCTTTGGACCGTGAGATTCATATTGAAGCCCTACCATAAAGGATATCATAGTATAGAAAGGTGATATCACCCCGACAAAAAATTTGTGGTGTGAGATATCACAGATGGTGAGAAACTCGAAAGGGAGATTTTACGCATCGTCCTAGTCGCTGCGATGCGATAGGAGTCCTCCCCCTATCAGAGTCCACGAGGAAGGGAGAACTGCGACTCGCAGAAAGAACTCGCAGGCTAAGAAGAGCCACGAGACACCAGGATGCTACAGAACCTGGTTAAGGACACTTGAGTCTTTAGCCAACCCATCTAATATCACTTCAGGTGAGACTTCAGACTATTTTGCAGTCTATCGCCGAAAGGGCCAGTGAGCTAGGGGTTTTGTTGGTACATTAAAGGAAACCCGGGTCTGCCCAAAGAGAGACCAACAAATGGTTTCGTTGCTGATTTTGAACAAACTGACGAGATAATGTTCTATTGGAATCCTACTAAAGAAGAAATCAACCAGTGGGTCGGGTCTACAGAAAGAGAATTTGCTGTGACAGAAAACAAGAGTCCTACATTGAGTACAGAGGACTGGTTACAAAAACATATCTTCACAGACTTGCATACGATATTTTTTGCGACCTATGGAAATGAGTTGTATGACAGGTTATCAAATTTGAATGATCAGCATATATTCAAGAAGAAAAGGAACATTGTCTGGACACCGGAGATGATTCAGACTGTCAGGAGCATCGATAATCCCATTTCACGAGCAGTGGACTTCTGGCTTGCGAGTGTGCTAGAAGGCTTCATCACAGAGTTTGCGATCGAACAGAAAAAAAGATTCAGCAAAGTCGAGTGGTACTTCTTCAAAGGATATCATGGTAAGTACTTGAACTCTTTAAATTTGTCCGTTAAGATGCTATTACATGAAAAAGGAGTACTCGATATATATTCAGATGTATAAGTTCAGTAAGTGTAATGTCACAAGAGTTTGAGAGTGATTTTGATGAAATTGGACGTACACGTAGTGGAAAGAAATATAAAGTAGATTTCAGATATTCTGTCTTTGAAAATAGTTTAGACAATACTAGAGAACATAATCACAGTAATACAGAAAGAACAAAAGGGGGTATCCCTTACCACCCTTACACCCCACAGAAATCAACCGGGACTTAGAATAATCCTGTAGGAACTCCATCTAGTAGCTCACATACAGTACATACTACTGCTACATCACCTATATCTACACCACCGAGTGGTAGTCACACAGCAAATCAGCATCCACCACGTAGAAATAGAATGGGGGATGATATGAAGCTAGCTACCTTTAAGGGTACAGGGGCAGAAGACCCAGAACAACATTGGTTTCTATGTGAAGCCATGTGGACCATTAAAGGGCTCCAAGATGATAATATTAAACTTGTACAGTTGGTCACCACACTTAGGGAATGAGCCTTAACATGGTATATGAAGTATACCTCAGCGATACCTAGAACGCTTGTATATATCAGGACTGCCATGATCAAAGAATTTAAGAAACCTAAGTCTGAGTCACAGTGCATTATAGAGCTCAAAGACATTAAACAGTTACCTACAGAGTTAGTATGGGACTTTGATCAGAAATTCAAAGCCCTTATAGACCAAGTTAGCTTTGATTTTGCACCAGAGTAGCATAAGGAATGGTTTATTGAAGCACCGCTCCCCCATATTAGACTGCCACTGATGCAGCAGAAAATCCAGATGCAGGATGAAGCGTTAGAGATGGAAATGAAACTAGAGGTCTCACCTCTAGCTGAGACTAGTACAGGTATGACAAACCTACAAAACCAGTTAGCTAATCTCATGTTACAGATGCATGAGATTAAGAAAGGGAAAGAGATTGCACAAGAGCTATGGTGTACCAAGTGTAAAGGACAGGGCCATACTAAGGATAACTATCCAGTATTTGTTGAATATTTAGCAAGTGGGGCTCCTAACCCCTTATTACAGATGCAAGGGCCATGGTGTGAACTATGCAGAACAAGAGGACATCCACCTCAGCAATTCCCTTTACTTCAGAAGTATGTACAGACCCCTAAGAACTTATACTGTAACTTTTGTAAGTCCGTAGGACATGATGAACATAATTGCCGAGCTTATGATCTCATGGTCGATAGAAATCATGACTTGTACAGAGTCCAATCAGAGACACCAGGTTCAGCAGCAGGACCACAGCATGAATCATCTCATGTTGGCTATGGAGGAGGATTCAGAGGACGATGCCGTGGAGGAGGCTTTGGCTGTGGTGAAGGCTTTGGCCATGGCCGTGGACCGATCACTTGTTACAACTGTGGAGTTGTAGGACATTATTCTAGGGACTGTCAGAGCCCTACTACCACATGTAACTATTGCAAATATTATGATCACGCTATAGAAGAATGTCCTACCTTGATAGCCAAGATCAGGGAACCTAAGCCAGCAGCACACCAGAACATTCAGCTTATTGCTACTGAGTAGCAGGATCCAGAACCAAGAGTCAACATTGTGACTCGCAATGGTGCTTCCACTAGTGGGACATCGCCAGATACTGAAAAGAACACAGGTCCGGAGTGGGTGCGCAAAGCCACTACTAAATCAACACCACTCGACCTGCAGAAGAATAAAGAAACATTTTAGGAAGCTAAGACTTTCTTTAATGACCCTACACAATCAGGATCGTAGGTACAGTCGTCTAGGGGCATACCGCAAAAAACACATTGTGGCGTTAGCCCTATACAGATATCGTAAGATACCACATCGGGAAGGTGCGATGAGGATGAGTCGACAGGAAGTATACAATTCTTCCTACGAAGTTTCTTAAAACTTGTGAGGAATGAGAAATATATCAGAGAGCTTCAGCGCATGATAGATCGGTGTCAGCCATCTTCTTCCATGAGCAATGCGTAGCGTGCTGTTCATAATATTATGGGATATACAAGAACAAGAAGAGAGATGCGACTCACAGCACAAGTTGGAGAATTTGAAATGGATGAGGTAATCCTAGACTTAGGATCAGAAGTTACTGTTCTGATTAAGCAGACATGGGAACAGATGGGTAGCCCTAAGTTAGCCAGATCACCTATCCATCTGAGACTAGACAATCAGCAGTGGATATCGCCACTGGGTCGATTACCGCAGGTACCAGTTGACATTGACCGAGTTCACAGCTTTGTGGACTTTGAAGTTATAGAAATCATTGGCGATAGTAGATGATATCCAGCTATACTAGGTGTCGATTGGGCAATCGATAACATGGTCATTATCGATTTAAAGAAAAGAAAAATGACCTTCAAGGATAGTCAGATCCAGGTCATCGCACCGTTGGATCCTTTTCAGGGTCCCAGGTATATTGAACCTATCCGAGCAGAGGAAGAGGAGCGCAACATGGAAAGCCTCTATCAGATGACAGCTAATTAGAGTGATTACATCAATCCGACCGTAGAAGGAAACATCAGTTGGAAATGTGACAGCTCATGCACATCAGACTCGGATGTTGGTCTAGAGAACTGGCAGAACAGACTTTACAAAGTCTCAGCTCATAGATGTGAGTTTATGACTAAGTCACTGCGATGGATTGGCACAGAGATTAAGGATACTCCATCGTTTGATGGCTTAGCAGACGTCAACGGCTTTTTAGAATGGTTTGAACAGGAAATTCCTTAGGAGCAGAGGATGTCAGTCATTGACATTGCAGTAAGAGCCATACCTACAAGATGTTGGCATGCACATAGAGAACATATCACATCATGGGATGACTTTAAGAGATTGATGGCGATCAGGTTTTCTAATGACAAGGAGTATCTACAGCAGAGGTACACAGGAGAAAGTGACCCCAGGTCACATAATAAAATATGTGAACAGAATTGGTCGGACATTTTGAAGGATGAATGGGTTCACCTATTCATTCACACTTTAGACCAAATTCCAAAGAACTGGTACACTGAGACCGAGTTGCACAGAGGAACCATTACATGGCCACTTATGATAGACAGCTTTGAACTCACTTTCGCTTTTGAATCTGAGTATCCAAGTATTGATCAGGCCCTAGACGTCATAAAGACTAAGATATTTGAGGACTGTACCCTATCAATACATACTCAACCCGAATGGGCCATCCAGTTAGAAGATGCGCTCGAGTTTTATAACTTCGCAGTAGAACCAGAGGACGAGGATGAGGATCCTCGCAGCATCAACATTCCGGAGTCAGAAGGGACTTGTGATGTTGATGGACTGAAGCTACAGATTCCAGCTATCACAGACCCCATCAAGATTAAAAAGATCAATATTGGCACAGAAACAGAACCAAAGTTTGCCTCTATTGGAGACTATTGGGATGGTGAAACAGTAGGACACATTACAGATCTTTTACACGACTATTAGGACCTATTTCCCACTAAGTTCACAAAGATGAAGGGACTAGTAGGAGATCTAGGAGTAATGCGGATCCCATTGAAAGAGGATGCTAGGCCAGTTAAGCAGCATCCATATAGATTGAATCCTCACTATAAAGAAAAAGTTAAGGATGAGATCGATAAGATGCTAACAGCAGGCATCATTGAGCCAGTAGAAGAAAGTGAATGGGTTAGTCCCATGGTTGTGCAAGAAAATAAAACTAAAGGAGAAATCAGGATTTGTGTCGATTTGCGCAAACTCAACGATGCATCACTTCATGATCCATTTATGACACCATTTACTGATGAGGTTTTAGACAACGTGGGAGGACAGGAGGTCTACTCCTTCACTGATGGCTTTTCAGGCTATCACCAAATCAGAATCCATCCAGAGGATCCACATAAGACCACCTTTGCGACATAATGGGGCTCAGTCCAGTATACGGTAATGCCCTTTGGTCTTAAAAATGCACCAGCTATCTTTTCTAGAGTAGTAGTTGTTGTATTCAAGGAATATATCCATAAATTCTTAGAAGTCTATTTTGATGATTGGACTATATTTGGATTAATCGACAAGCATATAGGAGATCTAAGGCTCATGTTAGAGAAATGTAGGCAATATCAGATTTCTCTTAACTTGAAAAAATGTATATTCTGTGCACCATTTGGTATTTTGTTGGGTCACTTGTTTGCAAACAAGGCTTGATGGTGGATCCCACAAAGATTGCCATCATTGTACATCTCCCAGCACCCAACTAAGTCAAGCAGTTGAGGACAGTACTTGGTCATACCGGGTACTATAGAAAATTCATCAAGGGTTATGCAAAGATCACAACACCTATGGAAAAGTTGATAAAGAAAGACGTGAAATTCCTATGGAATGAGGAATGCTAGCAAAGCTTAGACACACTTAAAGAGAAGATGGTTACAACACCCATCTTAGTATTTCCATATTGGAACAAGCCATTTCATGTTCATGTGGATGCATCTAGCATCGCACTGGGCATTATCTTAACGCAGCCAAGAGAAGGGGGTATCAATCATCCGATCACGTATTCCAGCAGAAAGCTATCCATTGCAGAAAAGAAATACACCACTATAGAAAGAGAAGGTTTAGCTATGGTGTATGCTCTACAGAAGTTTAGGCACTACTTGTTGGGTGCCTCATTCAAGATGTTTACTGACCATTCCACTTTAAAGTACTTGGTCAATAAACCAGTGTTAGGGGGAAGAATATGTAGATGGTTACTCCTGTTTCAGGAGTATGATTTTTAAATCATTGTAAAACCAGGAAGATTTAATGCCGGACCTAATCATCTATGGCGGATAGATTCAGGAGAAGAACCAAGTAACCTAGAGGACAATTTTCCAGATGCGCAATAGTTTGCTATTCAGATCGCAGATGAGTACTACGCTGATATCATTCACTTTCTCACCACAGGATGGGAACCTGTTGAGTTCACTAGGCAACAAAAGAAACAATTAGTTGTGAAAGCAGCAGACTTCACTTTGATCGCAGGACATCTATATAAGTTAGGTCCAGATGAAGTCCTGCGCAGATGCATGATGCCGCATGAGAAAGAGGCCATTATTAGAGAAGCACACTCAGGTACTGCAGGAGGTCATTTTGCAGGAAAGCCGATTGCTTAGAAAATCCTGATAGCAGGTTTATGGTGGCCTACTTTGCACAAAGACACTAAGGATTTTTGTAGATGTTGCGATATATGCCAGAGGGTAGGAAAACCTTTGTGAAGAGATGAAATGCCACTGCGACCACAGATTACACTGTGGGCATTTGACAAATGGGATATAGATTTTGTGGGTCCTATCAACCCACCAGGAAAACAAACTGGTACGAGATACATCATCATAGGAACAGAATACCTCACCAGGTGGGCAAAGGATAAAGCAGTAAGGAATTGTGATGCTACTATAGCTACACAGTTCATTTTTGAAAACATCATTAGTAGATTTGGATGTCCAGTAATTTTGATGAGTGATCAAGGCACACATTTTCTCAACCGCACTATTGAGGCCTTGACGGAGGAATTCCAGATCCAGCACCATAAGAGCACTCCCTACCATCCTCAAGCTAATGGTACGGTGGAGGATTTTAACAAGATTCTAGAAAATTCCCTTACTAAGATCTGTAACAACCAAAGAAATGATTGGGACCTCAGGGTTAATGCTGTATTATGGGCTTATAGGACTACATGCAAGAAAATTACATGACACACACCTTTCAGCTTGGTGAATGGACAAGAGGTTGTTATGCCTATGGAATATATTATTCCTAGTTTAAGAGTTGCTCAAATTACCGAGATATCTGATACAGATACGATGAATGAAAGGCTAGCACAGCTGCTTGCCTTAGAGGAAGACATATTCATCACAGGATTCCATCAGAAAGTGCAGAAGGCACGAGAAAAAGCTTGGCATGACAGACACATCAAGAGAAAGATTTTTCAGATAGGAGACCTAGTGCTCCTATATGATAGTAATTTTGTTAAGTTTCCAGGAAAGTTCAAGATGCATTGGTTGGGGCCATATCAGATATAGTATGTTACAGAAGGAGGTGTTGTTCATCTCAGCAAACTAAACGGGGAGCTTCTTCCCATGTTGATTAATGGCAGCAGGCTCAAGCTCTATAGTGATAGCCACTCCACCTCTTAGGCCTAACTCAAAAAGTGTATGAAAGTGCAGATGCCCAGTGTAGTTGAAAGGAGGCATCGCACCGGTAAGTAGTCTACTCAGTTCAAAAAAAAAAAAAAAGACAGGTAAGGCCCAACTCTTAAGTTTGTGTTGCGCAGGTGATGCGGTGAGGCATCGCAGCAAGGTGATGTTTCCCCATGCCACGTACCCAGTTTGAAAAAGGACAGAGGGCCAGTCATGCCACCCTCTGACAAGCAGTTAATCTGGATACGACAGGTATTCGTTGCCCTAGATTTGGCAACAGTATAATGATTTTTCCAAATTTGGTAAAATCTTCGACGAGATTGGTGCCTGCACACACGTTTCAAGGGAAATTTGATCGGATTTCAACAATTAATGAGGATCGAAATGACGGGTGTTGTCTTGTCCATGCAATTAATACTACCGATGGGTCTAGTCTACAGGACCGTTGAGTCACAGAGTATCACCTTTGTTATAAATATAAAGATCATCCATACGAAAGGGTTACTTTGGCAATTTCAAAGAGCTATAGAGCAAGTTGCAGAGTTTTCCTTGTGCAGAGTTTTCTTTGTGCAGAGATACCCCAGTTACAGAGTGCTAGTTTTCCCCAATTTCACAGCCATTACCCATCCAGAGTATTGCACCAAGTGGGTTCTGTTTGAGGAGGAACCTTTAGAAGACATTATGAGATGATTCCAGAGTGGTGGCCTCTAGTCTGCTATGACAACGCTGCCCAAGGTTGTGAAATTAGGTACATCACAAGTTAGACAACTGCCAAGGATGAGGATTCAAGCACAGGATGTAGAAGATGTCATCAAAGTCTTAGCTACAGAGAAGTAGAAAGACGAGCCGATCACTGAAGATAAGAAAGTAGAGCAGAAGAATGATGAGAAGAAATCTCCAACCAGGAAGAAAGTAAAAATGAGAAAAAGAAGGAAACGGGAGAAGGGAGCTGACCTATATCATCATTTAAGAGAAGAACAAGAGGTTCCAAAGGTCAAGAATGAAAATATGTAGAACACAAGTAGCGTGAATACCTGGAGCGATTTGCTGAGAAGAAAAGTGAAAGGGAAAACAAATCGAACAAGCAGAACTTCAAGATGCAGACAAAGGCTTGTTCTCATAATGGAATTCCTGGTTTGTATACCTTTCGCATAAGAAGGCTCCAGACTGAATGAAATGTTTGAGAAGGATGGAAGATATAGATTTATATTTCCTCTGTGATAAAATTTCTAACCCAGATAAAGGGGATACGATATCTGTGGAAGGATTCCCAAGAGCTTAAGATCCTTCAAAGAGTTGCTCACCCAAGAAAAAACCTATAGGCAACTTTGGAGTATATCAGGTCTCACAAGCGATGAGAACGAGAGAATGACAATAAGGGAAGGAAAGATAAGAGAGACCGACGAACTAATTTTACAGAAGATTCAAGCATCAGTCAAGCTATGCTTAAAACGGCACAAGAGTGTGTCGAAGCTATGGAGAAAGAAGTCACAGGACTTCGACAGAGATTCACAAGGACTTCGTAGGAATCCAAGGAGAAGCTACAGTAGGAGAAGCCAACTGTTAGTGGCTCAGGGGCAAGCCACAAGTAAGTGTTAGGGGACTGTTGGAGTAGGGTCCCACAGCTACAAGAAAAGCTGCTACATTAGGACAGGGAAGTCAAAGAAGAACAGTACCTGAGCGGCCGAGAAGAGAGAGCTCAACCACTGTATTTAAGGCAGCATTGTAGACAGGAGGGCTCAGCTACCCTCATAAAGGAAAAGGAGCAACAAGGCCAAGGTATTGAAGAATAAGTATAGAAGGGAAGAGACCAAGGAAGTGGCACCGGTACCCACGGTCAGCACTGGGAAGCGTGGAAGACTGCAGAAAGTTGTTGTGTGACGAAAAGTGGCAGTTCAAGTACAGATAGGCCGACTTTCATAGTTAGGGTTTTAGGGTTACTATTGGGACATGCCCATAGTGTTGTAATGGTGAGACTGTTGGTCCCTAGGCAGACCCAGGTTTACTGTATTTAACCAACAACACCCCTAGCTCACTGGCCCATTCGGCGACAGACCGCAGGGTGGCCTGAAGTCTCACCCGAAGTGATTCTAATGGGTTGGCCAAAGACTCAAGTGTCTTCGACCAGGTTCTATGGCAGCCTGGGTGTCTTGCAGCTCTTCTAGCCTATGAGATTTCTCTCTGTGCGATGTGCACTTCCTTTTACTTGCGATAACTCCAACCCTTATCGCATCGTCATGCCTTAGACCACACATAACTCCCTCCTACGCTAGATCCTCGACCGCAGTGCACTGCAGCTTCTCTGCTGGTGCGATATCGCCTCCCTACGATATCCTATTACTGTGGCTCCACGTACTTAGTGCTAATTTCTTTGACTTACGAGGCTCAACATACAAGGCTACTTACCTCTGCGACTCTTAATTATAAGAACTGAAACATAGGTAGACTCTTATACAAAGTTCTTAAGGATTTCAACTTGCAATTATTTCTATAGTGCTGTAAACTGAATAATGCATACATACAATAACTGTAAGCAAGGTTCATGAAATAACTGATACATGCAACAATTAAACACAACACATAAATCAATCACACAACACTCGATTTTAACGTGGTTCACCTCTAGGATGGAAGTTACATCCACAGAAATGTGTTTCTATTATAGCTCAGGGGAAGGTAAACACAGTTCTGTTGCATCTCATATGCAGCTCGAGATCTTTTGGGTAACTCCGCATACATCCTGGAGCCCTTCTCTCTTAGATCTCTTCTCTTCTATATACTGCACCTCTTGCAATATACTCTTCCCTCTCTGTCGATCCCTGCGGATCGTTACATGCATGCTCAATGAGCCAGCTACTGGTTACAGTAAGATAACTACAGCTAATAACAGAACCAGATCTTGGCTCCTATACAACTGACCAACTATTGTCTAACCTTATACAATTGTCCAACCAACCCTTTACAATACAAAAATACATCCCTTTATAGGCAACCCGAAGGTCTCGCCATTACAACAATGTGGGCCTGTCCCAACAGTAACCCAAAACCCTAACTAGTGACAGTCAGCCTATCTGTACTTAAGGTGGCCACTTTCCATCACACCACAGCTCTCTGCAGTCTTCCATGCTTCCTGGTGCTGATCATGGGTACTGTGCACCACTTCTTGTTTCTGTCCTTCGTCTTCAATACCTTGGCCTCATTGCTTCTTTTCCTTTATGAGGGTAGCTGAGCCCTCCTGTCTTCCATCGCTGCCTTCAATGCAGTGGGTGAGCTCTTTCTTCTTGGTCGCTCAGGTAGTGTCGTCTCCTTTGAATTTTCTGTCCCAACAGTCATAGTTTCCGGCTCTGATCTGCAGCTGGAAACATGCTACGTCGTCGTAGTTCTACCTTATCTTCTCTCCACCAAAACTGTCTATCCGCTAAACTAGCAGCTTCTTCTGTAGCTATGGGACCCTGCCCCAATAGTCCCCTAACACTTACTTGTGACTCGTCCCCAAGCCACTACCAGCGGGCTTCTCCTGTTGTAGCTTCTCCTTGGCTTCCTGCGAAGTCCATTGAAACTTATCCTGAAGTCCCATGACTTTGTTATGCATCGCTGCGACACGCTCCTTTTTAGTTTCTGTAACTTAGTTCGTTGGGCTCTCTTATATTTCCTTCCCTTAGTTATGCTCTCGCTCTTGTCGCTCCTGAGACCTTACAAGGGTCGTCTGGTTTTGAGAAGTCTTCCATAGATATCCTTTCCTCTTTATCTGGGTTAGAACTTTTATCACAAGGAAAATATGTATCTTCCATCCTTCTCAAACATTCCATTCAGTCTGGAGCCTACTTATACGAAAGGTATACAAACCAGGAATTACATTCTGAGAACAAGCCTTTGTCTGCATCTTGAAGTTCTGCTTGTTCGTTTTGTTTTCTCTTTCACTTTTCTTCTCAGCAACTTGCTCCAGGTATTTACGCTGCTTCGGTTCTGCATATTTTCATTCCTGACCTTTAGAACCTCTTGTTCTTCTCTTAGCTGATGAGATAGGTCATCTTCCTTCTCCCGTTGCTTTCTTTTTCTCATTTTTACTTTCTTCCTAGCGGGAGATTTCTTCTCATCATTCCGTCGCTCTGCTTTCTTATCTTCAGTGATCAGCTCTGCTTTCTTCTTCTCTTCAACAGATATTTTGATGACATCTTCTACATCCTTCGCTTGACTCCTCATCCTTGGAAATTGTCTTACCTGTGATATTCCTAATTTCAAAACCCTGGGCGGTGTCGTCATAGCAGACATACGGCCACCAGGGTCGAAACGTATCAGCATGTCTTCTAAAGGTTCCTCCTCATACAGAGCCCACTCGGTGTAAAACGCTGGATGTGCAATGGCTGCAATTTCTGGAAATCACAGTACTCTGTAACGGGATTAGCTATGTACAGGGAAACTGATCGATGCACTCTATAACTCTTGGCTCTTGAGTTCTTGCAAATGTAACCCTACCAAATGAATAATTTCTGCTTTTATGGAGAAAACGATAATCCCAGACGCAACGGTCATCTAGACTGAACCCGTCGGTCATATTAATTGCGTGGACGAGACCACTCCCATCATCCGATCCTCAATAAATGCTGAAATCCGATCAAATTTCCCTCGAAGTGTGTGTGTACAGGCGTCGGTCTCGTCGAAGATTTACCAAATATGGAAAATTTGATTACACTGCTACCAAATCCACGGTAAGATATACCGGTCATTTCTTCATTAACTTCCTGTCAGAAGGCGACTTGACTAGCCCTCTGTTTCTTTGCGAAAGCAGGTATGTGGCACGAAGAGACATCACCTTGCTGCGATGCAATACCACATCCTCTGTTAAAAAAAAACTTAACCACCTTTTTTTTTTCTCGCAAGCCACTGATGACTTGTGCAATATGAACCGTCCTTATGCGATTCCTCATACTTAGAATAATTGCCAGTGTAGACTAGTTCCCGGTGCGATGCCTCCTTTCAACTATACTGGACATCTACACCCGCGTAAGCTGTCTAGGCTAGGGATGAGAGGTGGAGTGGCTATCACTATAGAGCTTGAGCCTACTGCCATTAATCAATGTGGGAAGAAGCTCCCCATCCAGTTTGCTGAGCTGAATGGAACCTCCCTCTGTAACTTGTTGTATCTGATATGGCCCCAGCCAATGCGTCTTGAAATTCCATGGAAACTTAATAAACTTATTGTCGTAAAGGAGTACTAGGTCTCTGATCTGAAAGGTCTTACTCTTAATGTGTCTGTCATGCCAATATTTTTCTCATGCCTTCTGTACTTTCTGATGGAAGCCGACGATGAATCTGTCTTCCTCTAAGGTGAGAAGCTATGCTAGCCTTTCATCCACTGTGTCTGTATCAGCCATCCCAGTGATCTGAGCGATTCTTAAACTGGGAAGAATATACTCCATGGGCATAACAGCCTCCTATCCATACACCAAACTGAAAGGTGTATGTCCTGTAAGTTTCTTGCATGTGGTCCTATACGCCCATAATACAATGTTAACTCTGAGGTCCCAATCATTCCTTTGGCTGTTGCAGATCTTTGTAAGAGCGTTTTCTAAAATCTTGTTAAAGGCCTCCACCATACCATTAGCCTGTGGGTGGTAGGGAGTGCTCTTATGGTGCTGAATATGAAATTCTTCCGTCAAGGCCTCAATAGTGTGGTTTAAGAAGTGTGTACCTTGATCACTCATCAAAACTACTGGGCATCCAAATATACTGATGATGTTTTCAAAAAGAAACTGTGTGGCTGTAGCAGCATCACAATTTCTTATTGCTTTGGACTCTGCCCACCTGGTGAGGTACTCTGTTCCAGTGATGATATATCTCACACCAGTGCATTTTCCTGGTGGGTTGATAGGACCCACAAAGTCTATAGCCCACTTGTCAAATGCGCGCAGCGTGACCTACGGTCGCAGCAGCATTTCATCTCATCGCGAGGGTTTCCCTACCCTTTGGCAGATATCACAGCATCTACAAAAGTCCTTAGTGTCCTTGTGCAACGTAGGCCACCATAATCCTGCAGCTAGGATTTTCTATGCAGTCGATTTTCCTACGAAATGACCTCCTGCGGTTCCTAAATGTGCCTCTCTAATGATAGCGTCTTTTTCATGCGGCGTCACACATCTGCGTAGGACTTCATCTGGACCTAACTTGTATAATTGTCCTGCGATCAGGGTGAAGTCTGCTGCTTTAACAACTAACTGCTTCTTTTGATGCTTAGTAAACTCATCGGGTGCTAATCCTGTAGTGAGAAAGTGAATGATATCAGCATAGTAGTCGTCTGTGATCTGAATAGAAAACAACTGCACATCCGACAAATTGTCCTCTAGGTTACTCAGCTATTCTCCTGAGTCTATCCTCGACAGATGATCAGGTCTGGCATTCAATCTTCCTGGTTTCACAATGATTTCAAAATCATACTCCTGAAAGAGGAGTAACCATCTGTAGATTCTCCCCCCTAACAATGGCTTATTGACCAGATACTTCAATGCGGAATGGTCAGTAAACATCTTGAACGAGGCACCCAATAGGTAGTACCTGAACTTCTGCAGTGCATACACCATAGCTAAGCCTTCTCTTTCTGTCATGGTGTAGTTCTTTTCTGCTGTCGATTGCTTTTTGCTAGAGAATGCGATAGGATGATCGATATCCCCTTCTCCTGGTTGCGTTAAAACAACCCCTAGTGCAATGCCCGATGCATCCACATGTACATGAAATGGCTTAGTCCAGTCTAGAAATACTAAGATGGGTGCTGTAACCATCTTCTCTTTAAGTGTGTCTAGACTCTGCTAACATTCCTCATTCCATAGGAATTTTACATCTTTCTTTAGCAGTTTTTCCATCGGCGCTGTAATCTTTGCGTAGCCCTTGATGAAATTTTTGTAGTACCCAGTATGACCAAGTACTGTCCTCAATTAATTGACTGAGTTGGGTGCTGGAATATTTACAATGATGGCGATCTTTGCGGGATCTACCATCAATCCTTGTCTGCAAACAATGTGACCCAACAGAATACCAAATGGCGCACAGAATATACATTTCTTCAAGTTTAGAGAAATCTGGTACTGCCTACATTTCTCTAGCATCAGTCTTAAGTCTCCTATGTGCTTGTCAATTAATCCAAATACAGTCCAATCATCAAAATAAACTTCTAGGAATTTATGGATGTATTCTTTAAATACAACAACTACTACTCTAGAAAAGATAGCCGGTGCATTCTTAAGACCAAAGGGCATTATTGTATACTAGAATGAGCCCCATTCTGTTGCAAAGGTGGTCTTGGATTGATCTTTTGGATGGATTCTGATCTGGTGATAGCCTAAAAATCCATCAGTGAAGGAGTAGACCTCCTGTCCTCTGACGTTGTTTAACACCTCATCAGTGAACGGTGTTGGAAATGGATCATGAAGCGATGCATCGTTGAGTTTACGCAGATCGACACAGATCCTGATGTCTCCTTTATTTTTATTTTCTTGTACGACCATGGGACTAACCCATTCGCTCTCTTCTACGGGCTCAATGATGCCTGCCGCTAGCATCTTATTGATTTCATCCTTAACTTTTTCTTTATAGCGCGGATTTAATCTATATGGACACTGCTTGACTGGTCGAGCATCCTCCTTCAATGGTATCCTCATTACTCCAAGGTCTCTGACTATTCCCTTCATCTCTGTGAACTTGGTGGGAAATAGGTCCTGATAGTCATGTAGCAAGTCTGCAATCTGTCTGACTGTTTCATCGTTCCAATACTCTCCAATAGAGGCAAACTTTGGTTCTGTGTCTGTACCGATATTGATATTTTTAATATTGATGGGCTCTGTGATTGCTGGAATTTCTAACTGTGGTCCCTCAACATCGTGAGTCCCTTCTGACTCCAAAATGTTGGTGTTGCGATGATCCTCATCCTCATCCTATGGTTCTGCTTCAAAGTTATAGCACTCAAGCGCATCTTTTAACTAGATGGCCCACTTAGGCTGAGTCTGTACTGATAAGGTACAATCCTCAAATATCTTGATCTTTATTATATCTAGGGCCTGGTCAACACTTGGGTACTCAGATTCAAAAGCGAAGGTGAGTAGAAAGCTGTCTATCATAAGTGGCCATGTAGTTGTTCCCTTGCGCAGTTCAGTCTCTGTGTACCAGTTCCTTAGAAATGTGTCCAAAGTGTGAATGAATCGGTGAACCCATTCATCCTTGGGAATGCCCGACCAATTCTGTTCATATGTCTGAATATGTGACCTGGGATCACTTTCTCCTCTATATTTCTGCTGGAAATACTCTCTGTCGATAGAAAATCTGATCGCCATTAGTCTCTTAATATCATCCCATGATGCGATATTCTCTTTATGTGCATACCACCATCTTGCAAGTGTGGCTCACACTGCAAGGTCCATAGCTGCAATCCTCTGCTCGTGAGGAATTTGTTGTTCAAACTGCTTAAGAAAGTCCTGGATATCCGTTAGACCATGAACAGATGGAATCTCATTGATCTCTGCACCAATCCATCGCAGTGACTTAGTCAAGTACGCGCATCTGCGCACTGAGACTTCGTGAAGTCTGTTCTACCAGTTCTCTAAACCAACATTTGAATCTGATGCACATGAGTTGTCGCATCGCCAACTAATGTTCCCTTCTATGGTCAGATTGGTGTAGTCACTCTGGTTCGCAGTCATCTGATAGAGACTCTCTATGTTACGTGCCTCTTCCTCTGCTCGGATAGGTTCAATATATCTAGGACCCTAAAAAGGATCCAACGGTGTGATGACCCGGATCTGTGTGTCCTCAAAGGTCATTTGTCTTCTCTTTAGGTCGATAATGGCCATGTTACCGATCGCCCAATTAATGCCTAGTAGTGTTGGATATGGTCTACTATTGCCAATGATTTCTATAACTTCAAAGTCCACAAAGCTGCGAACTCCGTCAATGTCAACTGGCACCTGCGGTAATCGACCCAAGGGTGATACCCGCTGCTGATTAGCTAATATTAGATGGATAGGTGATCTGACTAACTTAGGGCTACCCATCTGTTTCCATGTCTGCTTAGTCAGAACATTTACGTCTGATCCTAGATCTAGGATCACCTCATCCATTTCAAATTCTCCAACCTGTGCTGTGAGTCGCATCTCTCTTCCTGTTCTTGTATGTCCTGTAATATTATGAACAACACGCTGTGTACTGCTCCCAGAAGAAGATGGCTGACACTGATCTATGATGCGTTGAAGTTCTCTGATAGCTTGCTCATTTCTCATGATTTTTAAACAACTCCACAGGAAGGATTGTACACTTCCTGTCATCTCATCCTCGTCACATGTTCCCGATGTGGTAGCCTGCGATATCTATACAGGGCTAACTCCACAATGTGCTTGCTGCGGTATGCCCCTAGGCGGCGGTACCTGCGATCCTTATTGCATAGGGTCATCAAAGAAAGTCTTAGCTTCCTGAAATGTCTGTTTATTCTTTTGCATGTCAATTGGTGTTGCTTTGTTAGGAGCTCTGCGCACCCACTCCTGACCTGTGTTCTCTTCGGTATCCTGCGATGTCCCACTGGTGGAAACACCACTGCAAGTCACAATGTTGACTCTTGGTTCTCGCTCTTCCTGCTCAGAAACAATAAGCTGGATGTTCTGGTGTACTGCTGGCTTAGGTTTCTTGATCTTAGCTATCAAGGTAGGACATTCCTCTATAGTATGATCATAAGATTTACAATAATTACAAGTGGTGGTGGGACTCTGATAGTCCCGAGCGTAATGTCCTACAACTCCACAGTTGTAGCAAGTAACTGGTCCACGACTATGACCAAATCCTTCTCCATGGCCAAAGCCTCCTCCATGTCCTCGTCCTCTGAATCCTCCTCCATGGCCACCAAAATACGGATCATGCTGTGGTCCTACTGCTGGACCCTATGTTTCTGATTGGACTCTGTACATGTCTTGCTTGCTCCCGACCATGAGATCATAGGCTCGAAAATCGTGTTCGTCATGGCCTATAGACTTGCAGAAGACACACTATAAGTTCTTAGGTGTCTACACGTACTTCTGAAGTAGAGGGCACTGCTGAGGTAGATGTCTTCATGTTTTGCATATTTCACACCACGGCCCGTGGGTCTGTGGTAAGGGGTTAGGAGCCCCTGTTGCTAGATATTCTACAAAGACTGGACAGTTGTCTTTAGTATGGCCTTGTGCTTTACACCTTATGCACCATATGTCTTATGCAACCTCTTTCCCTTTCTTAAGCTCATGCAACTGTAACATGAGATTAGCCAACTAGTTTTGTAGATTTGTCATGCCTATGCTGGTTTCTGCTAGAGGTGAAGCCTCTAGTTTCATTGCCATCTCCAACGTGTCATCCTGCGTCTAGAGTTTTTGCTGCATTAACAGTAGTCTGATGTGAGGGAGCAGCACTGCAATAAACCATTCCTTATGCTACTCTGGCGCAAAATCAAAGCTGACTTGGTCTATGAGGTCTTTGAATTTCTGATCAAAGTCCCACACCAACTCTGTAGGTAACTGTTTGATGTCCTTTAGCTCTGTAATGCACTGTGACTCAGACTTAGGTTTCTTAAACTCTTTAATCATGGCGGTCTTGATCTGGACAAGTGTTCTGGGTACTGTGGTATACTTCATATACCATGTTAAGGCTCGATCTCTTAGTGTGGTGACCAACTATACAAGTTTAATATTATCATCATTGATGGTTTTAATGGTCCACATGACTTCACAGAGAAACCAATGCTGCTTTGGGTCCTCTGCCCCTGTACCCTTAAAGATAGGTAGCTTCATATCATCCCCCATTCTATTTCTACGTGGTGGATGTTGATTTGCTGTGTTACTACCACTCGGCGGTGTAGTTGGAGGTGATGTAGCGGTGGATGTTGATTTGTTGTGTTACTACCACTCGGCGGTGTAGTTGGAGGTGATGTAGCGGTGGTAGGCACTGTCTGCGAGCTACTGGATGGAGTTCCTATGGGATTGTTCTGAGTCCCGGTCTGTTTCTGTGGGGTGTAAGGGTGGTAAGGGATACCCCCCTCTGTTCCTTCTGTGGTACTATGACTCTATTGTCTAGTATTATCTGAACTCTCTTCAAATATGGGAGATCTGAAATCTACTTTATATTTCTTTCCACTACGTGTTCGTCCAATGTCATCAAAATCACTTTGAAACTCTTGTGACATTACTATCTTTACTTATTCGTCTGAAACTAGATTCATTGTTCCTTTTTCATATAATAACATCTTACTGGACAAGTTTAAATATTTTAGGTACTTACTGCGATATCCTTTGAAGAAGTAGCGCTCAGCCTCGCTGAAGCTTTTTCTCTAGTCAACTGCAAACTCTGTGATGAAGCCTTCTAGCACACTCGCAAGCCATAAGTCTACTGCTCTTGTAATGGGATTATGAAGGTTGTTCATGGTATGAATTAGCTCCAGTGTCCAGATAATGTTTCTTTTCTCCTTGAATATGCTTGTATCAGTCAACTTTGATAACCAATCGTAAAGCTCGTTTCCAAAGGTTGCAAAAAATATCGCATGTAGGTCTGTAACGATATGTTTTTGTAACCAAACCTCTGTACTCAGTCTAGGACTCTTGTTCTCTCATTCAGCAAACTCTTTCTCCTTAGACCAAACCCACTCATTGAGTTCATCTCTAGTAGGCCGCCACCAGAACATCAATGCTCAGTTTGTTCAAAACCGGCAACGGAACCATTTGTTGGTCGTTGGTCAGACCCGGGTTTACTGTATTTAACCAACAACACCCCTAGCTCACTGGCCCTTTTGGCGATAGACCGTAGGGTGGCATGAAGTCTCACCTGAAGTGATTCTAATGGGTTGGCCAAAGACTCAAGTGTCTTCGACTAGGTTTTGTGGCAGCCTGGGTGTCTTGCAGCTCTTCTAGCCTGCGATATTTCTCTCTGTGCGATGCACACTTCCTTTTACTTGCGATGAATCCAACCCTTATCACATCATCGCACCTCGGACCACACACAACTCCCTCCTATGCTATATCCTCGACCGCAATGCACCGCAGCTTCTCTGCTGGTGCGATATCGCCTCCCTGCGATATCCTATTACTGTGGCTTCGCGTACTTAGTGCTACTTGCTCTGACTTATGGGGCTCAACATACAAGGCTGCTTACCTCTGCGACTCTTAATTATAAGAACTGAAACATAGGTAGACTCTTATACAAAGTTCTTAAGGATTTCAACTTGCAATTATTTCTATAGTGCTGTAAACTGAATAACACATACATACAATAACTGTAAGCAAGGTTCATGAAATAACTGATACATGCAACAATTAAACACAACACACAAATCAATCACACAACACTCAATTTTAACGTGGTTCACCTCCAGGATGGAAGTTACGTCCATAGAACTGTGTTTCTATTATAGCTCAGGGGAAGGTAAACATAGTTCTGTTGCACCGCATATGCAGCTCGAGATCTTCTGGGTAAATCCGCACACAGCCTGGAGCCCTTCTCTCTTAGATCTCTTCTCTTCTATATACTGCACCTCTTACAATATACTCTTCCCTCTCTGACGATCCCTGCGGATCGTTACATGCATGCTCAATGAGCCAGCTACTGGTTACAGTAAGATAACTATAGCTAATAACAGAACCAGAGCTTGGATCCTATACAACTGACCAACTATTGTCTAACCTTATACAATTGTCTAACCTTATACAATTGTCCAACCAACCCTTTACAATACAAAAATACATCCCTTTATAGGCGGCCCAAAGGTCTCGCCATTACAACACTGTGGGCCTGTCCGAACAGTAACCCAAAACCATAACTAGTGACAATCGACCTATCTGTACTTAAGGTGGCCGCTTTTCGTCACACCACAGCTCTCTGCGGTCTTCCATGCTTCCCGGCGCTGATCATGGGTACTGTGCACCGCTTCCCATTTTTGTCCTTCGTCTTCAATACCTCGGCTTCATTGCTTCTTTTCCTTTATGAGGGTAGCTGAGCCCTCCTGTCTTCCGCTGCTGCCTTCAATGCAGTGGGTGAGCTCTTTCTTCTCAGCTGCTCAGGTACTGTCGTCTCCTTTGACTTTTCTGTCCCAACAGTCATGGTTTCTGGCTCTGATCTGTAGCTGGAAACATGCTACGATGCCGTAGCTCTACCTTATCTTCTCTCCGCCAAAACTATCTATCCGCTAAACTGGCAGCTTCTTCTGTAGCTGCGGGACCTTGCTCCAACAGAGACCTTCGGGCCGCCTATATAAGGATGCATTTTTTATTGTAAAAGGTTAGACAATTGGGTAGCTGTTTCAGCAGTTAGACAGTTATCCTTCTGAGTCATTTAGCTAGCTAAGTGTCTCTATTGTCTTAGTATTGTAAGAATCGAGCTTTGGTTTTGTTATTCCATCTGTATTATCTGACTATAACCATTAGCCAACTCCTTGATTATGTAGGTAACAATCCACAGGGATTGAACAATCCGTAGGGATTGACAGAGAGAGAGAGAGAGAGAGAAGAAGAGTATATTGTAAGATAAGGCAATATATAAGAGAAGAGATCTAAGAGAGAAGGGCTCCTGGTGGTGTACGCGGAGTTTCCCAGAAGATCTCAAGCTGCATATCAGATTACACCGGAACTGTGTTTACTCTCTCAAGATATAATATAAAAACTAGTTCCCGTGGATGTAGCTTCCCCTCTGGAGGTGAACCATGTAAAATCAGTGTGTTGTGCGACTATTCATGTGATTGTGCTTTATTTATCTGTTATTTGTTATTCATTACATGAAATTTACTACCAGTTGATGAATGAGTAAATGTATGCTATCTTTAGTTACAGTAGCATGGAAGATAAACTATGAGTTGAATATTTTAAGTATTCTGTATTTGAGTTCTCAGTACTTGATGCGCGATAGTTACAGTTACAGTGTTAAGTGATTTCTGCATATTAGTTCAGCAAGTTGAGCATAGTTGATGTTAAGTATATTAGACTATAGGAGTCTAAGTGAGGCTGTTTAGCTTAACTATTATACTAAGAGAGAAGCCTTTGGACCGTGAGAGTCATATTGAAGCCCTACCGTAAAGGATATCACAGTATAGAAAGGTGATATCACACCGACAAAGGAGCTACGGTGTGAGATATCGTAGATGGTGAGAAACGCGGAAGGGAGATTTTGTGCATTGTCGTCGTCGATGCGATGCAATAGGAGTCCTCCCCCTATCAGAGTCCGTGAGGAAGGGAGAACTGCGACTCACAGAAATAACTTGCGGGCTAAGAAGAGCCGTGAGACACTTGAGTCTTTAGCCAACCCATCTAAGATCACTTCGGGTGAGACTTTAGACCATTATGCGGTCTATCGCCGAAAGGGCCAGTGAGATAGGGGTTTTCTTGGTACATTAAAGGAAACCTGGGTCTACCCAAAGAGAGACAAACACCCACCTGGTGGAAAGTGGGGTGATATCGATAAGAAACAAAAAACCCTAAAATGGAATAGTTTTTTTTATGTTTTTATGTTTTATATTTTTTATGTTTAGTAACGAGACTTGAATTTTTTCATGCAAACGTCGGAGCAACATGACCTAGGGGAGCCTCCCCATTAAATAGACGAGTTGGAGCCCATTTTGTACGACAGGGCGATGATGTGATAGGGGAGCTAGAGGAGAACCTAGAGAGGTTGACTCTAGACATCCTAGATGCCTTGATCGATGACCTCCCACTGAGCTATCAGAGGCCTACAGCGGGAGTACTGGGTTATTTTAGCAGACTGCTACGTAAAGTAGCTCGGACAGCGATGTGTTACCATGAGCATCACTAGATGATGAGTGCACGATGTATTCCCTAAAAGCTAATAGATAGCTTTAGGAATTTTGTATGATGATTTTTTACCTAAAAGCCTACATGCTTCAGATGAGGTCTCGTGACCTATTTTTTGTAAAACATGTCCATATATATATATATATATATATATATATATATATATACAGACTTCTACTTAGTGTTTATATGTCTCAAATGGTGAATGTATTTTACATGAGTTTTATGTGTCTTTTATAGTTTATTTACAATGAACCATGTTTGATTTTCATGTCATGAATGGGCAATATGCCAGTCTAGGATGTAATTTTCCAATGAGTCAACAACTGCATTATGTTCCCTAGGGATATGCCTATAGGTGATAGTTTCAAATGACCTTTCTAACAAACATGCCCTCTGAAAGAGACGGAGAAGAACAAGATTCCTAATGGTATAGACATGGTTTAGATGACAAACCACAAGTTGTGAGTCCATCAAGACTACTAAGTTGCGAACATCTTGGGAGGTAGCTTCAGTCAAAAGACCTATGACTGCTTGATACTCGGTGATGTTGTTGGTAGCAGGACCAATACAAACCACTCTTGAACTAACTAAATTGTAATCTGGGGAATAGAGAACCCAAGCAGTTGAGGCAAGACTCAAGGTGTGGCGGAAAGCACCATCAGCAAAGCCATAGAAAGCCATTTGCTCTGCACGACCAAAACATGGTATAAATAGATACGGACACTAAACTCAAAACCATATTGAAAATACTTAAGCACACTGAAAGTCAAACGATATAAATATACACAAGATACTATCCAAGAGAGATGTAGGCATAGTACCTCTTCAGGTACAACCCATTGCGAGGTTGTCCTAAGGGGATTCCATCATAGTCCACGAGCTCGTAGGCCCCTTTCTCTAAAACTCTGGAAATAATGAAAGGACCATACCACATGGATTAAAACTTTCCTTTCCCTAGTTTGTCATATCTCTGATCATAAGTCAAAACTAGGCCACCCTTGTTAAAGGTAAGAGGTTGGACATACTTATCATACTGTGCCTTGACACATTTCTTGTGTGCCTCATTAACTAAGGTAGCATCTCTTCTAGTTTCATCAAGGTTGTTCAAGTATAAAAATCTCTCTTCCTCTGCGGAAGTGTCTAGGAGAAGTTTGATGGCAAGTTTCAAGGATGGAATCTAACATTGAATCGGTAAGACAGCTTCAATTCCATAGACCAGCTGGAAAGGTGTGAAACTAGTAGTTGTTTTCACCGAAGTCCTGTAAGCCCAAAGAGCAGAGAAAAGGATATGGTTCCAGTTAGATTTATGGTATCCAACCATCTGATGAAGCATTATTTTCAAAACTTTGTTAATGGCCTCGACCTGAACATTAGCTTGTGGATAATAGGGTGAAGAGTTTTCATGTCGAAAACCTATCTTAGCACTTAGTTCCTCCATCATTTGATTACGGAAATGTGATCGGTGATCAGTAACTATGGACTACGGGACTCTAAATCTAGCTATCACATGATTGAACAGAAAGAGAGCATAAGTCTTACAATCCTCTGCATATGTAGGCATGGCCTCAGCCCACTTTGTAAAATAGTCAACAGCTACGATGATGTAACCATGCCCCCCGACTGAGGTAGGCTTACAATGCATATAATCAATACCCCATTTGGTAAAAGGGCCAACGATAATGACAGGGTGTAACAAAGCAAGATGAGTGCGTTTTTTCGGATAAAAATGTTGACAGGGTGGGAATTTCTTAACAACCTCATGATAATCTTTAAAGACTGAAGGCCAGAAATAGCCAGCGCGAAGAATTTTCTAGGCTGTAGCCATACCAGATAAATGACTACCACATGCTCTAGAGTGACAATCATTCAACACTTGTTTAGCTTCCTCATGGGTAAGGCATAGACAAAGAATGAAATCGATACCATTTCCATACAAAGTGTCATTCAAGATGAGGTAGTATTTTGTGTGGTGACATATACGGCGGTGATCATCACGGGATAGAGTTGGCTGAAATCTCTGTGTCTGGAGATAAATGAGCAAATATCCATACCATGGGTCAGTAGTGCTTATTAGGAACATGAATTCATTTGGGAATGAATCAATGGGCTCATATTCCATCGAAGCACAGGGAAGATCACACATGAGCTCGATAAAAACCAAGGATTTCTTTGATGTGGCTTTGGAAAATTCTAGATCAAACTCTTGGAGTATTACTATCCATCGGGAGTACTTGCCCCCGAGCACCTGTCAAGTCATGTTGTAATACATAGGGTTCTGGTTTTCCAATATGGTGGTTGTGCGGAGCAAAATGCAGTGGTGAAATTTTTGAACAGCAATGACCGTGGCCAATGCTAATTTCTCCATGCATGAATATCAAGTTTTGGAATCCATGAGATTATTACTAGCATAGTAAATCACGTGCTCCTGACCGTCGAGATTCTCCTGCACCAAAACCATAGCGATGGTAGTCGTGGAGGTAACAATGTATAAGAGAAAATCCTTTGAATAATCTGGGGGGTGTATCACGGGTTAATGAGTCAAAGCATGTTTGAGATTATCAAAGGCATGTTGGGCTTGGTCATCCCAAAAGAACAGAGTGTTCTTCTTAAGGAGACGCATATAATCGTGTGTTTTCTCTGCAAAATTGCACACGAAATGGCGAAGAAATTTTTCCTTCCCTTGCAAAATTTGGAGTTCTAGAAGGTTGGTTGGGTCTTGTAGAGATAAAATAGCTGCAATTTTCAATGGATATATCTGGATGCCATCCTTAGAAACCACAAAACCTAATAGGCGTCCCGTCTCAACGTAGAAAACACATTTATGAGGATTGAGCTGTATGTTATAATGGCGGCATCTTAGGAAACTGTATTTAAGATGACTAGGGTGGTCCTTCCATCATTGTGAATGAGTAGGGAGATCATCAAGGTACAATTCAACAATATGTTTTATATCATGAAACGCATAGGACATAGCACGCTGGAAAGTGGCTCCAGTGTTTTTCAGGCCAAATGGTAACTTCCTATATGCAAAGGTTCCCCATGGGAAAATGAATGTCTTATTGTGCTGATCGGTGGGTAAAATATCAATCTGATTATAACCTGAAAATCCATCCATAAATGAGAAGATGACACTTTCGACACAGTTGTTGATAATCTGGTCCATATGAAGAGTCAGAAAGTTGTCTTTGGGACAAGCTTTGTTCAAATATCTGAAATCAACTCAGACTCTAATGGTGCCCTACTTTTTATTGGTAGGGACGATGTTTGATACCCATTATGTCAGGGGTACAAGATAAATAAAACCTGCTTTGAGAAGTTTCTCTATTTCAGCTTTGATAGTTGCGGCTTTCCATGGATGGACTTGCCTTAGTTTTTTCCTGATAGGTTTAGTAGTGGGATAGGTTTTTATTTCATGGACCATAATGGATGGGTCTATCCCCAACATTTCTTCATAAGACCAGGCAAAAATATCACTAAATTCTTTGAATAGTGCTATGTATGCTTCAGATTCTCTTGCTGAGAAGTTCTTCCCAACATGAACATACTCAAGGGTACCAGGCTTGGCTGATAGGTCAATTGGATTTGTTTGAGTAATGTTGCATAGGTTTCCTTCAGAATCTGTGTCTTGTAACAATATAGGAGTTTGAGGTGTGTTGACAATATCAATGGAAAAAAGGGATGCAAAATCATGGTCTACCGAACTGGTGTTGGGGAGGAACAAGGATCTATGATGATGATCCTCCGATATAGGCTTATTCATACTCATGATCTCCATAATGGACTCATCAGAAGGAAAAGTCTCTAAGAGATAATCCAGAATAGGAAGAGAGGGTTCTAACCAGTAGGGAAAGTGGTAAGGGTCCAAAGCCATTAGGTGAAGCTCATCAGTGTGGTCATCAGAAAGGGTTTGAATAACGTTGTACATTTATTCATGCATGCTCAACAAGGTGGAATAAACAATTTGTTTTCCCTTTGGGTCATAATCAAAAGATGAAATCATATTTACTATCGTTGTGTCTGTGTTAGGAGGAGTGGAAGGAAAAATCCCCATAAGGGATGAATCCTTCAACATGCCTACCCCAATCGACTGGTAAGGAGGAGGGGACTGACCTAACATAGGGATGTTACTAGCCATAGAGGTAGTAACTTCTGGTGTACAAAAATTGAGCTGGTCAATGGTGACAAATTTTCCTATATGCAGAAATTGGACAGTTCAAAATACCATTGAAGCGACAACAGTCATGGCGTAAAACCAATTTCTTCCTAGAAGGAGGTTGTAATCTAGCAGGGCATCGACTAATTCCACTTGAATAGAAAAATATTTGCCCCCAAGCTTGACTGAAAGGGCTGATATGAGACCATGGGGATGGAAACCTTGTCCATCAAAGGCTTTCAGAGTCATAGTTGATGTTAAAATATCGGGAAAGATAATAGATTTCCAACAAGACAGGGACAATACCGAAGTTGAAGCTCCTTCATCTAAGACAGTTCTAAATACCTTCTTTCCGACTACTTTTGTTATGATTTGGAAATCAAGTTTGTGAGGTAGTCTAGACTTATAGTTTTCGACATTGAAATGGATCAAATTAGTATTGTCCGGGTCTAAATCTCCTAATGCAGTTAACAAGTTTTTGCACTGTGTAGGAGAACTTTGGAGTACTTCCAAGGTAGACATTGCACATGGTGCCTAAGTAAGATCTTCAACTACATTATAAAATTGAGAAGCTTGGGCATTAGGGTTAAAAACAGCCTTCCTAAGAGTACTCTTGGGTGGATGCAAAATCATGTCGAGATTAGGCTTCTCGATGATTAGGGGAATAGTAGAGGAGGACTTAGGAGAACTAGTAGAGGGAGATTTTCCTGAAGAAGAATTGTCTTCTTTCTTGTCTGCAGATTTGTCATAACTCTAAATTCAAGTTTGCAAACTAATAGTATTTGAGGAAATCATGCAAATTTCCTTTGAAGAACTAGAGTTTCCCTGATTAGAGATGTAGTCTATCAGTTGTTGTTGAGAGGGAAAAGGATCCGTGAGAACTGCAGGTGCAGGATTAGTTTTCAAGAATTGGGTGATTTCGTCACGACGAGGACACTCTTTCATGAAATGGTCACCTCTGCATAGAAGACATGGATATTTCTCTTTTCTTTTCCCTTTATCGTTCTCGTTGGTGGTTGGTTTTGGATTCTCCTGTTGGTTTCTAGGTTTTTTTCTTTTATCTTTACCTTTCTTTTTATTGTTGTCGAGCATTTGAATACTCTGAATGGAATTGATCTCAGTGGAAACCTTGGGATTTGAAGGATTGGGGGTGGAATTTTTGCGTTGCTTGGAAAGTTTTGCTGCCAACAGGGACTGGATTGAACCAACAATCCCATCAACAGGAGTTTCTGCTAGTGGCTTGGCAAGATCGGTGCTTGGGCGAGGAGCTTGAGGGATCAAGTCATACAATGTTCTAGACTGGGAATAGACCAAGTCTATATATTGGGCTTGAATAATGGATTTCTCTTTAGTAACGCCACCGCCCATAGCCACATCTCGGGCAATTGGAGGCAACAAATATTTACTAAACCAATCAGCTAACAACTGATCCAGGATAGGAGCCTTAATAAGTATTCTCTGCCTTCTACACTCATGGATATGATCGGATATGTGGGTGGAGGTGTTCTGTCATAGAGAAGTCAAGAGATCCGTACATGTTTCATAATGGATAGGAAGCTGAAAGTGTGTAAGAAACATAGTTGCCCACAAGCCAAAATCCACAAACAAATGTTGTGGAAGTTCAATGTACCATTTTGCGGTGGTATCGATCAAATTTCACTGAAAGAGTCTTAAACAAACTGAATCATCCATAAGGGAGTTTGAAGGACACCACAAATAGAATGTCATGACATGGTTTTTCGGATCATCTCCCTACTTCCCATCGAACTTTGGAATGTTTGATGGTAACTTTACCGAAATGGGAGGCCACGAGGGGCTATGTCGAATGGGATAATTAATCAACTTGGACAAATCAGGTAAGTCCAAAGTTGCTAGGAAAGGTAACTGACGATTATGTTGCACATACTGGTAATATTGATATGGCATATAAGTACCAGTAGGACCGTAAGTAGACTGATAGACAGGTCTTTGTGATGAATAACCACCAGAAGATCCACCCGTAGGGGGTTGATTTTTGAGATCAGGACTATTAGGACCATCGAGGCCTTTGGGAGGAGGACCACCAAGGCCTCTGGGACCACCAGGACCATCGGGACCACCGGGACCACCTAGGACACCAGGAGGAGGACCACAAGACCCTCTAGAACCCCTGGGAGGTAGACCTCTGGACCCATTGGAAACACCAGGAGGAGGGCCACCAGACCCTCCAGGACTGTCATAACCCCAAAATTTCCAAAAAATTTAAATTTTTTTAAATAGCATATATTCTTAATAAATGCAACCATTAACTGTTTGATTAGTTTTATGTTACTAGAATTATAACTGAATGATATTTTGATTATAAATATCTTTAAAGAATAGTTTCTTTTCAGTTACTGATTTGTTTTATGTTTGCGACCACAAGGGGGATTGTCATGAAAGACTAGGCTTACTTAGCTTCCGAGCTAACGCAACAGTTTTCCTTCTCTTACAGATATATAGGTAAGATGTTCGGGTCGCTGCTAACAAATCTCTAAAGTGTTCAATAACGATTATTTGTACAAAATTTATTCAGTAAAAGTATATACATGCTAGTCAGATTCACCAGGCTTCTACAGGTAAAGCTTTAACTATGGTTTTCTTTTAAGATCTTACTGATAGAGAACTGAATTCTACTAGTAAAGATGGCAGCTATTTCTCTGTCAAGAAAATAGTAACATTTTTACGGAGTATGAAACCGTTGGATGTTTATACTGAATGCAAGTGTAAAAAGCAATAGATATTTCTTTACTAGCAGCAAGCATGGTGGAATTACAACATCATAGATCCAATTTTACTATTCATAATTACTGCATCATGCCAAGATTGAATTTGTAACTGTAACTATAAAAGAGTAAGGAGTTTTAGTATCAAACCTATACTTTTCTTACTTCAAGCATTTACAAGGTTTAATACTTTATACAAATCCTCCTCTATTACTTTAAGGATCTGCATTGTTTTGAAATACTACTTTTATTCCATGGTCAATATTTGGATATAAAAAAACACTTATAAATCAATCCTAGATTTATTATACTCAAACACTGCTTTATGAGGTTCATGGCTATACTATCAAACAAAGAAGGCTAACTTACCCAAGCTACCTATCATATAAAGACTCTTATAATATATTCTATAACCCTTGGGCTTGAATTTGATAAAAGTCTAATTGTCACAACGAAAATGGTTCTATGCATATTAGTAGGATTGTCATTTTACAAACAAAGAAAGTTTATAAGGTTAAGAGTAAAACCATCATTATGTTTCAATTGATCATTTCATATGAATTATTACAATTCTAAAAACTTTATATTATTATTCCCTTTACTTCGTTTGTGAACTAGGGAAATTTATAATATAGTAAAAAAAAAATAGGTTTATAGATAAACTACACCATGGTACTAGTCTTACTTCTTTACTCTTATATCTCATTATAAACAAACTACATTTCTCCATACTTAAATGTATGAGATCAACGATGAACCGATTATATATTATAATGTTTTATAAACATCATTCCAATGTTTAAATGGTTGATTTTGTACGCAGGTGATAGCTATGGTATGACGAACCCTTGTGGAATCCCCGCGTTATGATTTGGGTTGTGAAAAGAAATCATTGGTGATCTTTGTCGTGGAACTATAGAGTTCCTACCCACTGCATGCCAATTATCAAAAGGGGTTACGTGGGCTCTTCCTAGCCATGCACTATCGTTTATAAAGGTTTGACTTAACCCTAGTCATCATTCTCCACTGCCTTCGGGCCTCCGACCGCTCTACAAAACCTCCTGGTCCATCTCACTGCTTGCACTGTCTGCTAGTCATTTCCTATGCTGGTTTAGCTCCTCATGGCTCATCTGCTGCATTATGAGAAAGTTACTATGTTGAATAACTTGCTGTGAGATGTTTGGGCAGCGTCGATTCTATTAGGGTTTCCTCCATTAGCAACCCTCGCTCGATTTATTTACTGTACAGGTCGTCGCCTTAACTTAATGCTGCCATTCGTCCTTCACCTTGACAAGTTACCCAATGCTTCAGCGAGCTCCTTCTACTTTGGTGGTAAATGAAGGGTTTACCCTTCCTCCTGCTGGTGGTTGTCTTGTTGTTCTTCAGTGGCCACATTTCTGTTAAAATTTAAGGTATGTTACAGGGTTTTCAATTTGTTTCTTTTCGCAGCATTAGCTCCACCATCAATATTTAATAAGTTTTTTAATAACAGGTTTATCCTTCGTTGCAGGGTTTGACCTCTTCTCTTGGCGTGGAAGGCATAGGACTTCAGCAGCTGGCTTCTCTCAGTAAGCCTGGTTTTACCCATGGCGTTCTCCTCCTTGCTGGTCCTCTAGGGAAGTCATGGCTTTGACTTCGTGGTTTGTGACCCTCGTGGTTACCTTGGTTCAGTTTAGTGAACCTGAATGCTGTATAAACGAGTTTCACTCTTTGTTTAGAAAGGGTGCTTGGCTGAAGCCAAGACTGTGGGTTTTGGGTCTTCGTTTGATTACTATATAAGCATGCATATATATATATTAATATTGTACAGGCTGTAAGTTTTATTTTGTAAAATGCGTTAGTAGCCGTGAGTACAAAGGAGATAGATCTCCATCTTTTGGTGAATCTCAGTACATACTTGTTAGTTTTGACAGGGTTTACCCTGAACTTGGATCTATAAGCTGTCCATACTATTTTCTTGAATTAATATTTGTAACTGTACAGTTTTAGAAACAATACAATGTATGTACTTTTCTTTTTAATCTTATCTGTGTTCGATACCTCCGATTTTTATATATTTAATACATATCTAAATTACTCTTTGTGAATGACTTATGATATTAGCTGGCAGGGTTTCTATTTTATTTTTCTGTATATTAATAATATAAAAGGTTAATTATTTACTCAAAACAATTGTATATCTTGTTATAATAGTTATACTTTGTAAATTATAAAATCTGAATGTTTAATGGCATTCTTAAAGTCATTAACATTGTAACCTTGGGTACAGGTTTTTACATAAATTTTATGTTTATTATTAATGGGTTAAACATTACTGTAATACCTAAATCATATTACTTTTATACAGTAAATAATAATGCAACAATTATTTACTTATTATATTAATTAGATTTCCCTACCTGGAAATGCTTATTACCTTTACTGATAGCTCTGTTTAGGTTCTTTTACATGTATCAATGGAAATAATAATTATTCTGGGTATAAATAACCTGTTGATTAAGAATTCTCAATATTTACTGTTAATTATACTATGCTTCTGCGATCAGGATGGCTTCCATTTATGTTATAATAGATTTAGTTAAGCTCGAAGGTCGAGCATTCTGCCATTCTGGAATTTATTTCCTGTACAGATATGCATTTGATTTTTACTATTAAAAATATTGTTAGGGTTTCCGTACTTGGTTGATAAATTAACTTTCTGGTTAAAAGAATCTGTAAATAATGATGTATAATCTACATCCTTTAATGATATAGGATTTCTATGTATTTACTTTCACAATAATCTTTAAGTACTGTCAGTATACTTGTAGCTCAGACAATATAACTAATTCTGGGTTATACTTAAAATAATAAGAACCCTACTTTATAATAACAGTAATAATATTCCTATAAGCATATCGAAAGATAAAACTTTGTTATTTAATTCTTGTATAATTTATACTATACTATGTATGTCCTTTTGTAATTAGTTTGTTTGATTGGTTATGATATCTATTTATTTATCAAGAATTTAAATAACTCTATCTAGAGTCTATCTTATAAGCATATATCTTAACCTTCATTCATAATAAAAGAACAACAGCTCTGGAAACTGTTTGAGCTCAGTCTAGAATAAAAGAAGGTCAATAATAAAAATATTTCGTCACTATACATACATAGAATCTAGACCATGTTGGTTTGACAGTAATATTTACTCATTATATAACTACTCCTACCTTCAGTTTATTATTCGACATAATATAGTGAAGTTATTCTATTCCGAAGGAAAGAAACTGTGAGGTATAACAGTAGATACATCCGGTCTAATCCTACTCTTCCATTTATTCTTTAAAACAATAAATTGATGAAAGTAAAATACTGAACAAGGAAAATAATTTCAACTATAAACTCATACTACTGGCAGTAGGACATCATTTCTGAAAATAGGTAAAGAAACAAATTACTATTCTACAATCTCATCTTACTATCCTTATTTAAATTTTCCCCTGTGCTGGAGTATGGTCTGGTAAAAACCCAGATGTGGAAAAACACAGTTGGGTTCTTATCTTTCATCAAATATTCTAATACTGAGTAACTAAAACATTCTCCTCATTAAACCATTTAAATAACTACTAACATAACATCCAACCATTCATAGTTACTTAAAAAAAACAGTTAGGTGACAGAACCTGCTTAAGCTTTGGACAACAACAGCAATGGGAGGCCATTCCTCCCTACCAAATCCTGGAGAGCACTCAAACAGTGACTCCTCAGGACCCCCGAACTTGCTCTGGTCTCCCTGGCTGGAACTAGGTGCAGCAATAGTCAGATACCAGTCTTCTACACTCAGTATCAAATCTGAACTTATCAGTAAGTTGTACCAGCTAACAAGCTGTAATAAACCAAGTTACTACAACAATCCTCTCAGAACAACTTCCTTACTGTTTTTCCCTCTTTCCTCAATGAATTTCCTGAATATCACTCACCTGAATGAATTCTCTCTGGAAAATATCTAAGCAGCCTCAGCTCTCTTCATTGAGTACTTTTAAAAGATTGCCTAGGTCGTTTTGGGTTAGTTGTCATTTAATGAGCCACCTGCTCTGATCCCACTTTCTTGGGGGATCATGACCCCAATTATAGGGAAGTTTCCACCTGCAACTTAGGAAGTGTGTGAGGATGCTGCCACTTGTCTTTTTCCCTCCACCTGGTTCCATCCACCAGTTTGACCAGTAACCTCTTTTTAACAGCTCTCTCATGATGTTGTCTCCACAATTTATTTATTAATAATAAAATATTCTGAATTACATTCCACTTCTATTGACTCTGCTGAGTCATTAGTTCCTACTTAGCATTTAATTTAACATAATGTCTTAGGAATATAATTAAAACAATTAACATTATTTTACAAAATTGGGGTATGTGACAAGGACCACTAGGACCATAAGGAGGAAAGCCACCATGCCCTCCAGGACCATTTGGCCCTCCAGGGGGAGGACCTCCATAAGGCCGTCCTCCGGCACCCCCCGCAGTATGTATAGGTATCCCCCCCATAGCTAGAATGTAGGACTAGTTAGGTTGCCCTGATGGTGTGAAAGTATTACTAGGATATGGAATTCCATATTGGGTTGGTAATTGATGTTTCCTACAGGTACTTGATTTGTTATGTAACCATACCCCCAAGAGGCTTGATTGGTTACATGTTGTGCCCCCAAAGGATGACTTGAACTGGATGGGGGGTTAACCACATTTGTGTGGGTAGGAGGGACATAAACTGTAGATTTCTCTGCACTAGAGGTCTACCCATGACTAGCTACAATTCCAGTGACAGATAACGTAGTTCGTGCCGGGGGTTCCCTCGGACACTAGAAGGTATTGATGAAACAGGAATTGAATGTTGAGCCCCAAGTGCGAAAGACCCAAGAGGATTTGGAATAGACATAATATGGGAGGTGGTGGGGTTGGTAGTTTGACCTGGATTATGTGGAGTCACATTGCGATCTAGAATAGGTTCAATAGGTCTCATAGAATCGGCAAGTGAGCGATATCCCACAGGAAAAACTGCTGATCGAGGTGGTGGTGTACCTAATATGTCATCTATTTTCTTCTCAATTTCTTGTGCATGGAGAACAACTACCTGGTATTGTCTATGTTATTCTTCATTTGGTGAAACTTCTTCAGAAGAGTTTAAATGGGTTCCAAATGAGGCAATGGCCTATCCTATAGAGGTATCCCAAAATGGAGCATTGGGACCATAATCTGGATGGGTAGTATCATCAACATGACCTTCTATGGGAGAATGGAATGAAGTATTACCCCGAGAATGTTTTTGGGTCAAGGAAGGGGCGTGTGAAGGATATGGATCTCCGCTTTCTGCAACCACATTTTCTCCCACTTGGGAGTTGGTAGCATCTCCTTGGTTGATAACTTCCATAGGATTTTCTCTTGAAACAGGAATAAAATCAGGTGGCAAGCCTCGTACTCCTCCTGGAATGTCTTAACTCATCTATTTTGTACAGTTCCTATCTAGCCTAGGGTCTCAAATCTAGAAAACACGCCAAAAATTTCTCTACTCAAGCTATAGGCCAAACAAGCAAACTTAAATGACAGGAGGAGTTCAGATAGTTAGGTCTCTCACCAGGATTGTCAAGAAGGTTCCACTCACGATATACCTCAAGGGTACATGTGTAGTAATCTCCCTGAATGTTTTTTTCAGTGTATGGCTCCAAGTAAGATGACCAAAAGGATTTTCTCAGATAGAGAAGGTATCCTAGTGGGGTCTCCCGATATACATAAGGTATGTGGGAGCTCAAATCGGTAGTGGTGTTGTCTAATGCATAACCATTCACAAGGGGCCTTCCTATATACAATTGAGTACATGAACTACATTTCTATATGCCTCAAGGGTATGTGAAAGGCCGTTCAATATACCGACAGTACGTGGAAGAACCGCACGAGTCTTGGGATGTAATGCGGACGAGTAATGATAGCTCCTACGCTTAATGACACCCGAACACATCTCTAGCCTATCACTCAAATTTCTATGTAAATTTTAGCCTATAAATACCGTTAATTTTAAAGTGGATGGTTAGGTGAATGCATGAAATTTTGACAAAAAAAATAAAACCATGCAGTGTGTAGATGCAAATATTTCACTTTACCATTCGTGGTATGCCTACCTATGGGAGGGAAAGAGAGTATTTTCTTTTCGTTTTGAAAAACAAAAATTCCCAAACAACTACTTTCAACAAATCAAAATCAAATACAAGCAACACATTCCAAACTCATTTTTATTTTTGAAAGCAATCAAAGGGGTAAGAGTCTCTTTTCCTAAAAGAAAAATAGCAAGTACTCTACATGCAGATGCACTCTATTTTTTCGATTTTTCTTAAAACATAGATAGATCTAACTTAAAACTACACTATTTTTCTTTTGATGGGATAGTACTAATGCAAGAGAGACAAAAGAATAAAGAGAACCTGAAAGCTTGTGAGGCTAATCAGAGATCCAATGCCTTATTCTCAATAATGATAATGACCTAATCTCAATCAAAAAAATTTCTTTTTAATAAGCAAAAAGAAGTCTTCTATGGAAAAATGAAATTAAGATGCTAAGAAAATGGTTTTTATTTCAGTCTTTATAAAAGATATGAAAAGAGAACTCACTGAAACCTAAGATTTCAAAAAATTCCTTTCACAATCACAACCAACAAGCATGAAAGCAAATGAATAATCAACAAGCCTAATCTAGCTTTTGAATTCTTCAATCAAACCAATCTTTTACCATAGAATTTTCAACCATGAGCATACAGATTCTAACACACAATCCTGATAGTGTAGGTTTGAAAGCAAACAAACTCAACTTTTTGCAAAAATTGATAAAAAACTAGTTATGGAACAAGGCCTACCTGGCACCGTGCTGGAGGGGTCTTGACAGAGCGGTTCTAGATGAGCACCGCTTCTAGATAACGGGACTCAGGTGGTGGCATTGCTTATGGCTAACAGAGTTCGAGTGGTGGAACCACTTGTTTCCAATAGAGCATGTGCGGTTCCTTGAATGGATCGAAAACACAAGGAGAACGAGAAATCAATTTATAAATTGATCAAATCAAGGCAAAGATTGATGAATTGACAGTAAAAAAGAGCATATAAAGTCGAAATAGTTCATATCTGAACATATATGAAAGTTTCAAACCAAAATTCACTAAGTCATATGGTAGATCTGATTGAAGATAGTTGGAGATGGAGCCTGGATTTGGACAAGAGTTCAAGGACTGAGGAAGGTCAGATCAACTAAAATTTTCTTTGCTCCCCAGTGGAGTTGCCAAAACTGTTATCAGGAATATTGCACCTTCTATGGGTAGAAGTTGTTCCTCTGGTCTGAATGGTTCAGATCCAGAAAAAACAAGTGAATGGAAAAGGACGAAGACCTTCCCTGAATGTTGTAGACACCTGGGATACTGCTTCGATCATGAACCTATGTACCTACAAACAAGTCAAACATACAAGCACATCAAAGTTACCCGAAAATCATCTACATATCTATGCTAGTGACTAAGGAATATAGCAACATATACATATGAAATCAAAACAACAGATATGTGGGACAAAAATCAGCTTTGCATTAAGAATGTATGAAGAAGCTTACAACCATTTCCTTAGTGTCAACAATCTCCTCCATGAGACAAACACTTCATCCCGATAAGCTCCAACTTTTCTCTCTATGGTCTCTAATGATTTGGACTAGGTAGTCAATTCAATAGCAAAGAAATACTTCTATAGTTCTCCCCCTCAACTATGGATATGAGCTTGTATTTATAAGGCTCAATGGATAGGGATAGTTGAGAGAATTGTGGGTGACTTTGGCTCCAAGATCCTACCAAGGGGGATCTCGAGCTCAAACTAACCCATATTGATAGGGATAAGGGAGGACACGAGGCTCATGATCTAGAAGCCTCGAGAAACTTCTATTTTTTCCATTTTACCCAGGGTACCACTTTTGTTCCCTTATAACAGAGCGGTTTAGGTGAGAACCGCTTTAAGAACAAATCCTATACGTGGTGGCATCGCTTTTCTACAACAGGATACAGGCGGTGCTAAAGAAGGTACCACTCATCAGCCAAAGGGTAAGTGCGGTGCTAGCTTTTTTCAAGTAGAATTGACAAACAGAGCAAGTTTCCACTCCAAGTTTTGGGATTAAGGGAAAACATAGGGGTTAAGGATCTCATCACATGATGGTGACAGGATTTAGGTATAACACTCCTTTCACACAACCATTTTTGTTGAAATGACCTTCCAAAAATCAAAATTGAATTATTAGAACACATTATCAATCATTAAAAATACTTTAAAGACGCTCTTTTGGCTTGGCCATTGATATTTTGGGAGAAACCTGCGGCACCGCCCTGTTAGGCATGAAAACTATGGTTGTGCTTGGGCACCACATTTCTTGCAAAGGGAAAGAGCATTACTCGATGAACGTTTTTTACCCTAGGGTAAAAATTTCCAAAACCTCAAAAATTTTGCAATGAAAGGGAAAATGCAACCATGAAAATTTTAAGGAATGGTTTAGCTCTTACCTAGAGCTGACAGATCAAGAAACGAATAGTTAACGGCTCCACAATCTTGCTTGAAGTCTGCACACAAATATCTCCAAAATAGCTCTCCAACTTGGTAAATAATAAAATGGTAAGTTTTTACTATTTCATTAGTTTTATACTAAATGTTTTTGGGTTTTATTATTATTTTAATCACTTTTAATTATTTTTTAACAAATACCCTTTTATATAGTCATTAAAAACTCATTTTTTAATATTTTGGAGATCTAATAGTCTTTTAAAAGTTTTTTGCAGGGGATGAAAGTTAAAGTTTTGGTTGTAGGTGAGTTTGTTTTTGACTTTTTTGTACTTCCATAAAACAGAAAAAGTCACTGAGCATTAATTTCGACATTTTGGTCATGCTCTTTAAACCCAGTACCAAAGTTCTGAGTCAAATTTTGCTTCTTTTCAGACTCGTTAAACCCTTCATTATGAAAATAAAACCCAATGAAGTCTTCTTTAAGCTCTTTTCGGACTCCTTAAATAGGAAAAGATCATCGAGCGAACTCGTCTTCTTCACACTTGTAAAAGTACTTGAAGAGTTGTCTTTCCGGTGGTAGTTTATCTCTTTTTCGGTTCGGATTGACTAGCTATGAAAAAGGAACACTCTAGTTGATCTCAACTAGAAGAGTTCTCTTGGGAATTATTTTATACTTTTTTAGGCTCTAGAGACTAAATCATATGAAAATGGACCCTTTGGATTCTTCTTTTGTCTTCATTCAGAATCTCAAAACATGAACGATACTGAGTTAACTTTCAATGGACTCATTAAATCAAACACTGAGAGACCCTTTCTGAGAATGAACCCCTCCTTTGTCAGGTTCGTGAAACATATGAGAATGGAATTATCTTTGGATAAGCTGCAACAAGTGTTTGTTACGCTCTTTGAACTCGTAAAAATGAAAAGAGGCACTCATCAATCATGATGGGGACATTAAGGGAAGGGAACTATCTCATTTGCAATAAATGGCAGTTATTAGTCACCTTTGAACATGTCACTTGTCTACATTTCATTCAGTGAATTGGGAATTCAACTTGCTTCCAAGTCGATCCACTTTCATGAGTCATGTCACTCCTTTGTGTTTTTCAAAGAATGCATCGTCCACCATCACATTATGTTTTGGTATCCGCCTAGTCAAGTCAACACTGCCAAGTCTTCGGTTGTGTCGCCCGATATTAAAAGGGGAATCATGTTGAGAGTTTGTATCTGTAGTTTAAAATTTTGTGTCAGTTACCTTTGATTCAATCTCGTGGTTACATCATACTCAAAATTATAGAACTTTGTTTTGAGTTTCGTGTCGTCGATGTGGGATTCATCATGGCCCCCCTTCGATGAGACTATTTTTGTCCACTTCAGCTCATCATCCATGAATTAGTCTTAGAAACAAATTAGTACCTTGAGATATGTATGCACCAATGACAGATTCTCTCGCTTTCGACATAGGTTCACACTGAATTTGATCAAAATATTCGACTGGGTGTTCGACATCAGATCATCTATTTACACTCAGGAGACTATACTAGGGTACCTTGGGAATCACTGGCACCAATGGTGATCTCCCCCATTGTAGCAGGGATTTATCCCTTACTATAGGGCATGAAAGGCTACCTTCTGTCTATAGGATGGAAGGGTAGGGTTCTTGGTGGTTGTGCAAGAAAAATGAAACATAAATGAAAGAAAAAAAGAAACAAAGAAACCCCTCTGCACATAAGGTTATGGGTTGAGCTCCAAGACCCTGCATACAACAATGGAGACCTACAAGAACATGTTACGCCATAAACCTGCAAGAAAAGATATGTTAGAAAAACTCAAATAAACAAAACAAAACAAAAATTACACCTTGTTTTGGTGTAAATGGGCCACCATGCCCTAGCTTGGAGAAGCACCTCTCTTGAGAATGGGGAAGCTATGGATCAATGGGAGGATGGATGAAAGGGAGGGTAAATGGCTTGAGAGGAAAATGGGCTCAAGGCACTTACTCGGGCAGCATAATAGTATGCAAGGAAGGAATTTTTTAAGAGTGACCCCCACCCCTCTATTTATATCTTTCTTAGGGTTCTAAGCCCCTGGTAAGGGATTTAGCTCATTTTTGGGATTTTAGCCCCTTTCGCTCAATCTTTAGCTCTTTTGGGGGTTTTAGGCTCCTTTGAGGGGTTTTAGCCCCTTTTTTTGAGGCTTTAGCCCTTATGAGAGCTATTTTGGTTCTTTTTAGGGTATTTTAAGCCCTTTTGCACATTTTTTAGCCTTTTTGAGGGTGTGGGGATCAAATGGGGTCAAATGAGGGTCGTGCATGGGTGTCCTTGGGTGGTGTAGGCCATGTAGAGTTGAGTGAGGGATTTTTTGAGTTAACAGTTTTCCCCCTGATGTGTGAGGGCAGGAGCTCATTGTATGGCCGACAAACATCATAGGATTTTTTGCAGAGAGGTGGTGCTTCCTGGGCTATGGCATGGTGGCTTTTGGTTTTTGTATTAATATGGTTCCCATCAATGGGTGAGATACAAATAATGTGTGACATGTGTATGGATGAGGTAGGCACCCCCATGTTCATAACAATGTCAAAATAATAATGTGATCTATGCTCTATAATACAAGAGTCGATCATGTACAACTGATGATACATAGTGGTTGCCTCAATGAGAGGCTGAATACAATACTGATATGAACAACTGATACATTGGACCCATGGAATTCTCATGGAATGCTATATCTTCATGACTGATAGCCTGCTAGATCTAGAATGATACATATCTGTATGGACTCACTGATGGAGAGTCAGAGTCTCTGTGGTACAAGTATGTTGCATCAATCATAAATCTATATAGAAGCACTGTTGGGGCTTCTGAACACTGTCTCCAACGCAACCCAGAAATCACAAGGGACATAAACCTGCTTAGGTTCCTCAAATAGACTCATCAATGTGCTAGATTCAGGTGACATCCGGGGTCTTCGACCAAATACTGCATGGACCAATACCCTGTACGAATCTCAACGGTGCGATGATGTAGTTGGAGTCGAGCACGTGAGAAACATCCATCCTGAGAGGCATTAAGGACTCCTATCAAGTGGTCCAAGGAACTCATCAATGAGGTTAATGAGACCAAGATACAAGGACCTCTAGGTCTATCCTATGGAATATGTGTGTTGTCATCGACAGAGGGAGACTTGCCCCTCGTCAAGGCAATGGTGTTTCCTTGACTAGAAGCATGAGAGAGATAACCAAAATATGTGAGACAATCTGAGGACTGACCCACTAAATGGGGGGGGAGGGAAAGAGTTGAACAGGGGCAAAGGGAGTGTAGTAGACTCAAAATTTCTTTGTTCATAGCATGACGGCAAGGTGGACCAGGTAGCAAATGAAACTGACTCATGGGAATGGGATCATATCTATAATACTGTGAATGTCACTACAGATGGGAAATAATTGGGGGAGGTAGATACTTTTGGTATTGATGGGATCCAAGGAAGATGCATTGCAGAGTACTCTAAACAAAGGCGACCCAAAGGGGGAATGCTGCCAAACTTTTATCTGTGGGGTGGTGTCTAGAGACATCGTTGTGCTACGATCTTGTGGATTTTTGGAAATCCCTATAAAGTAAATGCTCAATGGTTCTTTCAATTTTAGAGAGTTTGAAAGCACGAAGAAGAATCCAGTGGGGGCTCTTTTTCGTTGGTAGTCTCATGTGCCTAAAAAAGGATAAAAGTATACATAGGAGAGCTCACCCATCCTATAGGGGATGAGAGACTTCTTTACCATTGGTATTCCAATCAGGCTAAAAAAGGTTAAACCTATATTGACTGGACGGTCATTCAGATACTTTTACAAGCATGAATGAGACCACGTTTGCTTGGTGATATTTTCTTGATGAGAAGGATAGAAAAGAGCTTAATGACAACCCATGGTGATATTTTTCATAAAGTTCGGCCCCTCTACCCAAGAAAGCATAAAAGTATGTAGAGGGGAACGGTATTGGCTTGAATGTGCCAAGGTGGTCCTTTTCATTTGATGGTCTACATAGTCCGTAAAAGGAGATAAACAAGACGAGCAGGAAAGGAAGCAGTTGTGCTCGGCCATATTTTCATTCTTTTAGGAGTCAGAAAAGAGCTTAAAAGAAACTCTAGTATGGTCAATCGATTGCAGTGGCATAGGGGGTGCCCCATGTCGAGACAATGGACAGTGGTCCAAAAGTCATCCGTGCAGTATGGATGGATCAGGTGGCTCTTAAACATACCACTACATGCACAGGATAGATCGTGGCAGAGGCACGTGAGTCGGTGCGACAGACGCACGCAAACAGAGGTGGCTCTCGGATAGAGGTCAGGAGAGTCATGTGTGAGTTGTGGTGGATGGAATTGACTACATGTGATGTGAGTGCAAGTCCAGAGGAAGTTATATGCCAAATGCATGCAAAGGAAATGATCCGTCCTCTGGGAAGTGGCATGGAGATCTGCATAAGGTGCAGAGGACAGAGTAGACAACTATGTGTTAAAAATCAAAATGATGTGCCTTACGGGCGGTGGCCCGAGAACCCGCATGAGGAGCGGTAGGAAGGTGTGATGCAAGTACAGGTCTGTAGACACTTGTATCACCATGATATGGCTCATAATTCGAGGTAAATTCTAGGAAGAAGTCACAAAAATTACTTATTAAACATGAGATGATGGTCTTATTAAAATGATAAAGGGTGGAATTTGAGCCCAGAGGTGTGAGAGGTGTCTTGAATAGGTTTCGGGTGACTTTGGATTAGCAGCTAATGGTGCTGCCTCTGACTTGTGGTAAAAAATGTTGAAAAATAAAAAAGGAAAATCAAGCAACTCATTGGTGATATTAAGTAAAACATCTTGAGGCAGAGCCTGTTGTGGGGATTCTCCAAGAGTTGTCCATCATAGTTAATAAGGGTGTATGACCCTTTTCTGAGGCAACGGTGGATGACGTATGGGCCATACCACATTGAATCAAACTTTCCTTTTTCCAACTTGTCATTGGGTTGGTCATAGATTAGAACCATATCGCCTTCACTGAAGGTGCGAGGGTGGACATGGGAGTCATAGTGGGCCTTTGAATATGTTTTCGCTGCTTCGATGGCTTGGAGGGTAGCTCGATGGTCTTCTATGGTTTTCTCGAATTGGAGGAGTCGTTCTTCTAAAGGCGAAGTATCAGGGAGGAGTTCTACCACAAGGCAGAGGGATGGGATATGGCACTCTATAGGGAGTACTGATTCAACGCCATGTACTAGGAAGAAAGGGTTGAAACTTGTTGTGGTTTTTGTGGATGTGCGACAAGACCATAGGGTGGAGAACAGCATGTGATGCCAGTTGCTTTTATGGTTTACTACCATCCTTTGGAGCATTTTTTTGATGATTTTGTTGATTGCTTCAACTTGGTCATTGCCCTGGGGGTAGTAGGAAGATGAGTACTGGTGTTCAAATTTCAACATGGTTGACAGCTTAGCCCAATAGCATTTTCAAAGTCTGTACCATGGGTTGAGACCAACTGTTTAGGAACACCAAATCATGAAATAACATGGTTGAAGAAGAAGTGTGCCACCGTTTGACTTTTGCAATCAAATGTGGGCATGGCCTCGGCCCACTTAGTGAAGTAATCAACTGCCATAATGATGTATTTATGACCATTGGCTGAGGGAGGGTTGATTTTCATGAAGTCGATTTCCCATTTGTAGAAGGGACCGACTGTGACTATGGGGGTTAATGGTGCAGGGGGGTTCTTGCCTTTGGGGGAAAGAGCTAATAGCTACGACAATGCTTGACTGTCTCTATGCAATCAGTGAAGATAGAGGGCCAGAATTAGCTGGCACGTAGAATATTCTGGGAGGTTTCCATACCTGAAACGTGGCCACCACAGGCTCCACTATGATAGTCGTTGAGGATGGTCTCGGCCTCATCACGGGTGAGGCAACAACATAGGATGGTATCAATGCCTTGATGATACATAACATCTCCAATCAACAAGTGGCGAATGTCTTGATGTCGAATGCATCGCCTATCCTCACGGTTTAAGTGTGCTGTGAACTTCTGTGTTCGTAAATATAGAAGGATGTCCCCATACCATAGGTCCTCCATGGATATGACGAATAGAAAATCATCACGGAGGTCATCCTTAGGTGGTGATGACGCAGTTAATGGGGGTAGGTCAGTCATGAGCACGACCAGTGCAAGTTCCTTTGTGTTTTTTGGGGAAACAAATTCTAAGTTGAATTCTTGGAGGACGACTACCCACTTAGCTGTGTGACCTTGTAGGAGGCGACAACTTAAGAGGTACCGCATTGGGTCTGAATCGGCCAGTACATGAGTATGGTTTGCAATGATGTAATGGTGCAACTTTTGGGACAAGAAGATGACAATAAGGGCCAATTTCTCCTCGAGTGAATATCATAGTGGGGGACCTATAAGCTTCTGACTCATTTGCTCATGGTGAGCATCGTCTTCTTGGACCAAGACTCCAGAAATGGCATTGTCCGAGGCTGACACATAGATAATGAAGTCTCGGGTGAATTCTGGTGCTAAGAGTAATGGTGCAGAAGACAGGGCTTGCTTGAGTGCATCAAATGATTATTGTGCTTGCTGGTCCCAAACAAAGGGGAGTTTTGTACAGAGCAGGCAAATGAATCTGTGGGATTTTGTTGCATACTCTGGTACAAAGCAGCGAAGGAAGTTGGCCTTGCCTTGGAGGCTCTATACTTGGTGCCAAGTTTTTGGTGAAGGAAGATCAAAGATAGCCTAAAATTTGAGGGGGTCTACCATTATCCCTTTGTGAGATACGATGAACCCAAGTAGCTGGCCTGCTGGGACACAAAAAATGCATTTTAGGGGATTAAGGAAAATTTTGTACTTGCGGCATCACAAAAAGACTTGCCGCAAATCATCTATATGTTGTGCTCGTTTTGGTGATCGATCGGTAAGGTCATCTAGGTAGACCAAGATGATATGGATTAGATCATGGAAACAATATGTCATGGCCCGCTGGAAGGTGGCTCCAGAATTCGTTAGACCAAAGGGCATTACTCGATAAGAGAATGTGCCCCATAGGGTTGTGAATGCAGTCTTGTAATGATCTTGTTTCCGTATCTGAATTTGGCTATATTCGGAAAAAATTTCCATGAAGGAAAAGACCTCATGTTTGGTGCATGCATCGATTATTTGATTGATGAAGGTTGTTGGGAAGTTGTCTTTGGGACACGCCCCATTTAGGTCGTGAAAGTCTATGCAAATGCAGATGGTACCCTATTTTTTATTCATGGAAACATTATTAGAAACCCAAGTGGTGTACGCAATGGGGTAAATGAAGCCAACTATGTGCAGCTTCTCTATCTCGGGTTTGATCGTGGCCTCTTTGGAAGGATGGATGGGCCATTTCTTTTGGCTTACGAGGGCCACATAAGGCCATGTGTCAATGTGGTGTTCCACGATGGATGGATCCAACCCGAGCATTTCAGTGTAATACTAGACAAAGATGTCACAGAATTCTTGGAAGAGAGCTTTGTAGGTAGCGACTTCTTTCGGGGAGCAAGATGCCCCTAGAATGATTTCTTCAACAACCTTGGGATTGGTTGAGATGTTGATTTTGATGGTTGGTGAGATGTTGACCATGTTCCCTTCTTTAAAGGCATCTAGTGCTGAAATGGGGTTTTTGAACCAGTCGACTTTCCCATGAATGAAATCTTTGGTTTCCATGGAAATTTGGTTCGACCGCGACACAAGTTATTCGGGGAGGAAGAATGAGCGATGGTGCATGTCATCCCATGGGTATTCCAGGTGGTTAAGGTGTCAATTATCTCCTCATCATTGCAGAAGCAATGAAGAGATAGGTCCGATGGACCATCATTGATGGTGGAGACAAGAGGGTCAGTAGAACTGGACATCATGTAAATGGACATGGTGTCTGAAGAAGGAGGTGGGGGATGGACTTCTTCAATCAGAATGATCTCGAATTCAAGGGAATGTTGTCAAAGCTTGGCTAGAGCCATTTGGAACTCGAACAAGTCTTGGAAGTGGTGAGAATAGTGCCCATACAATCCGCAAAGGGTGCAAGCATGGTTTGTTCTCAATGACTTTTTTCTCACTATTGGCCCACTTGGAAGTTCAATCACGAGGAGGTTTTTCATTGTATCCATGGTATCCAAATGCACGTGGATTATGGGAATCTCAGGGTAGTTTTGATTTGGATGGCCCTATTCTTCACAGACAGCACAAGGCAGGATGTGTTGAGGTTCAGCGGCAGCTTTCACGTTTTTTCCCCTTGCCCTTTTTGAGTGGGGTGGTGCGGGTGCGGGTGTAGTGGTTGGTTTTTGCGGGACGTGTGGAGGATGAGATTCGACTGTAATAGGTTGCATGGGGGTTAATACTACCTGGGGAATTGGTGGTTCAGCTGGTGGATCCAGGTACCACACGAGAATTCCCAATGTAAAATTGGGTAAGTTTAAGGTAGCCATTATTGGCTTGCTCATGACACCAGGTGGGGGAAAGAGGACAGGAATTGTGTGGACTAGAGAGGAGCCCAGATAACTTCCTGATGGTTGTATGTGGGGATGAGTTTATGGTTGTGGCTAAGCGTAATGCTGTGGCTGTGGATGATGTTACGACTATTTTTGATGTTGTGGCTGCAGATGGTGTTGCGGTTACGGTTGGGACTACAACTATAGTTGTTATTTGGGTGTAGTAGTGCTGGATGAGAGCATGCACAAATCTGTAGTCTCATTTGGTTTCAGTGGTGGTGACACTAAGGGGAAAGAATTTGTCATGGTGGTATCGACAAACAAACTAGGGCCCACATTCAACAATGGGGATGCTGGTATGTTGTCAACCATGCTGTTGACCGCATGGATAACATTAGCAGATGTGGTCAGCCCTTGCGGATCAATGGTGTTGATCATATGGATAACATTGGCAGGTGTTGTTAGCCCTTGCAGGTCATGATAAGTCAGTTGGTCAACCGTCACAATTTTTCCTTCATGGGGGAACATCATGAGACAGAAAGCAGTTGATGCTACGGATCTCATGGTGTACATATAACTCCTTCCGAGAAGAAGGTTATAGTCCAATTGAGCATTGAAAACCTATATGTCAATTAGTACTATTTTCCTGGCTAATGTGATGGGCATGTGGGGGAGGATTCCTTGGGATTTAGTGGGATGGCCATGATAAGCCCGTGGAGTTGTAGAGGATGGTTGCAAAATTGGGGATCCAATATTCTACCAGACTAGGGTAGACATAATGCACATGGATGCTCCCTCATCCACTATGCATCGGTGCACGACCAAATTCTAGATATACACTGGGATTTGGAAGGCAATGGTTGATGGCATCCATGATTCTCCATTCTCCATGTCAAATGTGATCAACTTGGAGTCGGAGGGGTCCATGGCACTAAGGGCGGCTAGTAAGGATTTCCACTGCATTGGGTAAGTTTTGAGTACCTCAAGAGCAGACATGGAGGTAGGTGTTTGGGCCAAATCATCCACAATGCTGTAGCTGATAACAGTTCTAGCCGTGGCATTATTGGAAATCCAGTGTATGGGGGGGCATGGAAAAGGGGGTAACTGAAGAGGTGCATTGGTTGTTTTAGACACAGATGTCGTTGATGTGTCAGCGGGTTTGCTGTTGGTTTTGTACTAATTTTGTCCATTCTGTAAATTGACCTCTTCAGTTGTCATAGCTAGCATGTGATGGACACCTGTTTCTACCATGGGAGGTGCCCCCGGAGCGTTGGGATTGGGTTGGGGAGGGGTGCAGTTGCCACCAATCCTTGGACTGGTAATGGGTTTTGGAGTACCATAGGAGGAGGTCCTGGTGGTGTCGGGTTGGGTTGGGATTGGTCTATTATATTGGTGGAATGTTGAACCTCATTCCTAATGCCCTGCTTAGCGTGACCCATGAAGGAACACTCATATGTGTAGTGCCCGTAGAACTCGCATAGTGTGCACGGTTGGTTTGTACACAATGGAGCGTTGTGTCTTGGTGCATTTGGTCGTTGAGGATTTTAGGCTAGTCGGTTTTCCATTGCATTGTTGGGAGGATTTGGTTGTTGACCACCTCCATACGACTGGTTGTTTCCCTGGTTCCGGGCTTGGTTATTCCTGGATTTCCATTGTTAGTTATTAGGGGATGGCTGGTTGGGACGGTTTTGCTGTTCAAACACCTGTCCCAATGGAGCAGGTGGAGTAGGGGCAAGGGCTTAAACGGCTTGCACCAGTGGTACATAGTAGACTTGGGTGGGTGTCAGTGCCACAAATGTTGGCATTTGTCCCACATACTGCTGTGTTGGCCAAGCCAAGGCCTGGGCCTGCTATGATGGTGCAGGTTGTGCATAAGAAGTTGTGGCTCTAGACTGGGACATCATTCTTGCATAGTCCAGAGTTTGGTTTTGGTATGCAACACTAGGGGTGTTTCTTGGTTGTGGTGGCATTGCAGGTGGTGTCGAATGGTGTTGTGGTTGGTGAGAGACAGAACCTATGATGCCATCTGCAGCATGGGATGCCCTCAGTGCATCCCTGTAGGAGGTGACCACATGGGGAGCACCTAGAATGACAGTGTAAAGGTATCTAGATTGTGCATAGATCAGATCAAACTGCTGGGCTTTCAAGATGGCCTCCTCTTCGGATTGGGGATGTTCAGATGCAACGTCCTTTGCTATAGGTGGTAGCAAGGCTTTTAGGAACCAATCCAGGAAGATCCTGTCATCAAGTTAGATCTTGTACAAGCTACGGCATCACCACCACTCATGGATGTGGTCAGTTATGTGGGTCACAGTATTATGGTGGAAAGATAACAAGATCTCCACCCCTTCTTCGTATCTGACGAGGATTTGGAAATATTGTAGGAACATGAAAGCCAAGGAGTTGAAATCCAGGTACTTGGATTGTGGTAGCTCAATGTACCACTTAGTTGTAGCACCTGTGAGGGTGTGTTGGAATAGTTGAAGTCTGATTGAATCATATACAATGTTGTTTGATGAGCACCATAGATGAAACATCATGATGCGGTTTTCGGGGCACTCCCCTGCCTTCCCTTCAAACTTGGGAATGTCCGAGGGAAGTTTTCTTGGCATGGGAGGCCAAAAAGTTTGATGGCAGATAGGGTCGTTTGTTAACCGAGACAAGTCAGGCAAGTTGATATGTGCCATGAAATGAAGGTTTGACCCAAGGTTGATGTGAGATGGGGAAGCCATGGTGGTGGGGTTTACAAGGACATGATGCACCTACATAACTGGGGGTACTTGTGGCACCATTGTGGACAGGCCAGTGCCCCCGAGTGTGGTGGGAGGGGAAATGTAGGTGGAAGGGCCACTACCCCCATGGATGATAGTAGGGGTAGTGTAGGTGGAAGGGCCACTGCTACCATGTATCCCAAGTGGGACAATGTGTGTGGAAGGCAGACTGCCCCCATGTGTTGCAAGTGGGACAAATTGACTGGTCAATGTGGGTGGTGGTAGCTGGCTTATGAAGGTTTGCATGACCATGTTGGGGCCACAAGAAGAGGTGTTGGTGGTGATGTGGGGTGTGGACATGGGTCCAATACCAATCCCTATGCTGAAAAATGGATTCGGGTTTGTACTAGCCATGGGGCTTGATGGTGCAATATGCAAGCCTGGCTCAGATTGGTATGATTTTGAGTCATAATCAAAGGCTGTGTGGTATTTTGATGGTGTAGAGGGTCATCAAGAATGGTCTCGATGATGTTAGTTCAAGGACCTGAACTATGGTGGGTCACCTCTCAGGCATGAGGAACAACGTGGGGGATCAATCGTGTCTGATTTGTATGTCAAAATGGTGAAATATGGTGATGATTTTTGGACCCTAGTTTTAATGGCTTCCTATTGGCTTCAGGTGGTCACTCGACCACCAAGACTGCCAGAAGACAGTGCTTGGCCTTTTCCTCATGGGAGTGCTAGTCAATCGGTGGGGGTCGTTGCTCATTTCGCTTGGCAATTCCTCTCAGTGGCCAACTACTTTGGGGTTCTTGTGGTACTCCTCACAATGAGTTTCTAGACTGAAACCAAGTACTTCCCAAGGTTAAAGCAGTCAGGGACTTATGTCCTTAAAGACTGCAGATGTTTGACTTAGTGTAAATTATAAATTTTAATGGCTCACTCAGCGTCATGAACTGATTTTGGTTGGTTTATATGGTATGATTTGTGTGTGTGTATTTTGTCTTTATGTTATTCTTAGTGGATTCTTAAATGTTTTATGAATATTCCATAGAGTTCATAACATTGTTAATGAAATCAATAAATGATAATCATAAATTTACACATGTACCATTTGTGAATCTAAACTATGATAACATGACTAGGTTACTACCTTACACCTATATTTCTCTTCAACCAAGAAAGGGTGTTGGGATCTCAACACAATGGGACTAAGCCCATTCATAGATTCACAGGTCACCCTCCAGATGCAAGGTCGATCAACAGGGAGGACGATGAGTGTCGTGAGAAGCCCTCCTTCTCTACCCCCTCTACCTTCCAAGTCACCCATTTTTAGTGGCTTTGAAAAATGATAGGTGAAGTGCCTATTACTATACGAGCTTCACCCTTCGTATTATCCCAGAATACCTCGAAGGGTGATGACTGGGTAGAGGAGGAAGGGCTAGGAAAGATGTTGATTTAATTACAGTAATTTTTAATCAAGCTTTTATCATGTTCGTTAATCCATTAGCCATTGATTTACACATTGTTTTACACATGCTGCAAATAAAATGAACAAATACTGAATAGAAACAGAAAGAGATTTGATGGACAGAGGTATTTGAGCTACATTGATAGTCCTTAACTTTAAAAAAATCAGAATATGAGAGACAGATCGCACTTTTCAGGTCAAATATGGTGAGGGGGTCACCAATTTTCCCAAAAATAGGTGAGGGAGTCGCTCAGAACCTGCAGACAGAAGCGGGCTGACTTCTGGGAGGGGGTCGTACCTTCTGGGGGAAAATGGGTGACTTGGTCACACATGTTGGGCCTGAATGAACGACCTGGTCCCCTCTTTCAGCCCGATAAGAGCGACCTACTCTGGAAAGTGAATTTTTTTTTTTATCCTAAGCCAGATCCGGCTAATAGTAACCTGTACTGTGGCCAAATAGGATCGGATTGGCCTTGAGGAGGCTGGGCAGTAACTACAAATGCAGAAAAATAAAGATCTAAGCTAGATTTGTTAGAAATTTAAACTAGGGCAAGAAAATAGAAATAAAAACTGAAACTTGTAAAAACAATCCAGCGATCCTGTGGGATCGACTTGGTGTGGTCGCCAGTTCTGTAGCAGGGATTTCTCCCTTACTACAGGGCAGGAATGACTACCTTCCATCTATAGGATGGAAGGGTAGGTTTCCTAGTGTTTGTGCAAGAAAAATGAAACAGAAATGAAAGAAAAATAGAAACAAAGAAACCCCTCTACACACAAGGTTATGGGTTGAGCTCCAAGACCCTGCATACAACAATGGAAACCTGCAAGAACATGTTAGGCCATAAAATTGCAAGCAAAGATATGTTAGAAAAACTCAAATAAACAAAACAAAATAGAAATTATACCTTCTTTTGGTGGAAATGGGCCACCATGCCCTAGCTTGGAGAAGCACCTCTCTTGAGAATGGGGGAGCTATGGCTCAATGGGAGGATGGANTGGTCTCAAGGCACTCACTTGGGTAGCATAATAGTATGCAAGGAAGGAATGTTTTGAGAGTGACCCCCACCCCTCTATTTATAGCGTTTTTAGGGTTCTAAGCCCCTAGTAAGGGTTTTAGCCCCTTTCGCTCAATCTTTAGCTCTTTTGGGGGTTTTAGGATCCTTTGAAGGGTTTTAGCCCCTTTTTGGAGGATTTAGCCCCTATGAGATCTATTTTGGCTCTTTTTAGGGGATTTTAAGCCCTTTTCCACATTTTTGAGCCTTTTTGAGGGTGTGGGGGTCAAATGGGGTCAAATGAGGGTCGTGCATGGGTGTCCTTGGGTGGTGTAGGCCATGTAGAGTTGAGTGAGGTATTTTTTGAGTTAAAACCCGCACTTGTTAATGGTTCTCATAATTGACCGATAATTAAGTGGTTTCTACTATGTTCGACATCAAGACATTGTAATTAGATGGATAGAATCGTACTTTGTGGAAGATGAGACGAAGACCCTGGGTATTTGTTAAAGAGCTCATTGTGTTTCCTAGGTTGCGATGGAGTATTTTTTATGAGTCCTAGAGTGGATCCACATTTGTATGGTCGTGGTTGTTCTCAAATTTGCATCCATGTGACATAGGTCTACATTGTATGTCTGGTAGCTATGTCCAAGTTTGAGTCTTCTTCATATGGATCTACATTGTATTCTAATATCCATGTTTGTTTATCTCTCTCATGGATTTTCCTTGTATTGGTATACAACCATGATGAGGAATCATTTGGATATGAGTCAAAAGTATTGATGTATTGCAAAATCCAGGTTGATGATGATCTTCGATCAAGGAATTTCTTTCCTCGAAGTGATAACTTGCTCTTGCAAAGCTCTCGCATATTGTATCCCTCTAGCCTCATGCTTGGGGGGGAATTCTGTTAGACACAATTCTCATCACCATCATGTGCTGAGACCCAAAAAATCAGAAATTTCCTTCAATCCCCAAATTTTGAAGTTGGACAATGGTCAGGACTCTTATTTTTCATACCTGTGTCCACCACCGCTTCTTCCCTTTATGCAATAAGCATTACCCTCTTCAATAATTCCTCTTGTCTATTGACAATGAGCGGTGGCATCATCTTTTCCCTTTGATCAATAAGCAGTTCCACCCTGGTAATGCTCGGTCTACATAGTGAAAGAGCGATGCTCGAGTTTGAAAAGGAAAAAGAGAATATTCATGAAGCTTCTTGAAGGAAAGCTTCATGGCATCCTCATCCCTACTCATGTGGACTACTTGGACTCAAGATTCCCCCTAGTAGGATCTCCCTTCCACCTCATCCACCATTTTCTCAACCATACCTATCCTCTCAAGGGATATAAATATAGCCTCACCCCCCATGGGTTGGAGGATGAAAGTTATGCAGTTGCACTAAAGTTCTAGCCAAATCTAGGGTGAGCATAGAGAAGGAAAGTTAGAGCTTTGAGGACAAGACTTGGTTTGTGAGGAGGCATCACAACACTAAGGAATTATGGTTGTAATATCTCTTCTTCATCTTAATGCAATGATGGTTTCTTTCCCATGAAATGTATTGTGTTATGATCACTCATTTCATTATTGGATTCCGTAATCACTGATATAGAGTTGTAGATCATTTTCTGGTACTCTTGATCTTGTTTGTCATTTGATGTTTTTATTGCAGAAACACCTATGTAGATATAACACCATAGAAAGTTGAGACATCACACTATAGAACATACCAAAGACTTATTCCAGATATCTACCAATTCTAGGGAAAGTGCTTATCCTTTTTATCACTCATTTGTTCTAGACCTATACCATTCAGATCTAGGGAAACAATTCCTGTCCACGGGAGGTGATAATTTCCAGCAACATACCCTATGCTAATATGAATAAATGGATATAAATTAACGTCGAAATGTTGGAAAATGATCACTAATGATGCACCCAGGTGGAGTAGAAGTACAACTAAGGATGTCATGGTCCTATTGGTACAATTCATATCTTCTCTTCTTGGTTATTTCAAAACTTTTGCATAGATCAGAGTTTATATTAGGAAGGATATTCTTGCTTAGTTTGGTCCAGTGTGGAGATGCAAAGGGATCAAAGGATGCAAAATAATAAGGATGGTTAGCTATGGGACTTGGGATATAGAAAAAATATGAGCAAGAACATTCATTTATCATAATATCCATTTCATTCCTTTGTAGCAATATGATTTATGAGGTTTGGGTCTTTGTCACCATTCATTTCTAGGATGACTGTAGGACTGTCTCATACCTATTTAGCACATAAAATAATCACCGCCATTGACTAGTTTTTGTCCCAAAGCATTGGTACTTATAGAAGTCACTTTGTATGGTGATCTTGGACATCAAAACCCTAATTCTGGTTAACATAGTAGGGTGTTGTTGTTGGGATTCAATGTCTGATTGGAAGGAAACCATGAATATTGTCTATGGTGGAAATGAGTTTCTCATCAAATGGTCTTCATGTGGAAGAGGTAAACAACAAGAAACATCATACCTAAAAAGGATTGTAGACAACTAACCTATTGAACATTGACACCCAACACTATGGGGTTGTTCTTTGCACAGAAATGAAGGAGAATGGTACAGCAAAGTAACCTCATATTTGATCTCTATCTTAGCTGCACCCCTATTTTCATCTATCTCAGAGGTAAAGAACATAGAAATTGTATCAAATTTTCCCTTTAGGCTAATATTTTACTATATATGTTTGACCCAACCCCAACAATTGAAAGCACTACTCAAAATGAGCCAATCATCTAAATATTGATGTACTTTCGATCTTAATAATAATTGTATAGTAGCACATATTTTCTATCTCCATAGAGAAAAAATACATGCAACACCTATAACTCGAAGCAACATCTCGATGTTATTTATCCTTTATTTAAGTAATAGAGTGTGCATACGTGTTGATTCCGAGAGGAGGGGCCGCCTTATCATCAGGAGAAGTTAACCTAGACCATTGAGAAACTTGATTCGAAGGAAGCAAAGGAGTCATCCCGTGAGAAATAAATGATAAGCACTGTATTCTTCCCAACGTTCATCTTCTATTGACATGCCTATTCATATTTATATAATTGGAAACCATTTTATATTTTGTGAAATTGATCATACAGTAAAATTCATGAGTTTTAGGAACCCAATATTTTAAAATGAAAAGGTCATAAGCTATGGCTGTAGCTTCCTCCTTGTCTTAGGTACCTAAACTTTTCATGTAGTATAGTTTGAACCATGAAAATTCCAATTTGAGAATACCATGCAATCAAACATAAATATCAAATGAAGAGGCCACTTGACATCCAAACTAGCATTAAAATAGTAGTCATATTTGAGGCCTGTTGATTCTAATTCAAGAGAAAAGGTTGCAAGATGTTCTACATGGGTTTGGGAGGTATATTGATTCTTTAAATAAAGTAGGTAAACGAAATGACAGAACATCAAGACTAGATAATGAAAGTGGCATTTCCATCACCAAAGGCACTGGCATGGGAGACAACAAATTTAAGGTATGAAATGACTCTCAGAACTGCATCAGATGAGGATGCACTAGATAATGAGAAATTCAATATTTACAATTTTTTAGAAAGTTAATGCATAAAGATACAATCCCATTGATTCATAATATAAATGAACCTATAGTTATACTCCCACTTTGTATTTTCAGTATTGTTGACTTTTCATGTATGACATTTTAAGCAAAATACAGACCTGTATTATTCAGTCTGTATCTCATCAAAAGAGATGTGCCTTAATGAATTTTAGAAGGTGAGCAATAGGTTTCTAGACAAAGGGAATCAAATATCATATGGACATCATCAAAGGATGTAGTCTCATGTCACAAACTTTGATAAGTGTGAATTCGACAATGAATTTCTAGTCCACCAGTAATAGATCAGAGAAAGTTATTGTTATGAAATTCCCATAAGGAATAATACTACCATCTTCAGCACTAGGAATTCCTAAGTCTGAACCATGACATCCTAAGTTGGGTTGTGACCTTCTTGATGCTTCTTGAACTAACTAGTGACCTTGAGTCTACTTGAATTGAATCGTGGCCTTCTTGGGGCTACTTAGACTGAACTATGACCTTCTTGGGGATGCTTTAACTGAACCATGACCTTCTTAGGGATGCTTTAACTGAACCATGACCTTCTTGGGGATGCCTGGAATAAATTGTGAGCATCCAAACTTGGGCCCAAGTGGAGAATCTACCATATAAGAGTCAAATGTATGGCACAAGGTGTATTGTGTAATACACATCTAGAACAAAATAAATCATCAATTATGCCTATATGGCCTGTAGAGTCCAAAACTCAACATTCTATGAATTGTGATTCCACTAAAAAATGTCATGATCATACATCATACATCAATGATCATACAACATAGTCAAATCCCATACATCATCAAACTCATCACCAATGCCAGAACAAGAAGCAGAAATTGGGCCCAAGTGGAGCATCCATGCTTGAATGGACCAGTGAGGAGGCATTCATGGTAATAGTCATTATAGATAGATTAATTATATATGTAGATGAATTTAGTTACTCCTAATCGGTGTGATTATCTAGATATAAATTCCTATAGGAGTAAATATCATAAAAATTGTTTTCTGAAACTTGAGGATACTTGCATATATTTAGCATAGTATTGTGAATAATATACAATATAGTTCCATATCTTCACCAAAGACTTTACCAAAAAGTTAACAAATTTGTCAATGGTGATTTTCCTAAGCAGTGAAAGCGGGGCATTGTCCCCAACCATCAAACCAGGATTCAAGACTCTATAATAATGTTTGTGATGCTTATGGTTGTCCTTGTGGTTGTTGTGTAGAAATTCAAAACATTCAATTGCAACTTAAGAAAATAAGAGGAATCTGTATTAGACCCTTATGTAGTTTTCAAGAGCACTCTCAAGATTTCAATTAGTTCCTATGAGATGACAAATATGATAAGTAACTAATGCAGTGGAATGTTTGAGAAACATGCATCTGAATCATAAAGGATCATAAAGATTTCATATCTCAAGGAAATGATATGATCCACATCATTTAGGAAAGGACTTAAGCCATGGTTATATGTTAAAGAAAAAGGTGGAATGTAAGATGGTTTGAAATTATAACTGGGAGTTGAAATAATTACCATCAATACAGTATTCATCAATAGTTATCATTTTTAGAATTTAAATGACATTAAAAAATTTCAGTTAGAAGAGTGTATAGAGAAAAGAACTGACCAATTTAGCAGAGTTGTTCTGGCCTGTGATGAAGTGTAATTGGATGAGATAGATAAGATCTACCAATACCTTAACAGAAATGCATATCATCTTAATATATTAGTAATTTTGAAAACCCAAAAATAGTATGACTTTGTTAACAGTTTATGCTTAACTTCATCAGTTGTTCTGGCATAAGCCTTCATGGAGTTGGTTCCTACTAGCTAGGGAGAGGTGGAATTCGCCTTCCCCACCAATAGAGATCATCTCCTATCCATTTCCTAAGAGAATCTCATCTCATTTGGCCTATAAATGAATCCTTCATGGAGGGAGTGGCGGGAGACCAAATAAAGCATCCTTATGTTGTTGGACTGAGATATGGTTTAGAGGCAAGTTTGAGTGAGTCTTTGTGTGAAGAACTTGTTGTGAATGAGGAGTATTGTAAGTCCATTATGGAATACAAAGTTGGAAACATCAAGGATTTGGTTGTAGCTTTACCTTCTTTATTCATAAATACAAAAGTGTTCCCCTTTCCCATACTTGATTTGTGTCAATACTAATTAAATATTGTTAGATTCCTTGATCATTAGCATAGATTGTTAATTTATCATGTTGCTCTCATCTTGTTGTTTTTTCTTTTGATCCTTCTTTGCAGGTATTGAATATTGCATCAAGAACATTGGAACAAGGGAAAAAACATTCAGATCTTAGGTATGGGAGTGGTTTCATGTTAAGTAAATTAACTATCTAGGGAAAGGATATGCTGATGTGGTTTTTTGTTCTATGATTGTATCATATAGGGTAGAGGAAAAAGAGGTGTCCACACCAGTTGCAGAATTCCTTGAAACAAAACTGGTGACTGTACTGGGTAAATATTAATCCAATCAGATCTGGAGTAGATCCAGTCAGATTTGGAGCATATCTAGTTAGATCTACAACTATTGGTAACTTTCTCACTTATGAAATTTGCATTTTCTTCCTTAGCTCATTTCAGTGGCTAAGGTGAGTGATCCATCTTGTTACTCTATCAATTTCCTTTTATGAAGTTTCTTTTACTTCTATCAGTCCAACTCATTCCAGTTTTGGTTCCTTGTGCAAATATTTAATTTTTTCCACTTATAGATCCACAAGCGCACTTAGCTCGATCTGAAAGAGCACTGCCTTGCCACAGGCGCCTTTCTCCTCTCAATAGTTAGTGCCTTCAACGCCTTTTCTTATTTTACATAGAGTGCCTTCGGTACCTTGTTGCAGTAGTCATAAAGTGTCAATATTCTTCCTATGCTCTGGTGCAGTCTTCTCCTCTGTGTTGAGGTAGGTCCCATACTGCCTGCAAATTTTATTTTTTGATGATTTTTGTTTCTCTGGAAATTTCCAGTGTGATTTACTTGAGTGTTTGATTGCTTATTTTGATGGTTTGATGGTATGATTCTCATTTGTTGAGATCAGATTCGAAAAATTTATTTTCTCTATTAGTAAAGGAGTTATAGTGAAAAGAAACTGTGTGAAATTACAATTTTGGATTTTTTATTTGCGTGGTCCATTCTCTGAAAAGTTTATTTTGAAAAAGAAGATATGTAGCCTCTCTTAAATAAGTTTACTTTAGCTGCTTTATGTTCTTTACGTTTCAGAATTATATTTAAAAATACTAAAAGAAATTAGCTATCTTGTCCTGTTTGTGCTTAGGAAAAGTTTATTCTTGGCTTGCATGAGTGATTTAGACAAGTAGATATTTTTGGGTGTTATTGAGAAAACCTAATTTTGATAAACATCAAAGGCTCTCTTTTCTTTTCTTTATTCAGATAATTAGAATTATTATTGGTGAAAACGATTTTGTGTTTTAATAATTGATTATTAGGTCTTGAAAATTGAGTTGTTGAAAGTAGCATGGAATTGGTGTCTTTGAAAGAAAAAGAAAGGTCTCTTCCCTACTCTAGATAGATTTCATTGAAAGAAGAAGTTACATCACATATAGATTATAATTTTCATATTGAAATACACCTCATAAAAATTAACTAACCATCAAGATAAAATAAATTGTATCCTAGGCTAAAATTTATAGTAATTTGAGTGATAGGATAGAGACATGTTCTGGCGTCTTAAAACATAGGAGCTCTCGTTTCATGCATGCACTGCATCCCAGGTTCTATGTGGTTCCTCCATGTACCCTCGGTATATAGAAATGCCTATCACGTACCATTGAGGTATATATAAAGGTACTTCACGTACTCGATTGTATATCGGAGGGCCCCTTACGAACGATTGTGCATTAGACAACACTAATAAGAATTTGAGCTCCTATGTACCTTGCGTATATCGGGAGACCCTTCTAGGATTCCTTAACCATCTAATAAAATCATTATGGTCATCTTGTTGGACTAATACACTGAGAACATCACTCAGGGAGCTACTATGCATGTGCCTTCCAGGTAATTGGGTGTTCAGGAAAGGGTATGGTCCTAATATTCCTTATTGTGTTTCACTGTTGGACCCTCTGGTATATCGCAAGTTGCAAAAACTTGACAATCCTAGTGAGGAACCAGCTATATTCAACCCATCATGTCATTTAAGTTTGTTTGTAGCCTTATATTGCATAGTTTTGTTTGTGTGCATTTTCTTCTTTTTTGAAACCAAGAATAGAAGGTCCCATCCACCACCCTAGCTGGCCAACTTGCGATACGTTCTAGTAGGTTGCATGGCTTACAACATGACTCTCCTCCTTCCCTGGAAGGAAACGGAGGTGAAACCATGGAATGACCAGCTTCTCCTAATGCCTCTATAGAAAATAATTCAGTTACTAGAAATAGAGAATAATTCTCTGTTTATGATAATCCTTTAGTCCAATAGCATCTTGCGGTTGACACAACCTTTCATTTTCCAATGAAAGGTTAACACGACTCATTGAACTGGACATTCAATCACTCACCCAATGAAACTATAGAGGCAGAATATGGTCCAAATGCTCCTTTTTGGAGAACCTCCCTAGGACATTCCATTTCTGAATAGGTAACTACCACAACTAACCTGGAGCCATCCATACTTACCACTTTAAGGAAACTCATTCAAAACACTTCGTCAAATGAAGAATTTTTTGAGAAATCTATTGAGCATTTCTGCAAAAGGGGAGAAATTTTAAGGAGGAGAAGTGTTTCTCCTCTTCCCAGTCTTTCAAGAACAACCCCACCTGGGTATCATGCCCTTTCGTCACCTCAAGTAGCTCTTGTCTTAGGGTCACTAGCCCAAAACTTGGTTCCTCAAAATCCAGGTCAAACCTCCACTCCCACCCCACCCAATCAAAACTCTCCATCAGTTTCTAATTCCCCGATAGTTTCTACACCTGGGGGGAATTTCCCAACTCAAGTTGCTTCACCTACCGGGGGAATATTTTCTAGTAGGGGAATAATTTACCAACAGGACCACCAGCAGTAAATACCCCTCCTCCTAATACCACTATGGTTGTACCTTCTTCTGGACAAGGAGTATATTCATGGCTCCAACCTGTCATTACTCTGCTTTCTTGGGGATATACTTATCCTGGAAATCAACCACCTACGGTTGATCAAGATTATCATCTAGCACCATCAACGACAGTTTATCATATAATTCCTTACCCAGGAAATGTCTATGTCCCTTGGGGATAATCATATTGGTCTAATGTCCCATCCCACGGAGGAGATTTTGTAAACAATGTTGGAGGTTATGGAGGTCCGCCCAGAGGCCCACCGCTTAGAGGACCCCCTAGAGGATTTGGAGGACCTGGTGGACCATTTGGACTACCACCATTTGGAGGACCACCATCTGGAGGGCCACCACTTGGAGGAATGCCTTCTAGAGGACCACCATATGGAGGACCACCATCTGGAGGGACACCACCTGGAGGACCCCCACCTAGAGGACCACCATCCAGAGGACCACCATCTAGAGGACCACCATATGGAGGAACAACTTATGGAGGACCACCACCCCCACCACCTCCCAGTGGAGGACCACTCCCTGGGGGATCACCTCCCTCAGGTGGCCCACCATCTGGCAGACTTTCTATCAACCAACCACCTAACCAACCAGTCATGGGGGAATCATCAATTCCCATTTATCAATCCACATATGGTCCTACTGGTGTGCAAATGCCATACCCGTATTACCAATATCCTCAACCCAATCAACAATTTCCTTTTTTGGCTACATTAGATCTGCCAGATTTGTCAATATTGATGAACAATCCTATACATCATGATCCCTCATGACCAACCATTTCAGTTAAGTTACATTTGAACATACCTAAATTTGATGGTAAACTTGGTGAATACCCTAAGAACCATGGGATGACTTTTCATCAATGGTGCTCATCAAATTCTCTGATGGATGGTTCAATCCGTCTACGTTTATTTCATAGAACCCTCACCGAAATAGTTATGAAATGGTATATAGAGCTACCTCAACACTCTTTTTGGGAATTTAATGCTTTACCAATGGAAATTTTAACTCATTTTCAGTTACCAATTTGGTACCAAACAGGTACAGACCTGTTAATATCACTTTACCAAAATACCTTCACCCATATCTACGATCATATACATGAATGGAGATGAAGACGTAGGTTGATTAAGGCTCCCATTTTTTATCAGTTACTTGCTAATTGTTTTATGATATATTTACTTCCCCCCATTGCTAGAGATGTTGCAATGGGAGGCATTGTTACTGAAGAGAAGGATATTAGTCGTTCTCAGTACCTAGACTTGGTTTATTCCCAGTCATGCACTTTGTATGATTTAATTCCTCATGCTCCTTGTCCCACATATGATCCTTCAAGACCTGCAACTGAACTACATGCATATGGAATTCTTGGTTCAGTTCAAACTCAATCGGCGGCAAAATCTACCAAAATGAAAAGTCAACCTGCCGCACCAATAAGTCAACCAGCACTACCACCCAAAACAACATCCCCTCCTATTGCTTCCTCCTAAGAAAACACAGTTCAATCCGCTGAATCTTTGGGAGGAAAGAAGAAAAGTAAAAACAAATCGAAACAAAACCAATAATCAACAAGAAGGTAACATACCACAAAAACTTGATGCCGATTCTAAAAATAAGAGAAAGAGAAAGTATCCCTACCTAATTTGTGGAGGTGATCATTTCACCAAAGAGTGTCCTCATATTGAGGAAGTTAACAATTTTTTTGAAAAGTTCACCCACCCCGATAGTTCTTACAGACCCTTTCCCCACCCAACAACAATTGATTGATCATCAATATTTGCATGGGCCTTCTTCATCCTTCATTGATGAAGTAAAAATGATGTCAAGTGAGACAATTAATCTGAACACTCGATCTCAAAGTTATGAACCTCCTCCAGAAAAGAAAACCGATGAGGTCCCATCTGATAAACCTTCAGCTTCCAACCCCCTCCAAGTAATGGTATTAAGATCGAAAAACCTATTTCTGATGCAATTTTTCAGGCCCCTAAGAGTACACTTAGTAAGCATGTTTTTAATCCTAACACACATGCTTCCAAATACTATAATATAGTAGCATATTTGGCCCAGGCACCCTGCACTATGCCAGCTCTATAGGTACTCCAAACTTGTCCCACAGAGTGAAATAATTTTCTAACAACCCTTGGAGCTTTGGATCCTGAGAATAGTAACGTCATCGCTTTCAATTTGGATGACTTTAAAACTAGGCTCTCACATCAATTGGATTTCCATTCGTCCACAAATATTACTGGAAAGAACATTCATCGTACCATTTTGGAAAAGTGAGCCTCTACTTCAGTCATGTCTCTGTCTTGTTGGAGAGCCATTGGTTCTCCTGAAATTAATCATTCACCTACTACACTGAAGGCCTTTGATGTTCGCAGATTTCAACCATATGGATTACTATCTGCTCTCTAGATTGAACTAGGGGGGAAATCAGTTTCCATTCATGTTGTTGAAGTTGTCGATTCTCCTTTAGATTACAACCTTTTCTTAGGTCACAACTAGTTCTATGTTATGCAGGTTGTAGCTTCATCTATTTTTCGGATTGTCCAGCTCCCATTCCAAGGAAGAATTGTTATCATAGATCAGTTAGATTTCATTTCACCAAATGCCATTTTGAATAATGCAAACAATGTTCCAATTCTAACTACCCCACATTATCATAACATTGGAGTAGGCATTCTTAAAGACTCTTCACTCATGGGAGTCTTTTTGTTATCAAATCCTTCTCCTGTTTCGCAGTCTGCATCCATAAATATGATTTCTACCTCTAGCATAAACAGGGGGAAATCCATTACTGAATCAACATTGATGAATCCATTTGAGGAAGTATACAATGGCATTCAAACCATCGATGACCTCACCATCAACAATCATTTTTTGGTGGCCTCGGATCTGTATCACCTACCATATTGGCTAGATAACCCCCCCCCGTCTCTAGATTATCTTTTACAACACTCCCCTTTGATGAATCCACCATGGAAGTTATGTCCCTAGAAGAGATTCCTTGGAAATATAATCACCATAGATCTTATTTCCTTCCCCCTTTCTATGTGGTAGAAGAGCAATTCATGTCTATGGTTTCATCTGATATAGTCACGGACCCTCATTCCTCGATCCTCATTCATGGTGTCGAATCTGAGGGTAATTTATGTAATATTACCAAAACTATTCGGGTGAATATATCAGTGAAACTTGGTGTTTCAGATAATATTCAGATAGGCCAAAACTCTTCACCTTCAGAGATTCAATCTTATATGGCCTTATTCAAGGAATTTAGAGATGTCTTTGCTTGGACTTACAAATAAATTATAGGGATAGATCCCTCCATTGTCATTCATGAGATTAAAACCTACCCTGGTGCCAAGCCAGTTCCATAAAAATTACGCCAGGTACATCCGAGAAAAGTAGCAACCATCAAGGAGGAAGTTGAGAAACTTCTTAGGGTTGGTTTGATTTACCCCGTGCCCTTGACTAAATGGGTATCCAACATAGTTCTTATGAACAAAAATAAGGGTACTCTTAGGGTTTGTATCGATTTTTGGGATTTGAATCGGGCTTGTCCAAAAGACAATTTCCCCACCCCCTACATCGATCAAATTATCGATAATTGTGCCGAGAGCATCATATTTTTATTCATGGATGGATTCTCCGGCTATAATCAGATCAAAATTATCCCTTTAGATCAACATACAATGACTTTGATTTTCCCATGGGGGACCTTTGCCTATTGAAAACTCTCATTTGGCTTGAAAAATTTTGGTGCTACAATTCAACGTGCCATGTCATATGCTTTCCATGATATCAAACACATTGTGGAACCTTATCTTGATGACCTTCCTTCTCATTCAAAGCAACGGGATCACCACATTTATCATCTGAGAGTTATTTTTCTTAGATGTCGCCATTTAAACATTCATTTGAACCCACATAAATTTGTTTTCTATGTCAAAACTGGTCAACTTCTTGGTTTCATCATGTCCAAGGACAGAATCCATATTTACTCTTTGAAGATTGAAGCCATCCTGGCTCTACCCACTCCCACCAACATAACAGAACTCCAAAGTTTGCAAGGGAAGGAAATTGGTTTACGTCATTTTGTCTACAAATTCATTGAAAAGACACATGGTTTCATGTGGTTGTTAAAAAAGGATACTCCTTTTGTTTGGGATGACTTGGTGCATCATGTGTTCAACAACCTCAAACATGCTCTTACGCATGCACCTATGCTGCAACATCCTAATTATACAAAGGATTATTCCCTGTATGTGGCTGCATCCCTTTTGAATATTGGTATGGTACTAGTTCAGGCTGATGAACACGACTAAGAACAAGTGATTTACTATGCTATTAAGAGTCTTCTAGATTCTGAAATCCAGTACTGGCATGTGGAGAAACTTGCTCTAGACATGGTCATTGCGATCCAGAAGCTACGTCACTACATTATGCTCCGAACAACTATTGTCTATGAAGATTCTAACCCCATGTATTATGTATTGACTTGTCAAGTACTTGGGGGAAAATAATCACACTGGATTTTCATTCTCCAGGAGTTCCAGTTGGAATTTTCTAAAACCAATTCCAAGAAGTCACTTGGTTTTGCTGAGATTATGTTTGACCTTCCCCGTCTTACTGATGAAAAAGAGCCCATCAATTCATTACCTGATGAATCTTTGTTCCTCATTAGCATGAATAATCCCTGGTATGGAGATATTATTCTCTATCTATGAACTCAACGATATCAACCTAATGCCACTCGCGATGAGCATCATCGCATCTACCATGAAGCCAAGTACTACCTCATTTTAAATGATACCTTATACCATCCTGGCATTGATTCCATATTATGGCGTTGTCTCACCCATGAAGAAGCTAAAATCATCTTGAATGATTTCCACTCTGGAGCTTGTGGTGGTCACCTCTCTGGGTTGGCTACTGCCTAGAAGATATTGCGCATAGGGTATTTATGGCCTTCAATTTTAAAATATTGTATTGAAATTGTCAATAAATTCCCTCCTTGTCAATTATTTACCTCTAAGAAGTGCACCCATCCAGCTCTTCTTCATCTTGTCATAGAATTTGGCCCTTTTTCAAAATGGGTCATAGACTTCATGCACTATAGACCTACCTCAGTCGGGGGGAATGGCTACATTATTGTGGTTGTGGACTACTTTACTAAATGGGATGAGGCTATGCCCACATATGCCAAATATGAAAAGACGACTGCTTTGTTCCTTTTTAACCATATCATTGCTAGATTCATGATTCCTAGGTCCATTGTGACCGATCATGGGTTACATTTCTAAAATAAGATGATGGCAGAACTCAATGCAAATTTAGGGTTTTGCCATGATAAATCTACACCTTACTATCCATAGGCCAATGTCTAGGTTGAAGCGATTAACAAAGTTTTAAAAACTATGCTTCAGCGGATGGTAGGGCGGGCCAAATCAAATTGGCACTTGCAACTATTTTCTACACTTTGGGCCTATAGGACTACTATAAAAAATTCCATTGGTTTCACACCATTTCAATTGGTGTACAGACTTGAGGCCACTCTCTCGATAGAATGCGAAATTCCTTCTATAAATCTCGCAATGGAATATTTTCCCAAAACCACCATAGAAGAATAATAGTTTCTGTATCTAAACAAGCTTAACGAAACTCACCATGATGTTGCCTTAGAAATTGAGGCACACAAGCGATGAATGAAATCACAATATGACATATATGTTCAACCCCGCTCATTTAACAAAGGAGATCTGGTCTTGACTTATGACCAGAAACACAATAAGTTGGAAGCAAAGAAACTAGAATCTATGTCGCATGGGCCCTAAATTATCAGTCGTGTTTTGGAAAAAGGTGGATATGAGTTAATGGACTATGATGGGATACCTTTGGGAGGGCCCCTCAATGGGATCTACCTCAAAAGATACTATTCCTAGGTCATCTAGCATAGGCTCTTTGTAAATACTATTTATAGAGTGTTGTGTGTCTTTTTTTTAAATGTGTGGTTTTTGTGTGATATGAGATGTGTTTTTTCACAACCCTACTTATGTAAGTCCTATGTTTAATGGACAGATGACCAATTTTACTGGTTTCTTGGATGGTACTAATCGTTACATGTTGAATCTTGCATCGGTAGCTTGGGTACTGTACTCTCCTACATGTGATCTGGTGAGTTCAAGGGGTTTTTTTTTGGGTCCCTCCACCAACAATCTCATAGAGTATCATGTGGTGATTGGATTGTTGATGGAAGCCCTAGATAATGATGTAAAAGAGATTAAGGTTTACCTAGACTCAGAATTAGTTGTGCAATAGTTAAACTGAGTCTACACCATCCGAAACCCCCTACTCCTTAGTACATTCCGAAGGGTTAGGATCCTAGAAATGTCTTTTGAGAAATTTTTGTATCAACACATTCCTAGACATTTAAATGTTGTGGCAGATTCCCTAGCAAATTTTCTCCTATATTGGTATATTTCTCATAGTTAAGTTCATGAATTTAAATTCATAAGTAGGCATACATTCACACATCTCATTTTGCACACACATTTGTAAATAAAGTTTTCCATATATATATATATATAAGGTAAAGCTGAGATACAAAATGTGTTGAAGCATCAAGCTTCCCGATCACCTAAATTTTAGAACTGACATAGTTTTTAAACACATATATTTGGGGAAAAAATTGAAGCCTCAAACCTTTAAATGTAAATACATATACAAAAATGGAAAAGCCTATGTGGACTAATCCTCGCGGTGGTGCTCATGATAGCACACTACCGCTTGAGCCACTCTATGGAGTAGCCCATAAAAGTGGCCTAAAAATCTTGTGGTCTGACGTTGGTATCGTCTAGGTAAATCATCAGTAGAGATATCTGGTATCCTTATAGTCAAGAACTACAAGTTCTCCTCGATCTCCCCTAGATCCTGGTCCACCTCTTCGCGGGAGATATCCATATCTCTGACTACTACTTGCCTCTCAATAAGCGATGCTCGGGCTAGACGAGAAGGCCCAATGTATACACAAGTCATTTTCACATATCTCAGCATTACAAGATAAAAATTAAATAAAAATTGAAAAATTAAAAACATGAATGGTAACATCTTTCTTACCTCGATCGTCCCGCTCCTCTCCATTTTGCAATGGAAGTTCAAGGTCATGGAGAAAATATTCTCCCTCATAAGCATAGTCTTCTATATTCAATAATTGGTTTCGCAACCAATGAAAGAAGACTGATCCATAAGTAACCTTTGAACCTCCACCACCGTGAAGGGCCATGACAAGTACTAACCTGACCATCCTGGGATCTCCAGCATATATCCTCCTCATGGCTATCGGGGACCTCATCAGTGGTACCCTCTCTAGGAAGAAAGATACTACCACTTTCCCATAGAAAAACTACTTGAGTTTCTCCCATATGCACTTGTTTAATTGGTCCTTTAAGCTGACCAAAATACCTTCACACTAGTTGAATATTGTGGGTGCCATACACTCTATGGCATATAACATGTGTTCCTTGGTGGTCAAATGGGATGATATGGTATCGTCGACCTTCCCAATAGTGTAAAACACTGTCCTCAAAGGTCGATCTACTATTCGTTTGATAGGGAGTTTTCCCCCTTGGGAACATGTCCCCAATGAATAGTACTTGTCAATCAGATCATCCAATGTAGAATCACCACCCCATGGGACAGACATAACTACTTGTATCCCTCTGCGAGACAACTCGGTCAAGAAATATATGTCATCTATATCAATGCTCAACGTGTGGGTCCCAACCACGAAATGATGTTTGTCAGGGTCCCATATATCAATGATGTACTCTAGAAGGTGTATATATGCCTTCATTCTAGGCACTCTGAAATAATTAAGCAACCCACAGTCTCGAAGAGCTCTCATAGTGGGTGGGTAATTAGCCGCTTGAAATTCATATGTTTCATGTTCACGCTCTTTCCAAATCACCATGGTGTGGGTAGTATTGCTCCTGCAAAAACATTTTAAACCCGCATTAGACACACATCAAGGTTGAGGAAAGAAAACAAATTGAAAATCGACGGTCAGAAATGGGTTTTTTTGTTTGCCCTAGATTTTCAGCATCGGTCCTCCATGTAGACAGAGTGCATGCGCCTTTGCTGGTTGTGGACAAAGTGCCTTCAATGCCTATGTCCCAACACAGCAAAGCGTCGGTGTCAGGCTCCTTTGTTTGTTGTGGAAAGAGTGCATTTGGTTCCTATGTCCCAGCACAACAAAGCACCGACGCACAACCCAACAGGAAAAAAAGCGTCATCTTGAGTGCATAGTTCCATTTCGAAAACACTCAAATATCCCTAAAAACCGACCGAAAATAGAAAAATGACATTGTGAATGTGAAGAGAAAGGTTTTGACTCTTACCTACTCTGAACATCTTAAAGAAAGACGAATTATAGCTCCTAGAATCAACACCTGAAGATCATTTCATTTTCCTCAACTTCACCCTCTCCTTATGGTAAAAACACAAATGGTAAAACTTTTTCCATTTTACTCCTATTTATAGTAATTTTGACTTTTTTTATTTTTATTATTAAATCAAATTACTTTAATATTATGAGTTTTTTTTATCATTGGTTCCCTATAGTTTTATAATGAAGTTGACTCTAACATGATTTTCAAGGTTTCCAAGTAAAATCCGTAAAGCTCATGGCTATGTTTCAAGTTCTTTTTGTCTTTTTCATCCTTAGGGTAAAAATGAAAAAGTACTGAGAGTTTTTCATACTTTTCACATGCTTGTTAAAAACCTAGTAAAAGAGTATCAAGTCCACTTTTGTTGTTTTTTCAGACTCATAAAAATTGGCTTATGAAAAAGAGAACCCTTTATGGATTTATATTTAAGCTCTTTTCAGTCTCAAAAACACAAAAATATTTCCAAGAGAACTTGATATGTTCATGCTTGTAAAAGTATTTGAACGACCGACTAGTCGGTGGTAGATTATCTCTTTTTTCAGACCGATTAGGCCTATTTACGAAAAAGGAACACTCTGGTTGATATCAGCTAGAAGAGTTCTCTGAGGCATTATTTTATACTTTTTCGGGCCTTGGGGACTAAATTTGATGAAAAATGACTTTTTGGATTCTCCTTGTGTCTTCATTCAGACTCTCTAAACATCAACGATACCGAATTCACCTTCATCGGACTCATAAAATAAAATGATGAAAGACCCTTTCTGGGAATGAACCCCTCCTTTCTCAGGTTTGTAAAAGATGTGAGAATGGACTCATCACTTGATGAGCTACAACAAGTGTTTGTTACCCTCTTTGAACTTGTAAAAAAAAAAAGAGGCACTCATCCTTCGTGATGGAGAAATTAAGGGAAAGGAGAATATTTTTGCATCTATATTTATGGAAGCTCACATCCCACCTTTGAACATGGAACATGTCTACATTTACATTTCTAAACAATTGGGTATTCAACTTGTCTCCGAGTCAATCCACTTTTGTGAGTTACATGACTCCTTTGAGTCAATTCAAAGAATGCTTCATTATATTCCTTGCATTACACCTGGATTCTGTCTCATCAAGTCAATTTTTCCAAGTCATTTGTCATGCCGCAAATTGTTCAAAAGATGTCTCTTCCATAATTCAACTCGCCAATAAATTTAGCTTCCTACAAAATCAATCGTGTCTGAGTTAGTTTCATGGTTGTCTCATCACTTCAAAATCAAATTTTGTTCCATGTTTTGTGTCGATGATGGGGGAAGCATCATGGCCCTCCTTCGACGAGTCTATTCTTGTCGAATTTAGTACATCATCCATGAACTAGATTCAGAAACCTAGTCAAGTACCTTGAAGCTTGCACGCGTCAATGGCAGGTTTCCTCGCTTTCAACAACAACTTTTCATCAATGACCTCTGATTGAAAGATTCCATCAAGTCTTTTAGTTCAAAAAATCTATTCACACTTGGGAGAATGTACTGATATACCTTGGGGATCATTGACATTAATGATGATTTCCCTTGCACTTGTTAACAGTATACATCAATGGTTGGTAATCAAGTGGTTTCTACCATGTTCGACGCCAAGACATCTATTCACATGGATAGAATAGTATCATTTGGGGATTGGAATGAAGACCATGAGCAGTTAGGATTCATATTCATAATTGCATATCATCAGGTTGCGATGGAAGATTATTTGGAGTCATGACATGGATCCACATTGTATGTTTGGTGGCTATGTCTAGTATTGGGTTTGGATAACATGGATCTATTTTGTATGTTCTGTAGCCATCTCCTACTCCCTACATTATTGATCATGGATCTACAGTGTATTCTTGGTAGCCATGGCATGGCCATCTTCATGGATCTACAGTGCATTGGTACGCAACCATGATTGAGTCAGACAAGTCAATTACTGGTCTTATGTCTATTGTAAACTCATCTCTTACTACCTATAATACCAGATTGATGTCTAGAAAAGTATTTTACCTATCACATCCTTCTAACTTCATACATTGCGGGGCATTCTATTTCACCTAAAGAGTCCATTGTTTCCTAATTACCCTTCAGAGATCCTGGTCAAGGATTCTTATGGTGAATTTTTTCCATCCTTGAGGAGACCAACGCGTTTACCCAATTATGACAGAGCATCGTCGGTGCTTTGTCCCTTCGAGCAAAGAGCGCCGATGCCTTTTGTCTCTTGACATTAGTCACCGTCGATGCTCTTTCCCTTTGAGAAAAAATCATCGATGCCTTTTCCCCTTAAGCCAAAAGCGCCAGTTGGATTAAAACAAGAAAAAAGAATATTCTAGAAACTTTAATACAAAATCCTCCATGGAGTTGGTTCCTACTAGCTAGGGAGAGGTGGAATTCACCTTCCCCACCTATAGGTATCATCTCCTATCCATTTCCTAAGAAAATATATTCTCATTTGGCCTATAAATGAAGCCTTCATGGAGGGAGTGGGGGGAGACCAAAGAAATCATCCTTATGCTATTGGACTGAGATATGGTTTAGAGGCAAGTTTGAGTGAGTCTATGTGTGAAGAGCTTGTTGTGAGTGAGGAGTATTGTAAGTCCATTTTGGAAGACAAAGCTGACAACATCAAGGCTTTGGTTGTAGTTTTACCTTCTTTATTCATTAATACAAAAGTGTACCCCTTTCCCATACTTGATTTGTGTCAATATCAATTAAATATTGTTAGATTCCTTAATCATTAGCATATATTGTTAATTTATCATGTTGCTCTCATATTGGTGTTTTGTCTTTTGATCCTTCTCTGTAGGTATTGAAGATTGCATGAAGAACATTGGAACAAGGGAAAAATCATTCACATTTGAGGTATGAGAATGGTTTCATGTTAAGTAAATTAACTATCTAGGGAAAGGATATGCTGCTATGGTTTTTTGTTCTGTTCTTGTGTCATACAGGGTAAAGGAACAAGCGATGTTTGCATCGGTTGCAGAATTCCTTGAAACAATCAACTAAGGCCCAACACATGAACAATTTCATTTTAAAGAAAAAGAAAGAATTGAATATGGCTTCAAATTAGAACTAGGAATTGAAATCCTTTACCACCAACACATAAATATACATCAATAGGTATTATTTATAAAAATTAAATGACACAAGGCATTTCCTCTAGAAGAGCATGCAGGGAATATAAATAACTAGTTAACATAGTTTTTTTGGTCTGTGATGAATTGTATTTGGATAACCTAGATCAGGTTATAACACTACATTTTTAGAAATATAAATGCATCCTCTTAAAATATTAATAAACTTGAACCCCAAAAAATTGTATAAATGTGCTAGCAGTTTCACTTTTTAAATTCCAATGATCGAGCCTTGTAATTTTGTAGACACGTCATAAGTCATGTATCTCGTAACTTGTTAAAAATGATTTCAGTAAGAAAAGAAAAGAAAATATCTCAAAATCCAAGATTTTTGACAAGCTAACATGATGAGGTGTACCTCCACAGACTTTTCTGATGCAAAAGATTGATATGAAACATCCAAGCATTGAGGCTTTCTCTTAATTTTTGCAAACCCTAAATCTGGTTTGTCTTGAACTCCACAACTATACTTTAAATTTTCTTAATATGTATGCTGCAAATTTGGAAGTTCCCCGTGTTAGTATTATATCCTTCTTTTATATGCCAATTATTGCTTTTCTTGACATGTTTTTAACCTTACAATTCCAGTTTAATTCATTGCATTCAAGTTGCTCAGATGGGATAACAAAAATGAGATTTGATATCAAGCACTTCTTTAGTGTCTTCCAATTATACCCTTTTTCCTTTTAGCCCTGTGATTATTTATGTTTTCCAGGATCCCATATTTTCCCCCCATAGTTGATACTTGGGTAATCCAATATTCCTTATGAGCATCATCTACAATGGATGATCCCACAGCTGTATTGTTTCCAAGTGCCCCATCTATGGATTTCTCATTTTCCTTCTGTGCATTTTCCTGATGATTTTTGGCATTATAGTCTTCGTTATAATATTTATCTATAATGGTTGGTGGAAATGTATTGTTCCATGGTATGTTAGTTATGGATTTCTCCTTTTCCTTATCTACACTGACCTGACTATCTCCAGTAATAAAATATTCCTTATAACCCCCATCTGCAATGGACGACGTCAAAGTATTGTTTCTTGGAGTCTCCTTAATAGATTTCTCTTTTTCCCTCTCTACACTTATATGATGATCATTCTCAATGAATATATTTTCAATTGGGTTACAAAGAGATACTGAATTCATGGCCCCATAAATATGTGGAAGGTTCTGTGACTTTGTAAAACCTGACATATATGATTTAGCTTCCACATGACTCCATGTAGCATTAGCAAAGATTTGATCCTTGTTATCTGCTCATCTGCCATAAATAGTCACCCCCCACTCATGGCTCTTTAGTCAACATATTCTAAACTTCATATTTGAATGTTATAATTTGGCTATAGTAATCATCCACTCTCCCATATTGGGGAAGGCACATGTGTCACATTGGGATGATGGGAAACTAATGTAAAACAAGTTAACAAGATAATGCCAGCTTTCGATTTATATTTATCAATAAAAGTACAAAATTTATGTAACACGTTCAAACATTGAAAATACCTTCAACTTGTTCACATATCTGTGATGAATTAGTATCACATGTATCAAAGAATGTTCCATATATCATTCTAAGCCAAATAAAAGCTATTATTGATAATAATAAAAAGTAAGAAGGAAGGGAACTACTTTGAAATCTCACAGAACATGTTCTTGTGCCCTCAACAAGCCTTCAGCAACAGTAATTACAAATTTTTCATGAATAGTGAAACATGATTTGGATATTAACTCTACATGCAGTACAACTTACTACAAATTAATAAAATCACACAAAACCATGCTTCATGGCATATGTCGACCTATAAAAATTTCAATTGTACACACTTAAGAGTTAAGACTAACTTCAAAATGACTTGTCACAATACCTTAACCCAATTTTGATTTTTGAGACTCGAGAATCAAACGACCTAAGACACTGCTGACCCTAAAATGCAATCATAGACACCAGCCCTAACTTCTAGACAAGTCTAGGCTGGATGATGACAATAGTATGCAATTGTGAATAAATGTCATTTTGGTAGGATAAAATGAATGTCATACATTTTTTCGTTGAGAAAATATTACATAGATGATAGGAATGCCAAAAAAGTGTTGGTTCACTGATTCTATCAATGGATTTCCATTATCATTGGATATGCCCCATCTATATAGATTGAATTTCAAAAGGATAAAGGATGGATGCAAGTTTCATGTGATTTTAACAGAATAACTACTTACATTTAAAGAGGTCCTACACTTAAATAAGTTTGTGGTATGGAGTGCAGATCATCAAAGAAAAAGGTTGAATAATTAAAAAAAAAAACTAGAATAACAAAGGAACAATAAATACCTCAACAAGGGCAGCCTCCTTCCTGGGAAGTTCACCCACAATTTACCCACAACTTAAGACGATAGGCCCACCTCTCTCATGCCTGCCACCATAGATTCCACTGTCCATTCCAAAGTTGTCTGTAAAAAATATGATTTTTTTACAAATTTTAATGCAAGCCCTATACCTTCTGATCAATATCAATAATTTGAGAAAATTAACACTGATATTAAATGCATACATACCACATTTTCAAGAACCACTTGCAGAACTCGAGTATGATCATCTTTGATTTCATGGGTCATATTCTTCTCCTCCTCACTGTGCTGCTCATGTGATGTTGTCTAGGTGGGCTCGAGATTCACATCTCCATGGATTGAAGAATAGGATGCATTGTTTGAGAAGTTCCCTTAAATTGTTGGGCAATGTCCTATTATTGTATGGAAGAGGAGAATACTAAGAAGGATGAAAGAGTAGGGGAATAACTTGAATAAAATAACACTAATATTAAATGCATGCATACCACATGTTCAAGCACCGGTTGTAGAACTTGATTCAGATCCTCTTTGATGACATGGGTCATCTTCTCCTCCTCCTCCTCCTTAGTGTCTTTCTCCTATGACGATGTCTGCATGGGCTCGAGCTTCACATCTCCATGGATTGAAGAAGATGATGCATTTTCTAAAAGTGCCCTTAAATTGTTGGGAAATGGCCTGTTATTTATGGTAGATGAGGATATTGTGGAGGATGGAAGAGCAGGGGATTATTGATATCTCAATGAATTGATGATGAAACTGACATCCATCAGGTGGTTCTCCAAATGTCATTAATAACGCTCCACCTAATTATGTTCATGGTGGAAATAAATAGCCAAATTTTAGTTTAGTGGGATGATGAATAAATAGCCAAATTTTAGGTTCTCCTTCAGAATTACATTCATGCTGCAATAAAGTACCAATGGGCCCAGAAAAACCTACTATTATATCTAATGTATTTGACTTGAGAAAGAGAAAAGAAGTTTTGATGCTTGAGAAACTCGCTGCAGACCCCCTTTTGCGAGAAAAACTTAGAGCCATAGAGGGTCTGGCAAAGGGCTTGGTGTAGTTTATTAGAGATCATAAGGCTCTGACTCACACACCTTCCTAGCACCATATACTACATAGTAGGTGATGAGAAGTAGGTGATGAGAATGTTCGAGTGAAGCTAGCAGAGGGCGGGGTTGTTTCTCTCCTGCTGGAAATACTTCCTGTTCCAAATAGAGAACTTAGCAGAAAATTTTTGGGTGTGTTCAATCGTCTTTGCCAATGTTCCCAGGGTCGGTCCACAGCTTATGCTAATAATCTAACTGTGCCTATTATTGTTCAAAATGTTCTTCCATTTCTATATTTGGTAGATGATTTTGCTGTGTCTATTTTGTGGACACTTTGTCGCTATTTGGATAGTCCTTCTGTAGCATTAGCTTCTATTAAATAAAATTCATTTCGGAAGCTTTTGGCATTGTTTCAACTTGGGTGTGAGCAGATATTAACAGTTACTTGCGCTATTTAACCATTACAAGGAAGACTAGACCAGTATGACTAACACTAGGTGTCAGGACACGATGGATTTCTAGCAACTGACGTGGTCTTATAAAATTTCCTCGAGATGCTCTTCTCTCTGCAAATAATGTTAATGTTGCAAAGTGTTGTAACATACTTTTCAAATAAAATTAAGTTACCCATTCTTGCATCTGTCAATAATTTTTTTTTCTTATGCTACCTCTTTTACCTATGCTCCTATCTATTACAACCCTCCAACATATTCACAACTCAAACCCTACAACGATAGAGCAATGTGTTTTGTTTGAGTAGGGACCTCAACATAGTTTAGTTAAGAAAAACAAGAGCCACAAGGTAATAATATCCTTGGCAGTATGGCGGACTCTCTGCGGGTCTAGATCTCTGGTCATCATGGTTAAGGAGGTTTTTCTCTTATGCCTCCCTGTTACCCCAGCTGGCTTTGACCCTCTTCTCATTTCCTTTGTCGGATCTCCTGACTCCTGCCCTGGTTTTGGTTGTTATTCCATCCCCTTGTTTCTATGTACTAGGGTTTTTTGGGCTTCCCTTCGTTCCTGTCAACTTACAGATGGTGGATTATTGGAGTCCCTCCCCTTACTAAGGGGGCTAGTACCAACCAATTCAAAAAAGTGGAAATGAGCTCACCTTTTTCAGCCGCCTCAGTATTTTGATGTTTTTTATATGTATTGGTATTTTTTGGTGCCCTCAGTCTATCACCCTGTATGGGTTTCCTCATTTACGTATCCTCACATTTCTCCCTACCGTAAGCATGTGGGGGGTTGACTTCTGGGACTCCATGATTTCCTCTGGATAACTAGGGTTACTATTGGTCCCGACCTTTGTGCATGGATATTTCTAATTATTTTTCCATGGTCTCTATTGGGTTTCTATTTGGTTTGTTGGTAACCCTTGCACAAACCCTTGACCCGACTGACGGGTTTTTCCCATATCTCGGTGTCATTTACGGGCTGGTTTGTGTTGTTTTTCTAGTTTTCTTTGTGGTTTCTGGTCTATATTGAGCCCGAGCTCGGGGCTTCTGGTTTTTTGTTTGGTTTCTGATTGTCACCCTCCCTTTGTCGAGGTTTATTGTGGTGTGTCTTGGTGGTCTGTCCTGGTGGCAGCACCATTGGTTGACTCGGTTGTTTCACATGTGGGCACTTTTGGGGCCTCTGCAGACTCTGGTCATCCCAATGTGGCTATTTTTTCTTGGATGGTTGTATCTTCATGCTGTTTTTGGTCATTCAAGTTATGTGTGTTGTTTCTAGATTTTAGTGGTATCTCATCTAGACTGTTACTGTTCGGGTTCAAGGTTAGGGTTCTCCGTCCCCTTTATTACCCTTTTTCGGTGGTCAATAATTGTTGACTGGTTTACTCCCCTTCTGTTGGTTGTCTCCTGGGTGTTGAACCATAATGGAAGATGGTGGTTCCTTGTCCTATTCCCGCCATAGGAGACATGCAAAGAACATCAAACTCACGAGAGAAAGTTCCGCTTCATCCTTGGACATGATATCTTCATGGACAGGGTTACTTCTCTATGCTCTAGGGCACTTATCGGGCGTATTGAATATTGCAGACTGGGAAAGAAGGCATGGATCGACTGGGCTATGGATTTTTGGAAGCCGTTATTGACTTATACTCTGACTATTAGCCTCCTATCCAATAGATGGATCATTTTCATCTTCTTAGAAGCTGAACATGCCTCCCTCATCCTGGATAAGATCTGGCATATCGGTTCGGGGTCATTAGTCTTGGGATGTTGGCATACACATTTTGACCCACTCCAGGAGTGGGTGACGAAATGCCACCTCTGGGTATTGTTGCTGCATCTACCCTTTCCTTTATGGAGTCTGCATATTCTCTAGGGTATTGCAAATACTATCGGTAGATTCATGGAAGTTGACGAAGACTTCCACTTGTCATTTGACAAAAGAGTGGCTCGAGTCCTGGTCAAGATGGATGTTTCCATGGGTCTTCCTACCAAATTAGAGATACTCTGTAAGGACCACCACATGATTTAGAAGTTGGACTATTTGCACGTCCCATTATGTTGTAGTAACTGCAGAGATACTAGCCACCTTCAGAGAAGCTTCCCCTCTCTCAGGAATACTCCTCTCGATTCCTGTCCGACTGATCCCCCTCTGATCTATCCTGGAGTCGACTCCTCTTGGTCAAGGGATGCAAAAAAAGGTATGTATTCATAGTCTCTTTCACTCTTTGGGGGCTCCTACTACTATTGGTGAACCTGGCCTAGTACTGGATGAATCCTTCCCTGTGGAATATCCTGTTAAACCCTTGGTCATTGGCTCTCAAGACTCCCCACTTTCATCCTCCTTTTATCTTTTGGTTCCCTCAGCTAACTCTATTGATGTGGCATCAGATGAGCCCACTCCTTTGACTCTCGTAGTGGCACCAGCGTGTGTTGACCTCATTGATTCTTTCCCCGTTACTCCTTCGAATGCATCACTGTCTCCTGTGGTCCCTATAATCTCCTCGTTAGTGGATTTTCCTCCACTTCCCACTGCTCCCACCTCTCCCCCAAATTCCCCCTCACCTTCTAGTCCTCTCTCCTCCCCTTCCTTCTTGGATCCTGCCCTTCATAAAATGCTGCCTATTTTCTCTGTCGTTACACCGTCTTCCCCAAATACCCTCCACCTCAACTCGATCCGATTCGAGAATGTGACTATTAGAAAGAAGAAGAAGGAAAAGAAGGGCTTTACTAATAACCTATCCTCATCCTCTCCTCCATACATCCCTCTCTTTGTCTGCATTAAGGATGCTGCTAGAGGGCTTAATTCTCAGGGACTTAGAGCATCTCCTCCTCACCCCCTTGTTCCTTAATGTTGATCCTTTCTCTCAATGTCAGGGGTCTGGGGGGAAAGACCAAACATAGTAGCCTTCACTCTCTCTTTCTTTCTATTTGTCCAGATATGATTCTCCTACAAGAGATAATGTGTAGTACTTACCCTGCTTTGCATGCTTTTTCTAAGCTCCTTCCTACTTGGGAATTTTGTGCCATTAGTGCCTCTAGTCTCTCGGGTGGGATACTTACTGCTTGGAACCCTAGTAGGGTTAGATTTCATGCATATGAGACTCTCGCTGGTATTCTTATCAAGGATAAATGTCGTGGCATGGCTTCCATCCTTGACATCATCAACTGCTATGGCCCCTATAAGGACAAGGATAACTTATGGGATAAGGTTCATAGGGGGGGTCTACTAAATTCTCCTCACTTGATTCTAGGTGGAGACCTTAACTTGACCATGAACGCTTTGGAGATCTAGGGAAAAAGGGTTGTATATGATCCCCTCACTTCCTTTTTAAGAACCTTTTTGACTAAGTGGGACTTATCGATGTTGCCCCTTCTATTGTTGGTCCCACCTGGAGGAATGGTAGGGTGGGGGATCATGGAATCAGAAAAAGACTCGACCACTTCTTAATTTCCTCCTCTCTAATCCCTTCCCTCTTAGTTCATCGGGTGTGGACTCACCAATATGATATTTTTGATCATTTCCCTATCTGCTTTTAGTGGAATAAGTCTCATGGATCTTGTAATTACCCTTTAAATTCAATAGATCATGGCTCATGGATCAGGATTTCTCTACTTGTCTCACTGATAGATGACCCAGACTATCTCCCTCTCTACCTGGATCGGTGATGGATCACCTCTCCATAAAAATCCGCACACTCAAGAGGGAAGTTAAGGCCTGGATAAAAGAAAAAGGTTCTCTCATGGAAGCTGAATCTATGAGATTGGATGAGGATATCAGTTCATTACTCTCCAACTCCTCTTTTGGTATCCTCTCTTAGGAGGAGCAGTTATCCCTGTCTTAGCTCAGGACAAAAAAAAAAAAGATTTTGGAGCACCACCTATTGACCTGGCAGCTCAAAAGTCATACCAAATGGGCACTTGAAGGTGATTCTAACACTAAGTACTTTCATGTTGTTGCTTCAGGTAAGAGGAACCAAAACTCTATTTGGTCCCTTTTGGATGATGGGGGAAGGTGTATTGAGGATGAAACTGAGTTAAAGGTATTGGGTCAGGTACACTTTGTGAATATCTTTAGAGATGATAATAAGACCTGTCTACTGGAACAACTCAATGTTGTATCACTTTACCCAGTTATGATCTCCACTGCGGATGCTCCTTATCTCACACAATCGGTCACATTATCAGAAGTTGATTATTCCTTTCACTTATTCAAGAAATATAGGAGCCCCGGTCCAGATGGCTGGCCTGTCGAATTCTATATCCACTTCTTTGATTTTTTGGTTGAAGAACTGCTCTCTGCTATGGATTTTACTAGGGTTTCTGGCTGTATCCCTCCCTCCCTTAACTCCACCTTTCTGACACTTATCCCTAAAAAGGAAAATACTTCTTCCTTCTCCTATTTTAGGACCATTTCCTTGTGTAATCTGCTTTATAATATGATATCCAAGGTCATTGCTGTGAGACTAAAGCCCTTCTTGGATTCTCATATATCTATTGAACAATTTGGTTTTTTCTAAAATTGCTAGATTGTGGAACACATTGGTATTGTACAAGAGGCCCTTCACTCTGTCAATACAAAGAATTCATGTGCTCTTATCCTTAAACTGGATTTGGTGAAGGCCTTTGACCAGGTCAACTAGTCCTTCATCAGGCTTATACTGATTCAGATTGGGATTCCTCTCCTTGCTGTTAACTGGATTATGGGTTGCATTACATCAGCAAATTTTGCAGTACTTATCAATGGTACTCCCTCAAAGTTCTTTTCTGCCTCCAGAGGTATCAGACAGGGTTGTCCCCTCTCGCCCTTGCTCTTTATACTTGTGATAGAAGGGCTCAGTCTCTTGATTGTAGATGCTAGAGATCATGGACTCATCAAAGGTATCAAGATCTCTTCTACCTTTGCTCTTACTCATCTCCTTTTGGTTGATGATGTGATATTATTGAGTTCTAGTACCTTAACTGAATGGATGGCCTTTGAAGTCATTCTAAGCAAATTCTGCAAGGCTTCGGGGATGTGTATCAATATTGAAAAATCCTGTTTTCTTTATAACAATGTGGATGTTGATATCTGAATTGATATTTCAAAGGCTCTGCCCTACAAGATGGAGACTATCACTACTGGATTTATGTACCTCGGCTATTTTCTCAATCCTTTTGGTTATAGGGTTCATGACTGGCATTGGCTGATTAAGAAATTTGATCACCGGATCTCCCATTGGGCTCACAAGATTCTCTCACTCGGAGGCCACCTGACTCTTGTGTAAGCTATTTTAACTAGTATTATTGTCTACTGGATGGGCCTAGCTCCCATTCTTGTATCTGTCTTAAGCAAACTTAGGAGTCTGGCATTTTCCTTCCTCTATGGATCCTCGAATAGCAAGCACTGGTATCACTTGACCAACTGGAGGGATCTTTCATGGCCTAAAGAATATGGTGGATGGGGTATTAAGCATCTGAATTGGTTCAGTGTTGTACTTAGATTGAAGAATCTATGGCTGGTACTCCAAAATGATGGATTATGGCACCGTGTTATTAGCAGTAAATAATTGAAGATGTGCTCAGTAGAGTCTTGGCTCAGAGGAAAAAAATTCATGTCCCGTGGTGTATCTACTATTTGGAAAGGGTTCCTACTCACCCTCCCATGCCTTTGGTCGGCATCTTGCTTGGCCAGTTGGCAATGGAAAGAATGTTCTTCTCAGCATTGATCCGATCATTGGTGTATCCAACTCACTCATGATTCCTCCTGGGCTTCGCAAGTACTTGGAATATTTGGATATTGTGACTCTTGTACATGCTCAGAATACCCTCCCGAATGCACATAAATATTGGTATTCTACTGAGGATCTTTGTGTAGGCGGTGTCTGGAAGGAAGCATGGAATTATTTCATGAGAGGTATGGAAACTTGTGGCTTATGACTTATTGATCAGATGGATGCTCTGACTTGGTATTTCAAAAAGTCAAATGGAACTGTTTCAGCAAAACTGATATATGAATGCATTATCCTTGCATCCTCTCCTCTGGTAGGCAGCATACTTCTAGCTTTTGTTTGGAACAACGTACTTCCTAGGAAAATTTGTTGTTTTTTATGGTTGGCACTGAAGAATAAATTGCTAACTTGGGACAACCTTCAAAAGCATGGATGGATGGGGCCTAGTATATGTGCGCTATGTAGAATGGATACTGAAAGTATCGAACACCTTTTTATCATTACCCTATATGGAAAAATTTACTCTCTGTCCTAATGGAGCAGCACCATTTGTCCCCTCCTCTCCAGTCTGATAGTTTCTGTTCTTTCCTGGATATGTGGAATGTTTCTTTCTCTAAGCATTCTGAATACTGCTATCTTCCATTCCTTGCCATGTGGACTGTATGGAAAGCAAGAAATGTATCTATATTTGAAAGGAAAACGGTTCCTGTTATCAACTTACTCCATCAGATTTCTTACTCCTTGCAGCTTTATTGCCCTACTATCACTAGAGTAAAAAAACATAGACCCAAGGGACCGGGACCTATTCTTGTATATCCCTGTGGGTTTTTTGATGGAGCATCTACCAATAACATTGGAGGTGTTGGCTTTAGTTCGCATCTGAATGAGTTACATTCCTTTGAGTTTGCATTGGGGGCAGGACTCAGCACCAACACTAGAGAAGAATTACTTGGGCTCTGGGCCCTTCTGCATACATCCCAAATGATGGGGTTACCCAAGCTCAATATTTTTGGTGACTCAATGGTCATCATCAATTGGGAAAAGGGTACTGCTTCCCTCACACCACCTAAGCTTATCCATTGGTGTAGGGGCATTAGGAATATCTGTCAATGCTTCCTTGAGTTGTCTTTTTGCCATGTCTACCATGAACACAATCAGACCACAGACCACATATCTAAAAAATCCCTTTCTTTGGCTCTAGGATCGGGATTTTACTCTGAATTTTTTGATGGTCATTTGACCTCACAAGATAGTTTTATGCTCTTTTGAGCCCGGTGCTGGATCTCCACTTTTTTTATGCACCCAAGTGATAGTACTGGAGCAGCCACTTTTAGATGGCTAAGCTACTCCTTTTGGTTCACGGTGGATATGGTTATAAGGGACAAAATCTTCGTTATTGATGGGAATTGTATGCAGCTTTTGTTCTCACCCCCACTATACTTTGTTGAGTTGTAACTATTTCAGGTTGCTTCTGAAGTTTATATCCTTTGACTAAACTTCATGTATGTAACCCATATACTGGGATGGCACGTTAGATGCCCTTTGATTCTAAATGAATATCAAGGTCAGGCCTTTTTCTTCTGAAAAGAAAAACTTAAACCTTGCATTTCAAAAAATGCAGGAATGAGGGGTTGAATCTAAAGTATACATACCTTGGAGAAAATAAAATCATAGTTCTCATCCTACTTCCTCACCAAGTCAACCATGAAATCGATGAGCTTGGCCCCTTTGTTTAATGGCCCTTGGCCTAGTTGTTTCAAACCCTATAATGGCCTAGTTTTTTTATGCACCCAAGTGATAGTACTAGAGCAGACACTTTTAGATGGCTAAGCTACTCCTTTTGGTTCACGGTGGATATGGTTATAAGGGACAAAATCTTCGTTATTGATGGGAATTGTATGCAGCTTTTGTTCTCACCCCCACTATACTTTGTTGAGTTGTAACTATTTCAGGTTGCTTCTGAAGTTTATATCCTTTGACTAAACTTCATGTATGTAACCCATATACTGGGATGGCACGTTAGATGCCCTTTGATTCTAAATGAATATCAAGGTCAGGCCTTTTTCTTCTGAAAAGAAAAACTTAAACCTTGCATTTCAAAAAATGCAGGAATGAGGGGTTGAATCTAAAGTATACATACCTTGGAGAAAATAAAATCATAGTTCTCATCCTACTTCCTCACCAAGTCAACCATGAAATCGATGAGCTTGGCCCCTTTGTTTAATGGCCCTTGGCCTAGTTGTTTCAAACCCTATAATGGCCAAAAATGAAGTTATTGGGCCTGAAGACCTAGCCTTAACTCCATATCCTCAAGATATCCATGGTACTAGGCTTGATATCCATGAGCATAGCACATGGATAAAATATCCAACATTAACCCTTTCAATCTATAGATCAAAAGTGTCATGGTATTTCCCAATGGGATCAATGTCGTGCTCATAAGAGATAACCTCCTAGACCTTGGATCTGGTTGCCACATTGAATTCCCTAGATGTGCCCTATCAGTTTTAGTTTCGTGGTTGTGGTTTGGTGAGAGATGGCATAAGTTGGGGGCCATGTATTTTTATCGATTTGATATGCAGTCTTTAGGTGTTGTTCCCTAAATTGCTAAACAATTTTTATCAAGCCAATAGGTTTTACAATTTTTTTTTAAATTTATAAAGGTGGGTATTCTATAATTATAATTTATAATTTTATAATGTTATAATTTATAAAGGTTTTCCATTTTTTTTTTACAAAATGTTATAATTTTTTTTTAACATAAACTTTAAAAGGTTTTATATAAAACAGGCTGTGCACAACCATTCATTACAGGAAAAAAGTGGGAACGGAGAGTTCTTACAATTCAAAAATGGAAAAAACAAAACTAGTCCATGAAAATGACCAAAGAACTCCACACAGAGTTTTTAGATAACATCTAATTCCTGGGGTAGTGTATACCCTAATAAACTGCTAACAAAGTAACAGACAAAAAAACATAAAACTTAATAAACCATTAAGGATTTCCTGGGGACTTCATGGGCTGAACAACCGATTCCTCCTCCATGGGGTGCACTGCCACTGCTGGAGTTTCAAAAGCCTTGCTAACTTGATTCATGCTTACCAAGCACTGGAGGTCTTCTTGAATTTTATCCACCTTTCCCATCATTTCCCTGAGGTTGCTTTCAGTGTCATCAATCCTGGATTCATGGTTACTTATCTGGTAAGAAGTATAGCTGACCACTTCCCCCATACTTTTAACCTCCTGAGCAATTTCCTTGTTGTCCATTATGCCAATGGCCATCATTTCATACAAACGCCCGAGGTTTTTCTTCAAGTCTGCTAACCCATCATTCTCATTTGCCTGTGCCATTCTACCTTGTCAAGGAGAAATTTCAATTCTAGAGAAAGTTCTGTGAAGAGCACAAACTGCACCAACAAACACTTGAGCCTTCTCGTCGACAGAGAGACCATCGAGAACCAATTTAAGGGTGTTGAGTTCCTGCAAGAGGGAGTCACAGTCTTTCTTGTTTCGGTAGGAGAGAGTGCCGACTGCACCTTATTTCCACCTTGAAGAGTTGCATCCCAATATCAAATTGCTACCTACTATAAAGGATTGATCATCAATGGAAAGGCTGAGCCTTGAGCCAATATTCGAGAACCACAGAGAAACACCAGAATGGGTCATGCATAAACAGGTGGAGAAAGCGGTGAGAGCTAGTCTTTCCTTCAAGAAAAAACCTGGTGAGAGGAAGAGTTTCCCATGATATTTCCTGCAACAAACCTTCGTCGACCCCTGCAATGACATCCAATAGAATTATTTCCAGAGAGGTCACATAACAAACAGAGCCATTGCCAAGAGGAAAATGAAGGTGAGGAATGATTCGGGGAGAAGACATAGCGGATGGAGCGAAAATACCCGGAGCATGCAAGGAGTAGGAGCAATAAACCCAAGGAAGGTGAGCATTAAAACCTATAGGGATCGAGGGATGGTAGGTGCAGTGATGGAGCCACGCGGCGGGAGGATGGAGAGAGCTAGGACAACGCGCTAAGGCTAGAGATCCTTTGCGAATGTCCAGGAGGTTGATGCCAGCAAAGAGTGGAGGGAACTCAGCAGTAAAGAGAGGAGGGATGGAGTGATAAGGTTGGGAACCTATGTGTAAGTCCTTGGGGTCTTTACAAAAAACATTAGACCCTTCATGAATATCCTTGGAGGAGAAAAATATAAAATGGGGGAGTGAGCTTGCACCACGAGGATCCATCAAAGAATGGGTTTGAGGTGAGGGACTTGGCCATTTAGGCAATATTGACCTTGGGGTAAGGAGGCCCCCGTGTTCGCCAAGGCATTAGCGACAGTGTTGTTTGTGCAAAGAATGTGGAAGAATTCATAGTGCTTGAATAAGAGTGGAGTGATTTTGTCGTGCAGACGACGACATTTTATAGAGCCGGTGGTGTATCCATTAATCATTTTATATATGACGTGTCGAGAATCTCCAAAAATCATGATCCTGGAGAGGTCTTTGTTGGATAGAATTTTCAATCCCTGAAGGAGACCCAACCACTCGGCCTCATTATTGGTCCTATAGCCAAGACCCCAAGCGAAGGTTTGTTCAACATGTCCTCTAGGATCCAGAAGGATCTCCCCTGCACCTGCCACCCCTACAAATTGTTTTAATTTATAAAGGTGGTATTCTATAATTATAATTTAGAATTTTATGATGTTATAATTTATAATTGATAAAGGTTTTTCAAAATTGTTTGTTTTACAAAATGTTATAATTTATAAGGCTGGGTATCCTATAATTATAATTTATAATTTATAATTGATAGTTTGCAACAACAGGATACATTGAAGGATTATTAACATAATTAATTAAAAAAGAACAAAAATGAGCATTAACATATGAATTAAAAATATAATGTTTATTCTTTAGATCGAGTGTTGATGCCCAAAAAGAAAGAGGTTCATTGAGATCACTATATGTGTTGTCTGATCTAGTAGGCATTGTACAAGTAACGTGCAAATATAAATCCTCAGAGGCCTCTAGATACAAAGTAGAAGATCATTCCAACAATATGGTTATATAATCATATCTAAAAATTCTAGACAACAATGGAAAAAAATACTTCATTGGTGGATTCACAACTCAATGTATAATCTATTTGTAGAGATGTCATATAATCAATGACCACTCACATCGAGTGACAATGTGAATGGAAAAATATTTTCTTGGCTTCTAGAAATGTTCCTGATCAATTTGACCTCTTTCGTTGGGTAAGACCCGTCAATCGTCCTCCCTATTGCCAATTTTCCTCCTTCCCATATTGTTGGTTATTATTCTGGACAGTATCCTAAACAACTCCTCTTCATCATCATCATCATTAACTACAATTGCCATGCTCATATACGATTAACAATCCTGCGAATCAGAATGGAAAATTTTAGGGGTGCCCTTTTGAATGCCCTTCTATTCGTGGTTTTTGTGATGGTGGTGTTATTCCTATTGCTATTCCTTTTCTACTACAGATGCATGAAATTTATTCATTTTTATATGGGTTTTTCAACATTCATTGTGTTGGTTTATATGGGTGGGCGAGTGGGTGTTATTCTAGTGCAAGCTTTGTCTACACCCATTGATTATTTTACTTTTCCATTTGTGTTATTTAATTTTGTTGTGGTTGGGGTTTTTTCTATTTTTCCCTGTAAAGTGCCCATAATTTTCACCAAGGGGTACTTGGTACTGATAGGCATGCTTGTCACATTCTGGTTTACTATATTGCTCCCTGAGTGGAATTCATGGGTGCTACATGTTGCAATGGAAATACATGATGTTATTATTGTTCTCACCTATGGTGGCCCTCCCAAAATTTTGGTAGAGATTTCTATTTCAAGAGATGAGGAAATACTTGCTTTGATTTATGAGGTTTGCCCTTTTACGAGGAAATACCACATCATTGTCCCTAAGCATGATAATGAAAATTCACTACTTCCTCACCCTCACCCTACTGAAAGTGAAGAACAAGATGAAGATCCAATAGACCCATCACCCCACACTTCCTCCATCTATGCAAACATTAGAAAAATCCCTCCTGCAACAACAAAGAGGGGAATTTGGAAGAAGTCAGCAGGTTCAGGTGCAAGAACTATGTTATTGAAATCCTTTCATTCAAGAGGCGATGACAACACCGTCTCTACTTCTACATCATGATGACAACATTATCCCTGCTTCCACGTCACTAGCCCACCTAATTTCCTTTCCCATTGCCTCAACAACAATAATACGACGAGACTTGGAGATGATGTACGACAGGAAGTGAAAATGAACGGTTTATGTTCGTTGTTATCTCATGAGTAATTATTTTCCTATCATTTTGAATTCCCTTCACATTCATTGTACAATAAATTGAACCCACAATTCCCTTTATTAGGAGGGTTGATTTTAGGTTTTGTTAACGAAAGGAAGGGAATGTTTAGAGGCATAGATTTAGAAATCCCAATCACATCCTGTTCATTTCTATCTCTACATATAAAATCTTCAATCCCATTTGGGTGTGACCTCCGCTCTCTATAACTGTCAGCTTGTGTCAATAATACTTCTAATGTAGAAGGAAATGGTGAAGAACCAACCACTTATTGATTCACATATGTGGAAGAAGAAGTCATCACCTAAGGGGCACTGCCATGTGAAGTTCCTATCAATGAGGAGATGTGGTTTGAGGGGTACTATCATGGCATTCATATAAATTATTCGCCTTTCCTTATGACCAATTTGTGGTTGAAATAGGATGTTTTCATGGGACCATGTGGTTAACCACTTGTTATTTCTAGGTGTTTCACATGAAAATAAGCATTGGGAAAAATACTAAGCCTTAATAGAGTAAAAAGTGGTGTTGTTGGGTTAGCATGGCTGGCTGATGTTGCTCTATAATGTTTAAGGATGGAAATAACCCATTACCATCATTCATGGTCATTGAAGCATGCATTCTTGTTAAGACTAATTAACTATCAACTAATCAGATTTTTATTTAGCTAAGGTGTCATCAATATTGTTTAATATTTTTACTTAGCCTTGATTACTTATTCATGATTTTGTGAGAATTACACTTTGATGGATATGACCTAACATATTTTTTAATTTCTTGCTAAATTATGACAACAACAATTATTGAGCATGTTAACAATGAAACAATTCCATATTCTGCACATTACAATCCCACCTTGAAGTTTCTAAACAATTTTTAAGTGTGTTGACAGTGAAACAATTCCATATTGTGCACATTACGTTCTCAGATTGAAGTTTCTGATTTGATTAATTGATTAGGGATTTCAATCGACAATGCTTAAATAATTCGTTTGAATTATTTATGTCATGGATGATGGGTATAATTTATACCGAAAATGAGTTGTATCTTCAAACAAGTTATAGAGATATATTCAAAATAAATAAACTCTTATTGCGATACATAAATTCAACAAACATTAGATTACTATCACAACACATTTATACAAACATAAAAATACTATTGATCCATTTTAGTCTCATACGAGGATCCAAAACACCCATACTAAAAAAATGACATTAAATTAGCCTCCCATGTTGACATTTAATTGGCCCATTATCGAAGCAATTGCAATCCAAAATCAACTATTATACATAAAAAACAAATAACATATAATCAATTAAATAAAGAAGACATTTAATTCCAATGATATAAGAAGATTACTACATGGAGAAATGATGAAGGAAAAATCAAAGTAGTGGTTACAATACATATAATCCAATAATATCAAAAGAACAATGAAACCAAACTTGTAGATAGTGTACACATATAAAGTGTATTGTTAGTTTTGAAAGATCCATCTACAATTAAAGTTGGATGTTATCAAAAAATACATTTAGGGGTGATAATTTAATATTCAATGTCAATGTGAGGAAATATTAGAATCATGATAACTCATTTTTTAAAGAGAATTTTACAAAAGTGGATGTTTTTTTCTTCTTTTCAAAATGGAGCATATTGACAATTTTTTTGCAGGGGAGAGACCAGAGAGCAACTTTACAACTTTCCAAACTCAGGCGTGAGAAGAACCATAATGAATGGATGCATATGGATAATTAGTGAAATTGACAATTTTAAGCTAACATGTTGATGCAAAATACATGAACTTGTAACAAACTTTAAGTGGACACAATATCCTACTCACATGACAAAGTTCCCATTTATAAGGCCTACGCAGTGGCTAAGGACCCCAAAAAGTATGGTTCATGAAACCTTTACCTTTGTATCATTTGTAACCATCCATGTTGTTCTAAACCTCAAAATGGACATGACCATATCCAACTTACATGCCAAATATTCCCTCTCAAGGGCTTGTGGTGCTAATTTGGGGCCCCGCATATGGAGAATAAGCTTTAGAGGAAAATGTTATAGCCTAAGACCATAGTTTTGACTATATTTTAAGTCAGGAATCAAGAACCATCCCCCATGGGAAATTTTTCAAAATTATGACCATATCTCACATGTAGACTAGATATTTCTATGTAGATTCATACTGCGTGATGGTCAAGGGAATTGCGATGGTTCATGACCTTGTAAACAAATGGCGTGAACTTAGGCCATAAATTTAAAGCCTATACCATGGTGTGGTCTAAGAGATCAATTATTGATGTTATAAATCTTAAAATACAAACTGACCCCACTTGTAGTTGAAAGAATATTCCCTCCATAGAGATTATGTGTTGTCTCAAGGCCTTGCGAGGCATCACTCATGAGCCACATTGTTACATGTAGGCTATAGTTTCCATACGTGGTTCTTATGTGGTAGTCTAGGTTAACATGCATGGACAATCAACCACATAGAAAATTAATATGGCATGAGACCCTAAATTCAGTTTGCGGTCCATGCTATAGGCCACAATAATCATCCTTATTAATGTTAGACATATTGAAATGGCCACCATATATCATTTGTAAGGTAAAGTAATTATGTGTAGGGCCCTACACAAGGACCATGACAACATAAGGTCCTATATTTTTCCTTATACCATGGAATGGTCCTCAAGATCCATCCCTAGTGTGCCCCTCCTCAATGTGGTGGTAACATATCACATGTAGGAAGCTAAGGATTCTATACACGGGCCCTATGCAAATACCACGAGCCCCATTAACAAATGTTTTATCCCAACAACATGGGTTTTGGTATAAAATGATGGATTAATGATGAATAGGTGTCCATAATGTGACAAACCTAAAAATGGCCACCATATCCATGTCATAGGTAAAAGATGGGATAGGTCCTCATGGATGGCCTATGTATAACCCGAAAGCCACGTGTTATGGACTAAAAATATGTATCTTCACCTTGGGCCATGAATTAGGTCGTGAGAACCATCCTTGGTGTATTAAACCTAGCTTCAAATGTCACATGACATCTTACTCACATGACAAATATTTCCTATGCATGGCCTATGTTGTGGCTTAAGGTCCCACACATGACATGTAAGGGTTAGATATAGATTCCATGGATTAGAACCTGGGATTTTGCACCAACTATGGCCTTATCCCTAAGAAACATATCAAGTATTTCAAACTTTGAAATCACCACCATACCAAACTCATAGGCCAAAGGTTATGTATTAACAACATGCATGATGGCCTAAGCGATGAAACATGGCATGTGAGCTCCATAGAAATATATGTTATGGAACTGTACCTCGCCTTTTATCCCTAGACCATGGCATGGGAATTGAGAACCATCCTTTTTATGTTAATTCTCAAAATGATGGACATATCTCACTCATATGTTAAAAATTTCCAATATAAGGCATGTGTAGTTTTTTTGGGAACTACATGACCCATGGGGCCTAAAAGAAGCGATATGAACTTATGCCCTAGATGTTAATCTCAAACTACGACCTAGTTATAAAAAAACCTTCTTCATGTTATAAATCCTAAATTGGCCACCATATCTCACTCACAAGCAAAAATTTCCCTGATCTATAAGGCCTATTTGATTGACTCGATCCCTGCGCTTAGTTAGGGGCCATTTATGGGTGATTATGGGTAAATGAAGGGTAATTAGGGGTTAATTATTGATAATTTAGGGGTAATTTGTTGTCAATTATGTGTAATTAAGTGTCATTTAGGGGTAATTATTGGGTAACTAGTCGTAATTAGGGGTTAATAAGAGGTCAATTATGGGATAATTAAGGGTTAATTAGTGGTAATTAGGGGGCAATTAAAGGTTAAAAAAGGGTAATTCATGTGGTGGTTTGAGACCCCACACATAGACCATGAGATCCATACTAAAATTCTATGGCATAAGATCCTAAATTTTTCCTTATACCACGGAATGGTCCTCAAGACCCTTTAGTCACAATCCCTCCTTCAAGTGTGTGTGGTGATTTTATTATCTTCTCAAGAGCACTTATCAATATACATAATTCAATTAAGTTATAGGGAACTTATCTTTTTAATGAAATCTTTCCAAAAATCATTGTGGGAGAGGCACACACCACCCAACCTTAGGAAATCTTGCAATCAATAATCTGTCAATGAAGATTCCATCCCTAATTAATTCTATGAAATCACAAGGACACATGTTGAATCTCACACTCGGGGCCATATTAGAGGTAGTCTCCCTAGTCTAAAATGTCAGTATCCACAAGGTTGTACCTTCCTTGTGGTCTCTCCTCTCTCTCCCCCTTTAGATTTTTTTCTAGTGAATAATAATGCACTCCATGAGGAATCCCCTACAAAGGATTATGAACCCTGTCACATGTGGAAATCATATCTCCTTCGATTTAGGTTTCCTTGCATAGTAAACTTTGGGTTTTATCTCAATTTTACTTAACTATTAAAAATATTCACGATTTGACATGCCTTTCAAGCACATGAATGATAAAACCTGCTTTCCTTCTTATAAGCCAAATGATTAATTCACTGGTGGGGAGTTGGCTTGAGCTCCACACTATGAATCTTTGTTACATATTTACATCAAATACGACAACACAAGTCTAGGAAAAATTGGAGGAACAAAAATGAATTATGTAAATTTCATAATCTTGTAGATTTAAAATCAAGTGAATAAATTGGCCATAATGTTAAAGCACATGCTCAGGTTATCCATGAATGTATCCTCTAGAGTTAGCTCAATTTGTCATGAGCCAAACATGAGATATTAATTCCCTCAAAATTGGGAAGGTCACGAGTTAAAATCTCTTGATTCCCTTATGATTAGTCTCTATCACCAGGGCCGTTGGTTTACCACATTTACCATCCATGGATCATGAGGAAATAATCATATTGTTTTACATGAGAATTTCCTTAGAAAATAAATATTATCCATAAAGCTAAACACATGCACATCTTGATAGCGATTAGGGAATGTTGTTTACTAATGACAGAAAAATGCCACCAAGGAGGTGAAGTATAATGGTTTTTGGAATTATACATAAGACAAATAATAAGTCAAGTATAATGGCTGGAACAATATTTTTAAGGGTGGTTATTATAAAACCATCCCTAAAAACACATTTTCCATTTGTGCTATTTCCACTACATCCCAAAGAAATATAAGATGAAATAGGAAAGTAAAAAGTGGTCACTCAATGAAACCATGTGGAAAAAAAGGAAATAGGCATATCTACACCTTATAAATGGTGCATAGCGGTACTATGGGATTTTTATCACACTTAATAAAATGAGAATGAAGGATTAACCACCAACAATTGACTCCAATATGTGAAGCAAAAAGATGAGGACATTTCACATCACAATGAAGATGATAATAATTAAGAGCACCAAATACACACACTAAAATCAAGAAAATAATCGATTCACATAACTCACATACACAAGTGGCACACCAAACTCATGCACATAATAGATGCACCAATTCTATTGCAATTTGAATTTCACTAGATTAGTGTCAATCCTATTTAAATATTTTTACAAAAAAAAGATAGATTTAGATGATGAAGATAAAAGATTGCAAATACTAGTTTTCTATGCTTATAACTTTTAATACTACTTACTTAGATCGAATATTTGATTGTTGATATTATAAAATATTGTTGCGAATAAATATGGGAAAAGGAAAACTCAAAGAAGTGGTTTCTCTACTTATGACTTAGATAATTTCAAAAGCATCACAAGACAAAAAAGTAAGGATATGCTACACCCTTGGAGAGCAGTGGAAGTCCTCAAGAATTCATCTTTTACCAAGGCTAGATGCTACTAAAGGAGAGATGATCAATTGGATGGATATTTTGATCCCCAGTCAAATAAGCTTCCTCTACTACAAATATATGAGAGGGTTCCTCCATATAATTTTTGTTGTTGAGAGAGGTTCATACAATCAATTTAAAATAAATATTTTGAATCTTGGAATATTAATCACATTCAAAAGGTTTCCTATGGATGGACTATGTTGTGGCTTAAGGCCCCACACATGGCATGTAAGTCTTAGAGATAGATTCCATGGAATTATAAGCTAGGTTTTTGCACCAAAATATGCCCTTATCCCAAATAAACATATCAAGTTTTTTAAACATTGAAATCAACACAATGTCAAATTTGGAGGCCAAATATTATGTATTATGGGAATGTGTGATTCCTTGAGTTACAAAACATGGCATGTGAGCCCCATAGAAATATATTCTATGGCCACGTGCCTTTCCTTTTATCCCTAGACCATGGCATGGGCATCAAGAAACAACCTTGGTATGTTAATTCTAAAAATAATGGACATATTTCACTCATATGCCAAATATTGTGGAAATTGAACCCAACGATAGATTAATTTTACTCACAACAATTAACAATTGATCATGCAAAATCACTCACAAAAGAGACTAAAATTGGAGCTGAACACTAAACTATATTGAATAAGTGTACAATAGCCAACCCTGTAAAATAATAGGTTGATGTATTAAATAATTACATCATGAATTCGAATGCATGAGGAGCAATTCGAATCTAGCATAAAGCAGGCTTACTAAAAATAAGCAAATCCCCCATAGGTGTAAAAAGTTGATCCCAAATTTGTCATGGAGCTCACGAATTAGAAAAAGGGATTAGGAAAGATAAAGAGTGATGGAATGACAGCTCATACATTCTTTTCCAAGGACAAAAGAGTGGAGGATGAAGAGGACAAAAAACTAGTTCACCTCACCTAGTCAAGCTTTTCCATTTGCCTTAAAACACTGAAAAAGCAGGGAATAAAGTAGAAAAGGCAGAAGGGTGCTTAGGAGGCCAGGAATAAAGAATATTTGAATCCTTGAGGTTTCCCAAGTGCTACATGAGTTAAATAAGGCAATTTTGACCACTATGGATAGGTAAATGACAACTTGCATAAGGTGGGACACATGAACTAGGCAAATAAGAAAAAAATAATTAAATTAATGTCTAAGGTGGTAAAATATGGGTTGATTATTATAACACCCCCCCTTAATCCTGACTTATGAATAATATATCAGAAAATTATAGGGCCTAGAAACAAGGCTTAGTCACCCTTTACATACTGCATGTCCATACAACCAAGGAAAGAGGAAAAACCAACTTGGGAAAATCCTCCCTTAAACATGGACTGTAAAACAAAATTTGGAAATCTTGTCTTCACTCATGCTTCACAGCATGATCAGCAATCCCCAGTAGTGATTTGAGATTGCTGAATATCTTCTCACAAAATGATTTGGTGAAGATATGAGCTACTTGTTCTGAATATGAACAGAAGAGTAGGTGAATGGTGCCATCATGCACAAGCTCTCTGATGTAGTGCATATGGATCTCAATGTGTTTGGTTCTCTGCTTATGAACTGGATATTTGCATATTCGAATGGTACTCTAGTTATCACAGTATATGGTAGTTGAGTACTCTGATTCAAAACCACACTCTCCAAGTAAACCCTGCAACCATAAACATTGAGTTGCTGCATTAACAACTCCTCTATACTCTGCTTCTATAGATGAGAGTGCAATGGCACTCCATTTCTTTCTTGACCAGCGGATTGGCCCTTATGCAAGCATGAAAACATATCCTAATGTGGACTTTCTTTCTGTGCTATCACCTGCCCAATCACTGTCAGTAAATCCAATCAAATCAAGATCATATTTTTCTTTGTATAAGATCCCATGTGTCCTTGTTCCCTGAACAAAGTTAAGGATCCTTTTGGCTGCTTTCCAATGGATCTCATGAGGCTGATCCATGTATCTAGAAGCCACACTTACTGCATAAGAAAGATCAGGTCTAGTATGTGTCAGATACAATAAACATCCAATCAATTTCCTATACAGTGTATTGTTTACCATAGGTGAAGAATCAGCTTCTGCCAGCTTCACTCCTGAAAGGAAAGGAGTTTTGCTTGCTTTGCAATCCTTCATTCTGAATTTGTTCAGAAATTCCAAGGCATATTTGTACTATTTCACCTTGATTCCATCTTTGGTTTGAGCAATCTCAAGCCCCAAAAATTGACTTAAGAGCCCCAAATCTGTCATGGAGAAGGCTTGGTTCATAGCACCCTTTAGGGAAGCAATCTCATCCTGTGAGCTTCCTGTAATGAGGAGGTCATCAACATATAATACAATGATCATTAATGAACCATTAAATAACTTCAAATATACATTTGGATCTGATTTTCACCGAAGAAAATTTAGTGATAGCAAGAAGCTATCGATCTTGGCATACCAAGCCCTGGGGGCTTGCTTTAGCCCATACAATGACTTTCTCAACCTACACACAAGAGAAGGGTTAGTAGAAAAACCTTGAGGATGCTGCATATATATCTCTTCAGTGATATCTCCATTCAGGAAGGCACATTTTACATCCATGTGATGTACCTCCCATTGCTTTGAGGCTGCAATGGCTAAGGCTAGCCTGATGGAATCCATCTTTGCCACTGGGGCAAAGGTCTCCTTGTAATATATGCCATGAACTTGTGAGTAGCCTTTGGATACCAATATGGCCTTGTACTTCAGTGGTGAACCATCAGCAGCAAATTTGGTCTTATAGACCCACTTACACTAGACTAACTTTCTCCCTGGGGGAAGATCCACTATCTCCCATGTGTTGCTCTTCTGAAGTGAGCTGAACTCCTCCTTCATGGCTGTTTTCCATCTTGGATCTCCTGCTGCTTCTTCATATGTTTGAGGATCAGAATCCACCATCAAATAGAATTTTTCATCAAACATAGGATCCTTCATGCACAGACCACTCTCAAATTGAGATCTAGTCCTCCTTGGGTCATTGGGATCCCCAGCTAGCTCTCCTGCTGCATGCAGTGTCTGGGATGCCCATTTTGGCCTTGTAGGGATATTAGGGTCTGAAATAAAATCATCTCCATTAGACAAATCATAATCAACATGTTCAACAAACTCTTTACTTACTTCCTGAGGTTCAGGTGGAGAAGCGGCTTCTCCAACTTCCACTGCTGCAAGGGGTTCTTCTTCAAACTGAACACACCTTTCAATGAAGGATTTTTTTGTGCTCAAATTTATCAGCTTGTACCCTTTTGAATCTTCAGAGTATCCAACAAAAATACACTCTTGGCTTTGGGGCTGCAAAGCCTTCCTCTTCTCTGTTGGAATTGTAGCCCAAGCCTTTGAGCCAAAAATCCTGAAATGGGTCACATCTGGCTTGTGCCCACTCCATGCTTCGAAGGGAGTCATATCATCAAGTTGTTTATGAGGCACCCTATTCTGAATATAGGCTGCATAGTTGATAGCTTCAGCCCAGTACTTTGGTGGAAAAGTTTTGGCCTCCATCATGCATGTTTCCATCTCCTTCAGTGATCTGTTCTTCCTCTCAGCAACACCATTCTGCTGTGGTGTGTAAGGGATAGAATGCTACATATGAATACCTACATCTGCACAATAATTAATAAACTCAGAATTGACATACTCACCACCATTGTCAGATCTGAGGACCTTTAGTTTCCTCCCAGACTAGTTTTCAACCAAAACCTTAAAGACTTTGAAGAGGCCAAAAACTTTAGACTTGTGTTTCAGGAAGTAAACCCAGCAATACCTGGAAAAGTCATAAATAAAAGTCAATGCATATTTGTATTGACTCATGGACATATGAGGGAATGGGCCAGAAACATCACTGTGGATCAGCTCGAGGGGTGCAGAGGTTCTCTCATGACTAGCTCTCTCAAATTTATGCTCTGGGTGTTTTCCTAGAATACAACCTTGGCAGATTCCTTTGGAAAATTTTATCTTGGGAAACCCTATGACCATCTCTTTTTCACTAAGATCAGAAAGATACTTGTAATTTAGGTTGCCAAATCTTTCATGCCAAAGCTTGCTAGCTTCATTAGCATGAATCATAAGAGCAGAGGGGTTTGAGTAGGTAAGGAAGTGTGAGAACATGTATACCTTTTGAGCATGATTTGCAACTCCTTTTGCAATGACTCTACCACTTGAGATCTCTGTGATCTCAACTTCATCAGGGGAAAATATGACCTTCTTAGGAGACCCAGTGTGAGTCATCTGGTACACTGACAAGAGGTTGGAGGCAAGACTGGGCACATACAAGACATTGCAGAACTGACCATGATCAAGATCAATCCTCCTTTTGCCCAAACTTTCAGTGAGAGAGTCATCTCCCAGTACTATACGTGGTCCCTTTGACATATCAAGTGAGGAGAAGACCTCCTTGGTTGAGACCATGTGTCTTGAAGCTCCAGAATCAATGATAAAAATGGGTGAGCTTGATGTGCCAGCAACCAATGCATGAACTCTCTCTCTGTCATTTGAACTTGATCCTCCTTCTTTCTTCTTTGAGCTTTCTAGAAGGGAGATGCCATTCTTCTCTAGGAGTTAGGTCAGCATGTCTATTTGCTTCTTCATACAAGAGCTTTTAGTGTGATTGCCCTTATTGTAGTATGCACACTTGTTCATTTCACCTTTGTTTTTCTACTTCTGGTAGTTCTTCTTGGAACCTTGTGGCTCCTCCGGAGACTGTTTCTTGTCTCTCTTTTGCTCAGGTGGATTTTTAGCTTTCTTTTTGCTTTTTGAATCCACCTTCGAATCTCCAACAATCAGAGCTTGATATTTGGATGGTTTGATGGTGCCCATCATCACCATCTTATCCTGTTCTTGTGTGAGAGATTCCATGAAATCTGCAAGGCTAGGCATCTTCCAGGTTCGAGCTTTCAGTTTTGTGGCATAGAAGGTCGAAACAAAAACTGAGTAGTCAGGGCCTAGCTTCGAGAGAATGGCCAGGATGAGCTGATCATCCTTCTTTTCGATCCCACACTGTTTCAACTGCAAAACAAGTGCTTTGAAATTGGAGAAATATAGCTGTAGTGATTCAAAGCTATTTGGACTCAGAGAAATCAGCTCATTTTCAATTTGATGTCCCCTCATCTCATCTGTCTTTCCAAAAAGATCAGAAATCTTCTCCCAT
>LPNX010300147.1:288525-333375 GCA_001517045.1 Pseudotsuga menziesii
ACAATAGCCAACCTTGTAAAATAATAGGTTGCTGTATTAAATAATTACATCAGGGATTCAAATGAATGAGGAGCAATTCGAATCTAGCATAAAGCAGGCTTACTAAAAATGAGCAAATCCCCCATAGGTGTAAAAAGCTGATCCCAAATTTGTCATGGAGCTCACGAATTAGCAAAAGGGCTTAGGACAGCTAAAGAGTGATGGAATGACAACTCATACATGATTTTCCAAGGAGAAAAGAGTGGAGGATGAAGAGGACAAAAAATTAGTTCACCTCACCTAGTCAAGCTTTTCCATTTGCCTTAAAACACTGAAAAAGCAGGGAATAAAGCAGAAAAAGCAGAAGGGCGCTTAGGAGGCCAGGAATAAAGCAGATTTGATTCCTTGAGGTTTCCCAAGCGCTACATGAGTCAAATAAGGCAAGTTTTACCACTATGGATAGGTAAATGACAACTTGCATAAGATGGGACACATGAACTAGGCAAATAAGACAAAAATAATTAAATTAATGTCTAAGGTGGTAAACTATGGGTTGATTATTCTAACAAATATTTCCTTTGTATGGCATGCGTGGTCATTTGGGGTGCTACACATGACCCATGAGACCTATAGGAAACTATATGAACTTAGGCCCTAGAAGTTAATCTCAAACCATGGTCTATTGTAAAAAATGATTCATGGTGTTATACATCCCAAAATTGCCACCATATCCCACTCATTAGCCAAAAATTCCCTCTATAAGGCCTATGCGATGGACTCGGGCCCTACGCAAAGTTAGGGTTCATTTATGGGTAATTATGGGTAAATGAAGGGTAATTAGGGGTTTATTAGTGATAATTTAGGGGTAGTTTGTGGCCAATTATGGGTAATTAAGGGTCATTTAGGGGTAATTATTGGGTAATGAGTTGTGGTAATTAAGGGTTAGTAAGGGGTCAATTATGGGATAATTAGGGGTTAATTAGTGGTAATTAGGGGTCAATTATGGGTTAACTAGGGGAAATTAATTGTACATATGGATCAATTATAGGTAAGTAGGGGCCATTTAAGCCCAAGGGCTTAGCTAAACTAGTGGTTTTCCATGGTGTTGGCCATTTAGTTAGGTCCATGGAAACATGTGCTCATTTTGAATCCGTGTGTGTGAAGCACACTAGTCTACGTCGATGGGTTTACTAGGGAATATGTCATCTATGAATGTTTGGAAAGATCCATTAGGTTTCTCCACGAGGTTTTCCTTGGAAAAATTTAGGAGTCATTTAGAGGTTATCAATGGTTAATTACTGGTAAGCAGGGATTATTTAGGGGTAATTACTAGTTAATAAGGGGTGAACTATGGGGTAATTAGGAAATAATTAGTGGTAATTAGGGTTCAATTATGGGTTAACTAGGGGAAATTAATGGTACCTATGGGTCAATTATGGGTAAGTAGGGGCCATTTAATCCCAAGGGCTTAGCTAAACTAGTGGTTTTCCATGATTTTGGGAATTTAGTTAGGTTCATGGTGGCATGTGCCATTTCAAATCCTTGTGTGTGAGGCACACTAGTCTACATCGAATGATTTACTAGGGAATATGAAATCCATGAATGTTTGGAAAAATACAATAGGTATTCTCCACGAGGTTTTCCTTGGAAAAAATTAGAGGTCATTTAGAGGCTAACAAGGGTTAATTACTTGTAAGCATGGATTATTTAGGGGTAATTAGTGATCAAGTAGGGGTCATTTTCGTGCAATGAGTGATAATTGGGGGTAATTAGCGGTCAATTATGAGGTTAATTAGGGGTAAATTATACAATAATTAGTGGTAAATTTCAGTAGCCTATGAGATGATGGATATTGATAACATACCTGAAAAATATATTTAGGGGTGGTCCTTCTAACCCCCCCCCCCCAAAGTCATGCAAATTGACATTTTGACAACAGTCTTTAAAAAACCATATCCAAAAGTAAAATTCTCTTATTTTTATGGGGGTTTTCAAAAAACCTCCTTGAAACATATATTTAGGAGTATCCTTTCTAACCCCCCATAAACGTCATGAGATTTTAACAATTGGAGGTAGTTTTTTACAAACCATCGCCAAAATTTCAATTCTCAAGACTTTTAGAGGGATAATGTTTTAAAATCCTCCTTGAAAATGTCTTTAGGGGGGGGTTCTTTAAAAAAAGCCCTCCAAAATTCATGAGAATTGAATTTTTGGGGGAGGGTTTAAAAAAACCACCCCCAAATTTCTAATTCTCATGAATTTTTTTTAGTGGGGGGGGTGGCGGGGGGGGAGGGGTTCTAGAAATTGTCTTCAAAAACACCTTTACGGGGGTGTCTTTCTTACCCACCCCATAAAAAAAAATTCCAATTCTCCAATTCTCAAGACTTTTTAGGGGGTTTTTTAAGAACCTCCTCCAAAGACCTAATTTTTTTTTTTGAGGTTGGGGGTCAGCAAAATCCCCCCCAATGTATTTAGGGGGGTATTTAAAAAACCCCCTCCAAAAGTCATGAGAATTGAACTTTTGGGGGCAGTTTTAAAATAACTACCCCCAAATGTCTAATTCTCATGAAAAAAAAATTTTGGGTGGGGGGGTTCTAAAAACTGCCTTAAAACAATCTTTAGGGGGTCTTTCTAAACACCCCCTCCCCCCCAAAGTATTGCGAATTGGAATTTTGGGGGAGTTTTTTTAAAAAATTCCCCCAAAAGTCTAATTCTCAAGACTTTTGAGGGGGGTTTTTAAGAACAACCCCCAAAGACCTAAAAAAACTTTGGGCGGGGGGGGGGGGGGGCTGGCTGGGGGGGTTAGTAAAAACTCCTCAAGTGAAAAACCCCCCCATAAGGGTATTTTTTTGTAGTGAAATTGGGTCATTTTTCACTTAAAAACACTGTGTTGACAAACAATTTTTGTAGTTTAGTCATTTATTTCACATGGTGACCAACTTTTTTGTTCGCTTGGTCATTTATCACCCATTTTTATACTAGCGTAATGGATCTACTAGGATCCTTGGAAAAATCATTGTAAGTATTGGAAATAAGCCAATGTCCTACTTGTTGAGAACATGAGGCATAACATTCTTAATGTAAGTCAAATGTGTGATCAAGGACACACTCTTACCTTTGACTAAAAAAATGAAAAATAAGAAATAGAAACACAATGAAACTGGTCACTACGACATCCACAACTTAGAATAATGTATTCTTATTGGACAAAGAAGGAAAAGAAAAATGTTACATGGGACAAGTTGATGAAATTTGGCTATGGAATAGACAAATGTGACATATCACTTTTCATAATCCAGTAAAAAATAAGCAGGAAGAAAGCCGTAAGAGATATACCAAAGATTACAAAGCCGATAAACCCCATTTGCAAGCAATGCCAATTTGTAAAGAAGGAAATAGTAAGCTTTAAGTTGTTGGCAAGAGGTTTGGATACATTAGTTGTGTAGCATCACGGATGCTGCGTAACCACGTAAGTGAAAGATGGCGTGCAAGGTGGAAAATAGAATATTTTATATATTTGGTGTCACCTTTTGTAGTTTTGGACCATATTTTGTGGATATTGGTCATTATTTTGTAGAATCTGTTAAGAATTAGTTAGAAGTTGTTTAAGTGGACCTTGAATGTAAAGGCGCAAGCCTATAAGTAGATGTTGAATTGCAAAATGTTAGAGAGAAATGTAGGGGCGATCTTAGTGCCTTTTTTAGTACTTTTGAGAGCACTTGTTGAATTGTGAACTGTTTTGAATCTGGGATTTTGCGCGAAAGTAATATGACAAGGTAGAAGTTGATCTAAGGAATCACCATGTTCCTTTCTATTTTACTGTTTGATTATTTTCTGTGACTTAATGATGAATGTTATGTGAATCTATGGCATGGATCTATGATGCGATGTTTTCTTGTGTTAAATGATATTATCTGGTTGGATATGTTTGTGCATCAGTATACTTACTATAGTTCTGATTAAATGATGCGATCCAGTGAAGAATGAGAATGAATGGTTATGTACATGCATATGTTTAATGGTATGATAATATTGTGTTAAATTTGATGTCATATTACCCTCTCCTAGTCTACGGAAACTTGGTTCCGTCGGCTCTCCCTTGAACATCTCAGGTGAGACCTCATCCAATCTGCAGGTGTTGCTGGATAGTGTAAAAGCTGTCTAGTCCAGTGCTCAGGGAGATCGCGGTGGTTTGGATGTCGATAGAGTGGGAACCCTTGTAGATTGGTTTTGTTGGCTGGGTTTGCACAATCTCTAAGAGTGCTTCCATGGAGTATTTTTGTGGTTATACAAACCAGTCGAAGTCACTGTGGGGTTGATTTCAGAAATAATGGGGTTGCCCAAGGATGGGCCAGACCCCTCGTAGTATTTTCATGGAAAGGACAATGACAAGAAGTTGGTGGTGACATTAAAGAAGCATTATGTTTTATAGCGCAACGTGAAGGAATACCGCATCGATAGTATCAGTGACTGCACAGTACGCATTGGCGCAAAGATTTTGGCCAGTAAAGTGGTCAGGAAGAACCGCCCTATCCAATGTAATTTGGGGATGGTTGCATGTGCTGATATGTGTGCGTAAGGCATACAAATGAACTTTTCACTCTTTCTCATGAACTAGTTGGTGGAGGACACAGTGGTAGTGTAGTAAAGAGAAATACCATTCACGGATAGTTGGATACTCATCTTGATCGCATTAGTGGCTTGGATGGAGCCATATGAATATCAAGGCATGGACGTAAAAGAGATAGAAGTATGTAAGGGCGCTCAGTATCAGAATATATGGTGGGTGAAAGAACCTGAAAGGTTGATGGATTGTGCGACCTAGTTTTGGATCTATTGGGAAGTGTTGCAGGTGACAGCAGTAAAAGTTCCAAGATTATCTCAAGAAGCCGCGACAAAATATCAAAGGATTGAGTGGTTCACAATTGGACCACATGCTACTCACGTTCAAGCATGACGTGAACCAGATAGGAAATGGTTGTTGATGTTGTATAAATTATGTGATGCTAAGTTGGAGGCTTTGGTTAATGATTGGATTGCAAAATGGCAGGAACTAGTTAGTGTGGATGAAGCATTGATGAGACCCCCAGAGGATGCACCTGCTGATCCTATGCATAAAGATGACCAATAGAGTCAACATGAGTCTGATGGAGAATCGTCAATAGAGACACCCACTAACCTAGAAGTAGAGCGCATATTCAATGAATTAAGAACGAAGCAGTGCATGGAGCAGGGTGGGAGTAGTAGCACCATGACAACAATGGAGGTGTAATTGAATCGGATTATCAAGGTAGTAAAAAATGCAACAAATGCGGCAAAAAAGGAAATGGAAATATATGCGTAGGATGGATTCACAGAAGTAAGAAAAAAACCAGATTCATTATATGATGTTTTCTTAAAGAGAGCACCAGAAAGTGCTTGTGTAGGAGTTCATGTCAATCAGCACTAAGCCACGGGTTAGGAATGTTCAAATTCCCCCGACTGCGATTGATGTCGAAAGAGAGAACTTGAATATCTCACTACAGTAGTTGCACGACATATCATTGGATATCAATGTGATGTCCACGCAGACGTTGGTACATATGCAATGGGTTTCCAACCAGGAGTTGGCAGATAGGAAAAAAGAAGTTAGCGATCGGTACTTGTGGTCGTAGGAGAAGGAGGAGAAATTCCATAAAGAGGTCAAGGAACTACAACAAGCAAAGGAGAAGTTGATGGAAGAGAAAGCACAGGAAATTGAAGCATTGAAGAAAGCGTAAGAGGAGCTGAGGGTGAAGAGTGTTGTAGAAATCATAGAGCTAAAGAAGGAGTAAGATCACCTTATTGTTGAGAAGGAACATATTTTTGATAGCAAATTCAAGGTTGAAGAAGCCGTTGTGGATTCCTATCAGTATGTCTTGAAGAGAACCACAAAGATGGATGCGATGGCAAGAGCACAGTGACTCAAGGCTGTTATTTCAAAATTGTAGAGTGAGAATAGTATTTTGGAGGCTTTGGTGCACCCGACCACGCCACCAGAGCAAATAGAAGCACAAAAGAGAGAAATTGAAGATCTAGAAAAATAGCTCGATGAGATGGAGAAGGAGGCCAAGAAAGTGACGGATGGGACCACACAGTTCTGGGGAAGCGTCGTGTAGGATGAATGGATAGCGCAACTAATTACACAATTATAGGAAGAATAAGGGCAGCTGGTGACCTTGAAGACATCACTGAGAAATATGCCACTGATGGTTTAGGTCACACGATCTATAGAGATGAAGGAGTTGTAGCAATGCATTGGGAAGGACCAAGAGTATTAGTGAAAGTGCACTGAATAGTTGGATGAGTTTTAGGATATCAACCCACAACTTTTTGGTAAGGCACTTACTGCATTACAGGCATCAAAAGAAGGAAAAAAAGGAGATCATTGAGAAAATGGTTGAACATCCAGTCACACATGATCTCGTGATGACCTAGGAAATAGAGGACATAGTTAAATCACAAGTGAGAGAGATTACTCAACAGTATGAAAATTTCAAGATTAAAATTAATGAGTACACCATGTCCAGCTAGCGTGGCTTGAGAGCGAGCCACAAGATTTTGTTGGGGGCATGTTGGCAAGGGTTTTGGATACATCAGTTGTGTAGCATCATGGATGCTACGTAAGCTCAAAGACACCGCGCAAGTGAAAGATGGTGCACAAGGAAGAAAACAGAATATTTTATATATTTGTTGTCACCTTTTGTAGTTTTGGACCATATTTTGTGGATATTGGTCATTATTTTGTAGAATCGGTTAAGAATTAGTTAGAAGTTGTTTAAGTGGACCTTGAATGTAAAGGCGCAATCCTATAAGTAGATTTTGAATTTCAAAATGTTACAGAGAAATGTAGGATCGATCTTAGTGCCTTTTTGAGTACTTTTGAGAGCACTTGTTGAACTGTGAACTATTTTGAATCTGGGATTTTGCATGGAAGTAATATGACAACACAGAACTTGATCTGATGAACCACTGTGTTCCTTTCTATTTTACTATTTTATTATTTTTTGTGACTCAATGATGAATGTTATGTGAATATATGACATGGATCTATGATGTGATGTTTTCTTGTGTTAAATGATAATATATGGTTGGATCTATTTGCGCATCAGTATGTTTACTGTAGTTCTGATTAAATGTTGCGATCCAGTGAAAAATGAGAATGAATGGTTATGTGCATGCATATGTTGAATGGTCTAATAATATTACGTTAAAGTTGATGTCACATTTCCCTCTCCTATTCTATGGAAACTTGGTTCTATTAGCTCTCCCTCGAACATCTCGGGTGAGACTACATCCGCTCTGCGAGTGTTGCTGGATAGGGTAAAACCTCTCTGGGTTGGTTCTTAGGGAGATCACGATGGTTTGGCTGTCGACAGAGTGGGAACCCTTGTCGACTGGTTTTGTTGGTTGGGTGTGTGCCAATATATGTCAAAAAAATACTCCACAACAAAACCCTTAGAGATTGTGCACTCTGATATCTATGGATCCAGATTCCATAAGAACTAAAGGTATAAATGGTGAGGCTTATTTTCTTCTATTCGTAGATGAATACACCAGAATGACATGGGTATTTTACCTAAAAAATAAATATGAAACATTTGAGAGTTTTAATATTTTTAAGGAAGTAGTAGAGAATGAAAGCGAAATGAATATCAAATTTCTTATATCATACAATGGAGGTGAGTACACTTTAAAAACGTTTGAGTATTTTTGCTAAAAATGAGGAATCATAAGACACTTCTCAACTTCCAAGACTCCCCAATAGAATGGAGTAGCAGAAAGGTAAAATATAACAGTGTAAGAAATGACTAGAACCATGTTGAATGATTCTAAACTGTCAAACATGTTTTGGACTTAGCCCATTCACATTGTTGTTCATATATTCAACATAGGACAAATTAGACTTGACAATATCATGGCACCCTATGAAATTTGGAAAGGGGGGCCAGCTACAATGAAGAACATTAGGATATTCAACATCAAATTTTATATCAAAAGGAATGATGATAATCTAGGAAAATTGGACTCCATATTAGATGAAGGAATTTTTCTAGGATATGCCATAAGAAGAAAGGCGTATAAATTCTATAACCTACAATTACAAAAAATGGTGGAAAGTACATATTTAAGGGTAGATGAAGTCATCACACACAAAATAATTGAATATGATGATGATAAACCAACATTTCTGCCATTACCAGAAGACCTACAAGAACAAGAACCCGAGGAAGAACAAAGACCTGATACAAAGGCACCTTCCAGGTATGTTTTTTGGTAGGGGTTTTGGGACAAGTCAGTTGCACAACATCATGGATGTTGCGCAAGATCAAAGACACTACGCAAGTAGATGATGGCACGCAAAGCAGAGAATATAATATTTTATATATTTTACTGTCACCTTTGTACTTTTGGACCATATTCTGTGTATATTGGTCATTATTTTGTAAAATTGGTTAAGAGTTAGTTAGGAAGTTGTCCAAGTGGAACTTGAATGTAAAGGTGCAAGCCTATAAGTAGAAGTAGAGTGCAAGTGTTAGATGATCTTGTCATACATTATCTTGAGCTTGATCTAGATCTCTTTGGTGAACTTTTGGATGAACTTGTTGGTGGCTATGTATCTGAACTGAGATCTGTTGGTTTGTGAATTGTGATTTTTGCGCGGAAGTAATATGACAAGATGGAAATTGATCTGAATTATTGTCTTCTTTTCTCTTTTTTTGTTTTATTGTTTTTGTGACCCAATGATGAATGTTAAGTGAATCTGCGACATGGGTCAATGATGTGATATTTATTTGTTCTAAATGATGTTATCTTTATAGATCTGTTTGTGCAATCAGTATCGTTGCTGCAGCTATGATGAAATGATGTGATCTGTTATGAATGATTTTGTTAGTGTTTAAATGAGTGATTAGATATGTTAATTATTGCAATGTGTTGATAAGTTGTTGATGCACATGGTCCTTTTTCATTTATGTGGAAACTTGGTTTCGACAGCTCTCCCTCGAACATCTCAGATGAGACTTTATCCACTTCATGGGTGTTGCTCGGCAGGGTAAGACCTGTCTGGGCCGATGCTTAGGGAGATTGTGGTGAGCTGAGCATCGACAGAGTGGGAACCCATGTTGAATGGTTTTGTTGGTTGGGTTTGTGCCAACAAATGGTTCTGTTACCAAGAACCTGTTGTGACTGAGAGGAGGATATGTGGCATCAGAAAAGACCAAAAAATCAAGAATTTGTTGAGACAAAGAATCAAAACCCTGGATTGACAATGGATAAGTGGATGGAAAGGTACATACACAACTGTCCACAAGAGTAATTTTTCTATGAATTTCTCATCATATTGTACAAGTGGTTGGTGTTATTCGCCTATCACAAGGTAAACTTCCAAGGAGGTGAGCCAACATCCTGGACACCTGATTTGATCTAGGAGTTACAAGAAACTGACAACAAAGCATTGTGGGCTATTCAAGTCTTGCTGGACAACATATTAGAAGGTTATATCACCGAGTTCACGGTTGATACTACTAAGTCTTACACCGAAGTAAAAAGGGAATTTTTCAATGGACCCAGAGGTAGGTTCTTATTGTCTTTAAAGTTTTCAATTAAGATGCTTGTCTGTTAAAAATGCATACATACTGAAGATGTGCCTTGAGTAGTAAAACTCCAATGTGCAGAGGTTGTGGATACCGTGATGAAAGGGGGAATATGAATGGAATGATAAGGGGTAGATGGGTACAAGTTTCAAAGAGACTGTGAGGGAATTCGAGGAAGAAAGTGGTCTTACGAGGGGAGGAGAAAGGTTTTGACAAGAGAATAGGCAGAGGACAAGGGAAGGTCTTGCTATGATAGAAACACAAGACCGCGAAGGAAGAACACACGGGATGAAGTGACCCTACAGTGATGAAGAGGATGACCAAGATACGCCCAGGATAACGATAAGATCAACCCCCAGCAGCAACGTTCCCACACCTCCACGTACTACTCTGCACTCAGAAATAAATACAAGTTCCACGTCAACTTGTCTAACGTGCCAACAACATTCTAGTAGTAGGCCAGCGTCGGTAGGGAGAAGGCCCAGGATGGAGGGAAACGATATGAAGTTACCTTTGTTCCATGGGAACGTGACTGATGATCCCAAGAAGTATTGGTTTCTATGTGAGGTAGTGTGGACTATAATACAAACTATGGATGATGATGTCAAGAAGGGCTAATTAGTGACCACTCTTCAAGGTCATGCAATAGATTGGTACATGAATTTTACACAAGTTCCTACGAGGACCCCTACAAATACAATGACAAAAATCATGAAAGGACTCATTGAAGAATTCAGAAAACCAAAGTTCGAAGTGTAATATATTACAGAATTGAAGGAGATTAAGCAATTCCCTAATGAGACTGATTGGGATTTTGACTAAAGATTCAAGACATTAATGGCGAAGGTCAATTTTGAGATGAGAAATGTCCAGCACAAAGAATGGTTCATTGCAGCGCTAGTATCTCATATCATACAACCATTGATGCAGCAGAATATTGGGACATAGAGCGAGGCTTTGGAGATCACAATGAAGTTGGAGGCTTCACCCATTGGAGAAAGTGCAGCTGGTATGAACCAGATTCAGGCACAGCTGGAAAACTTAATGCTTTAGTTGCAATATATAAAGAAAGGTAAAGAGAATCACGAATAAATTTGGTGTACTTGGTGTCACGTAGATGGAAATACCAAATATACTTGCCCCGATTTCTAAAATTATCTGTTTTTAGGAGTGCTGAACCCATTGAGTTGTGGAAGTGTACCCTGGTGCCGCATATTCCAAGTATATGGGCATCGACATGAAGAGTGCGGATACATGAAAAAGATGGTAACAAAGCCAACGACCCTGTACTTCACATTTTTCTAATCTATTGGGCATGAAGATAAACAATGTCGTGCATATGACCTACTCTAAGAAAGTATGTATGACTCATACTATGTGAAGGGTGAAGGTCATTGAGAAGTACAACAACCGTAGCCTTAGGTGGTACAACCACTACCTCAACCGCAGTATGTACCACCACCATAGATGCTGTTTATACCTCCATAACCACAATAAGAGTTCTTGCTATAGCCACAGTATAACCAAATGCATATGGGTCAGCTGCAGCCACAGTATATTTAGGAATCACATTATGTTCAGCAAAAACTAAATCCCTCGCAGCAGCATTTGAATAATCTGTAATACATACAACAAGGAGGATTCCAAGGTCAAGGAGGAGGCTTTGGTCAAGGAGGAGGATGAGGTCATGGACCTATCCAATGTTAGAATTGTGGTGTACTAGGGCATTACCAAAGATATTGACCATAATTGTAGTGTTTGTGTACATATTATACTACAATTAATCACACTATAGAGAAATGTCCACAACCGATCACGAGGTGACAGGCAGGAAATGTTCCTCAATTGCAGAATCAGAACTAGTTGTAGAATGAGAATTAGCTGTAGAATCAGAACCAATTACAACATCAAAACAGTTTTTGAACCATAATCAAGTGCAGAATCAGGCTCATAACCAAATTCCAATTCAAAACTAGAGTGCAACCCAGAATGCAAGGCAACCTATGAATCTGCTACTGAAACAGAATCAAGGGCCTACGGTTGCGATGATCTTCAAGGAACCCAGAATGAAAGATGTTGATGTCTCTATCGTCACTCGTGGAGGTGCGACGATTGGGGAAGATAGTCCTCATCCAAAAATTTGGCTGGCTGGGAAAAATAAGGTGCAGTTCAATATCGATGCTGAGAAGGACACATTCTTTGAAGCACGCGATATGATCAGAAGGAATCCTGGTAAGTCACCTGTTTATGAAATTCCCACTGCTTTTGATTATTCGTTGGAGGAAGGACCATTGCAGCAACATGGTACCTTACAAAGTTTCTTTGAGAGTTTCTTGTGACTAGAGAGAGATATTGATTCCCTTGCTAAGATTGAGAACCTATTGCACAAACCGACGAAGGGATGAAAGCACTCCGTGGTGAATTATTTGCATAATAAAAAGACAGCCAAAGAGATGCGCACGAACATCCAAATTGGTGAATATGAAGTAGATTCAATTATTTTGGATCTAGGATCAAATGTGAATATTCTAAAAAAAAAGACATGGCAAAAGATGGGGAGGCTGACCTTGGGCTGGTCTCCAATGTAGCTACGATTAGCTAATCAAGACAAGGTACAACTAATTGGGTGTGTGTCGCACCTGGTAGTGGATGTTGAAGGTATGAATACCTATGCTTATTTTGATGTAATTGAAGTCATTGATGGTGGAGGATCCTATCCCACGTTGTCAGGGATTAGATGGGCCAATGATAGTATGGCAGTAATCAATTTTAAGTAGTAGATTATGACCTTTGATAATCAAGACATCAGAGTCATCACTCCAACGGATCCAAACGAAGGGAGAATGTATATTGAGATAGTAAAAGATGAATTTTTCAAAAGATGGGATCATGCTTACAACATTTCAGAAGATTACATCCATCCAACTGTTGATGGAGAACTTGGTTAGTGCAGCGCTAGCTCTGCATCTTCTGATTCTGATGATGCGTTAGAGAACTTGCAGAATCGCATGCATGAGGTATCGTTCATAAAGTGTGGTTTGATCACATAGTCGCTATGTCGCGTTGCGACTGAGACTATTGAATTACCAATTTATGAAGGATTTCCTGATTTGTCTGCATTCCTAATGGAGATTGAAGAGAAAGTATCCAAACCTCAGTGATTGCTGGAATTGGAGGAAGCACTGAAGGCTACCCCAATGTGCTGGTGGGTGACTCGTAAGAAGACGATCACTGGTTGGGAGCAGTGTTGATGACTGATGACAATTCAGTTTGGATATGCATAGGTCTACCATGCTAGATGGTATGATAGACAGAATAGTCCTAGTGATCATCTGATTGAATGCTAGACCTTGTGGGCATCACAGCCAAGGGATGAGTGGGTCCATGCATTTTTTCACATGTTGGACGAAGTGTCGTGATCTTGGTACATATCCATTGAGTTACACAGAGAAATCACTACATGGGAGGAGTTGAAATTTTGTTTCTCTCATACCTTCAGCTTCGTGGACACCAATCCATATGTCCATAATGCACTACAGCTCATCTGTGATGTGGCGCTGAAGGTGGTTCCATTCATGTATCCAGTAGATCCACATGTGCATTGCCACATGCAGTCAATGATGGAATGTTATAACATGTTTGGTAGACCTGAGGATGATGATGATTTACAGAACATCAATATCCTACAGATAGAGGGGAGTCGAGATGTCACAACACCTAATGTACCAATGGACCCAATGAATCAACCATTGAATATAAGAAAAGTCAACATTGGGATAGAGGGGAACCCAAAATTTGCAATTGTTGGGGACTACTGGGATGAAGAGACCATGGCAAAGATCACGGATCTGTTGCATGAGTTTCAAGATCTGTTTCCAATAAATTTCTCTAAAATGAAGGGGATACTGGGTGATTTAGGGGAGATGAAGATCCCATTAAAGCTCGACATGAAACTAGTAAGGCAGAGGCCGTATCGCTTGAATCTACGATATATGAACTTGATAGGATGCTGGATGCTGGAATAATTGATCCAATTGAGGAATATAAATGGATCATCCCTATGGTGGTTCAACACAAGAAAACAAGTGAAGTTCATATTTGTGTTGACCTGAGGAAATTGAACAATGCATGCATGCATGATCAATTCCCTACTCCATTCACTAACATATTTCTAGAAGGAGTAGGTGGCCAGGAGATGTATTCTTTCACATATGGGTTTTCTGGCTATCACCAAATCAGGATCGTGAAGGAAGATCATCATAAAACCACATTTGTTGCTGAATGGGGCTACTTTTAGTACACCGTGATTCCTTTTGGGTTGAAGAATGCACCTGTGATATTTTCCTGGGTTGTTGTCACTACATTCAAATATTATATTAAGAAGTTTCTACAAGTTTACATGGATGAATGGAGAGTTTATGGATTGATCAGAGACCATTTGGAAAAATTGCGATTGATGCTGGAAAGATGTCGATAGCATCAGATCACACTAAACTCAAAGAATTTTATTTTCTGTGCACCTCTAGGGATGTTGTTGGGTCACATCGTTTGTAAGTAAGGATTGTTGGTTGACCTCGCAAATATTGCACTCATTTTGAGTTTGCCACCACCTACGAATGTGAATATGCTTAGAGCAACGCTGGGGCACATAGGGTATTATCGTAAGTTTATATGAGGATATGTTGTGATCACAGCCCCTATGGAAAAGCTATTGAAGAAATATGCCACATTTGTATGGATTCAAGAGTGTCAAGCTATCTTTGATAATTTGAAGGCCAAGATGGCTTCCGCATCGATCCTCATTTTTCCTGATTGGAACAAGGAGTTCCATGTTCATGTGGATGCATCATTTGTTGTGTTAGGAGTGGTGCTTGTGCAACCAGGAGAAGGGGATCTTGATCACTTGATTGCATTCGCTATTAGGAAGCTTTACTTTGCAAAGAAGAACTATACAACCACATAGAGAGAAGGTCTAGTGATGGTATATGTGCTACAAAAGTTCAGAAATTACCTTTGGGGGGTCATTTTGAAATGTTTACTGATCATTCTACTTTGAAATACCTAGTCAATAAGCTTGTGTTGGGGGGGAAGATATGTCACTGGCTACTTCTCTTTCAAGAGTTTGAATTTGAGATAATTGTAAAGTGGGGTCGCTTGAATGTGGGCCCTGATCATCTATCCAGAATTGAGACAGGTGAAGAGCCACCCAATACTGAAGATGTACTTCCAAATGTGTAGTTATTCAGAGTCAACATGGCAGATGACTATTATGCTCAAATAATTCAGTTTTTGGTGACAGGAATCACACTGGAGTATTTTTCAACAAGTCAGAAAAAGCAATTGGTGGTTAAGGCTTCGGATTTACATTTGATCGCTGGACAACTATATATACTAGGAACAAATGAGATTTTGTGGCCATGTGTCCTACTGAATGAACAAGAGAAGATTTTGGCAGAAGAACATACATGAGTTGCTGGTGGACACTATGGAGGTCGAACTACTGTGAGGAAGATGTTTTGCGTAGGGTTCTGGTGGCCCTCTTTTCATAATGATGTGATGGATTATACATGGATTTGCGATATTTTTCAATGAAATGGAAAATGATTAAGAAGGGATGAGATGTCATTGGTAGCACAGGTGACATTGCAACCATTTGATAAATGGTTCATGGATTTTGTGGGACCAATAAACCTACCTAGGAAGAGAATTGGTGCGCAGTACATCATTACAGTGACAAACTATTTGACGAGGTGGGCAGAGGCCACACTAGTTATGAATTGCACCGCTGCGATAGCAGCGAGGTTCCTATTTGATAACATTGTAACATAGTTTGGATGCCCAATGATATTGATGAGTGACCAGTGTAGTAACTTCATCACCCCCCTAGTAAGCGGGTTGATGGAGGAACAACAAATACAACACAAGAAGAGTACCCCATATCATTCGTAGGAGAATGGGATAGTAGAAGCATTCAACAAAATATTAGAGCATGCATTGATAAAAGTATGTAATGCAAACTGCGATGACTGGGATTTGAATATTCTAGAAGTCTTGTGGGCATATCGCACCACTTGCAAGAGATTGATGAGAAAAACACCATTCAAGTTGGTGTATGGGAAAGAGGCAGTCATGCCTATGGAGTACATTGTCCTGAGTTTGCACATTGCAGCAGCAATGAGAATTGACGATGAAGCAATGCTAGAGGAGAACATGGAGCAGTTCGTGCAGCTCGAGGAGGACCCTTTATTGCAGGTTTCCACCAACACGTCAAAAATGACCGACAGAAGGGCTGGTGTGATTGCCACATAAAGAACAAATAGTTTCAGTAAGGATATTTGGTGCTGCTATACGACAACAAGTTCATGAAGCATCTAGGTAAGTTATAGATGCATTGGTTTGGTCCATATATTGTTAATTCCATTACTTCTGGAGGTGCAGTTCACCTACAACAACTTGATGGAGTAATGCTGCCAAAGCTTGTAAATGGAAGTAGGATGAAGCCCTATAGGATGAGCTTAGAACCATGCAATGCTTAAGGCACTGTGCAATGAAAATAAAAAAATTAGTAAGGATGGATAGAAAGAAGGAGGGCGCACCAAGATAAAGTGGTTGCACAAGAATAGGATTCAGTAGCACAGTTAGGAAGATTTGTCACAACATCCACTAGGACGCGACGTAGTCAAGTCAGCAATAAATATAGACAGTTAAAGGAGTTAACCAATGACGCTCATTGAAGGGATCACCGGTGGATTTGGGTCGTTAATGACAGATTTTGTCATGATGAATGCATTTGATCCGATAACGATTAAGGAGGAACGACTTGGTGCTATAAGAACATGCTCGACATGGGTTGAAAACACCATTGTTATAAGGGAGTTGCAGAGCTGTAGATTTGAGCTAAGTGCAGAGTTGTAGAGCAATTTTACCGAGTGAATCCGAGTGAATTGAGTGAGTTTCCAAGGATAGAGAAGGTGTGTGACTATTAGATCCTTGTGGGGTATTGGTATGGAATGTAGAGCACCCCAGAGACTGTCAAGATATCAAGTGAACGATATTTTCCAATTAGATCAGTCACCATCGTATAAGAAGTTATCAGTATGCCAGTTGGATCATCATCAGTGCCGAGGGGGAAGAGAAAGGGGAAGAATCCTAGCTCTCCGACATCGCAGAAGAGACATACCAAAATGTCTATAAGAGCGCAGGAAGAAGCAACTACACAGAAGGGGCCATCAAGCTTAGGTGTCATAGAGTCAGCGGCTTGAACAGGGGTCTCCATTAAGGACATCCCTAGGTACATAAATCCCACTCGACCCAGTGTGCAACCTCGGTGGCTCACCAAAAATAAAAAGTATTAGCCAATCGGCCCACAAACCATTCACGTACAAGCATGGCGCGACCCAGATAGGAAATGGCTATCGATGCCTTATAAGTTTTCCAATGAAGAATTAGACACGATAGTTGATGATTGTCCTGCATAATGGATGGAACCGGTTAGTGTCGAAGAAGTATCGATGGAGCCACCCATATATGCACTTGAAGATCCCGTGTAGAAAGATGACCAGCAGAGTCACCATGACTCGGATGAAGAATCATCAACTGATATGGAAGCAGAGTGCATGCATAATGAACTCAGAACAAAGCAATGCATGGAGAAGGGTATGAGTAGTAGCACCGGACAAGGGATGGAAGCAGTTAAATCGGTTGATCAAGGTGGTTGCAGATGCAATGGATGCAACAACAAAAGAGATGACGAGATCTGCACTGGAGGGATTCACAGAGGGAAGAAACAAACTTGATTCTATATATGATGTTGTCTTTGAAAGAGCGCTAGAGAGTGCAATTGTGCAGGATTTCATTTCAATCAGCACTAAGACTTGGGATAGGAATGTTCAAATTCCCCCAACTGTGATTGACACTGAAAACGAGAACTTGAATACTTCACTGCAACAGTTGCAGAGCATATCACTGGATATAAACATGTTGTCCACACATATATTGGTACACATGTAATGAGTTGCAAACCAATAGTTAGAAGATAGGAAGAAAGAGATCAACGATCGATTTCTATGATCACAGGAGAAAGAGGAGGTGACGCAGAAAGAATTCGATGAATTGTGGCGTACTAAGGAGAAACTGATGGAAGAGAAAGAGTAGGAGATAGAAGTCCTACAAAAAGTGCAAGAAGAGTTGAAGACAAATACTACTGAGAAGATCATGGAGCTGAAGAAGGAAACAGATTGCCTCATTGTTGAAAAGGTCCATATTTTCGACAATCGAATACAAGTGGAAGAGGCAGTTGTGGATGCCTGTAAGCACATCTAAGAAAACACTACATAACTAGATGTAGTCGTGAAAGTAAGGTGACTTGGGGAAATTATCATGTAGTTGCAGCAGGACAACAAAATTTTGAATGCTATGGTGTATCTATACACACCTATTGAGAAAATTTCCGAGTGGAAGAATGCCATAGAGGAGGTGGCGGCACAAATTGAAGAGCTAGATCAGGAAGCTAAGAAGATCACTGAGGTTGTTGACACAATTTTCGGGCAGCATTGTCCAAGATGAGTAATTAGAGCAACTGACCAAGCAGTTGCCGGAAGCAGAAGGGAAATTAGTAACACTAAAGACTGCACTAAGAGCAATGCCATGAGTCATTCATATTACACGGTCTACCAATATGAGGGAGTTGCAATAGCGGGTTGGAAATTCTCAGGAATGACAATGGAAGAGAAATGAACAGCTAGATGAGTTCCAAGACATTGTAGCACAACTTTCTATGAAGGCCCTTTCCACACTGCAGGATGTGTAGGAAGGTAAGAAAGACGTTACTGAAAAAATGGCAGAGCGCCCATTGAAGCAGGATTTGACAGGAAGTCGAGACATTACTGAGAGAATTCAAGTGCAAGTGAAGGAGATCACTCAACAGTATGAAGACTTCAAACTGAAAATCAGCGAATACACCATGTCCAACTAACATGGATCGAGGGTGAGCCACAAGATTGTGTTAGGAGCCTGTTGGCAAGGGTTTTGGGACAAGTCAGCTGCGCAGCATCATGGATGTTACGAAAGCTCAAAGACACCGCACAAGTAGATGATGGCATGCAAAGCAGAGAATATAATATTTTATATATTTTTGTGTCACCTTTTGTACTTTTGTACCATATTTTGTGGATATTGGTCATTATTTTGTAAAATCAGTTAAGAGTTAGTTAGGAAGTTTTCCAAGTGGACCTTGAATGTAATGGCGCAAGCCTATAAGTAGAAATAGAGTGCAAGTGTTAGATGATGTTATCATACATTATCTTGAGCTTGATCTATATCTTTTTGGTAAACTTTTGGATGAACTTGTTGGTTCCTAAGTATCTGAACTGAACTGAGATCTGTTGGTTTGTGAACTGTGATTTTTGCACGGAAGTAATATGACAAGACAAAAGTTGATCAGAATTATTGTATTCTTTTCTCTTTTTTCTGTTTTATTGTTTCTACGACCCAATGATGAATGTTAATTGAATATGAAACATGGGTCTATAATGTGATATTTCTTTGTTCTAAATGATGTTATCTTTATAGATCTGTTTGCGCATCAGTATGATTGATGCAGCTATGATCAAATGTTGTGATCTGTTATGAATGATTATATTAATGTTTGGATGAGTGATCAGATATGTTAATTATTACGATGCGTTGATAAGTTGTCGATTCCCATGGTCCTCTTTCATTTTTGCAGAAACTTGGTTTCGATAGCTCTCCCTTGAACTTCTCAGGTGAACTTCATCCGCTTCATGGTTGTTGCTGGGAAGGGTAAAACCTGTCTGGGATGATTCTCAGGGAGATCGCAGTGAGATGAACATCAACAAAGTGGGAACCCTTGTCAACTTGTTTTGTTGGTTGGTTTTGTTCCAACAATGTTCAAAATAATCATTCTGAGGACTTAATTATTTGAGATAAAAATGTTGGTGTAGGAAAAAGAAGAAGGTACTTGAGAAACACTGTTGAAGGGGTACGTTTCTCCTTATTATTCAAAGTTGAACCAAAAAATCTTGATGAATCCAAATTAGATGAATACTAGGTCAAGGACATGGAATAAGAACTAAATGAAATTGAGAAGAATTGGGCCCGAGAGCTTCTGCTAAGGCCAAAAAATAAATATGTTATTAGCACCAAATTGGTGTTGAGGAATAAGCTAAATGAATATGAACAAGTTGTTAGGAATAAAGCAAGATTGGTATGCAAGATACATGCACAAGTTGAAGGAATAGAATTTGATATTTTTTTTGCTCTAGTGGCAGGTATGGATGAAATAAGAATGTTTCTAGAATACACCTACTCCAAAAATATCACGATATATCAAATGCATGTGAAATCGTCTTTCCCAAATGGATAAATGGAAGAAGAAGTGTATATTAAACAACCATAAGGATTCTCACTCACAAAAATTAAGGATTATGTCTATAAGTTAAAAATGATATGTATGGTTTAAAACAAGCTCCTCGGGCCTAGTACTCAAGACTGGACAAGTACATACAACAATAGTGTTTCAAAAATGGAAACATAGACAATAATTTGTACATAAAATTAAGCATTGATACATGATAGTGGTTGAAGCATACATCGATGATATTATTTTTGGGAGCAATGATGACAATCTCATTCAAGAATGTAATACCCCAATTTTGACCCTTAGAATGCATTGATTTAATATATGAATATTATGTATATGTGATGTATGATTCCTAGAGTGGAGCTTAAGTGCAAGGACCCTCTAGTGAATGTTTGGGTATTAAAGGAAAGTATTTTATATTTTGTTAGCCATATGCTAGTAATCCATGGAAAATTGTATATGCATGTAGATGTTTTTATTACAAATAAAAACACCAAGACTTGGCTATTGAAGCAACTAAAATGAGGGGACCATGTGTATCTATTAGGGAGAGGTGAGGGGGTTGTGGGATTGAACCCTGTGATTCCAAATGTCATCTTGAGAACCCATCTTGAATTTGATTGCTGGCATTTATTTATGTTGTAAGATGGTAGCCGAGAAATCAGCTCATGAAAATAATGGAGCATGGGAAACCAATAATTTTGCATGGTTGAGTATGGGCATGGTTTACTTGACCCATAAGTCATTCTTTATGATGGGAATTCTTTTTCTATCCTCCCCATTCCATTTTTGAACAACCAGATATCAAATATTCCATCTTCCTATGCATTCTCGACAATGAAATTTGCATAAATCACAACTTGCAAAGAACCCACATTTTGAAGTGCTAGAAACACCTGGAAACTCACGTGAGGATTAAAATCCAGTGGGAAATGCACTTCTTGAAGAATAAAGGTTGAAGAAGAAATATGAATTGTAGTGCGATGAGTGGGCTTACCACATTGATAGAATCAATGAATAGGAAGTGCGTATTGGCGCACGGCTTTTAGAAAGCAAAATTGTTAGGAAGAACCACCCCATTCAGTGCACCTCAAGGGTGATTGCGTGTGAAAAACAATGCGCAAAAGGGGTACAAATGAACTGGTCACCCTTCCTAATGAACCAGTTGGTAGAGGACATGGTGGTGGTCCAGGAAGGAGAAAGGGATTTCACATATAGCTAGTTATTGATCTTAATTACACTAGTGGCTTGGATGGAGCCAGTAGATTACCAAGGTATGGATGTCAAAGTTGTTAAAGTGTGCAAGGGTGCATGTTATTAGAATATACTGTGGGTTAGAGAACCTGCATGGAAAGAGGATTGCATGATCCAATTTTGGGTCTACTAGGAGGCGCTATAGGAAGAAACTATAAAAGTTCCCTGGCTATTAGAGGAAGCCACAACAAAGTATCAGAGAATCGCTCGGTTCACAATTGACCTGCACACCATTCATGTACAAGCACGACGTGACCCAGATATGAAATGGTTTTTGATGCCTTATAAGTTATCCAATGAATAATTAGACACAATGATTGATGATTGGCCTGCATCATGGCTAGAACCATTCAACGCTGAAGAAGTATTGGCGGGGCCACCTGCAGACACACCTGAAGATCCCGTGCAGAAAGATGACCAGCAGAGTCACCATGAATCGAATGAAGAATCATCAACTGATCTGGAAGCAGAGAACATGCTTAATGAACTAAGAAAAAAGTGGTACATGGATCAAGGTACGATTAGTAGCACCGCACAAGGGATGGAACCATAGTTAAATCAGCTGATCAAGGTGGTTGCAGATGAAACAGATGCAGCAACAAAAGAGATGACGAGATATGTGTAGGAGGGATTCAAAGAGGTAAGCACCAAAATGGATTCTATATATGATATTGTTTTGAAGAGAACGCCGGAGAGTGCAATTGTGTAGGATTTCGAGTCAATCAGCACTGAGCCCTGGGCTAGGAATGTTCAAATTCCCCAGACTGTGATTGACGCTAGAAACAATAACTTGAATACTTCACTGCAATAGTTGCATAGCATATCAATAGATATCAATGCATTGTCCACACATACATTGGTACACATGCAACAAGTTTCCAACCAATATTTGGTAGATAGGCAGAAAGAGATCATCGATTGATTTCTATGATCGCAAGAGAAAGAGGAGGCAAGGCAGAAAGATGTCGATGAATTGTGGCACGCTAAGGAGAGACTAATGGGAGAGAAAGTGCGGGAGGTAGAATTCCTATAGAAAGCACAATAAGAGTTGAAGATGAAGAATGCTTAGGAGATCATGGAGCTGAAGAAGGAAAAAGATCGCCTCATTGTTGAAAAGGCCCATATTTTTGACAAACAAATACAAGTGGAAGAGGCAGTTGTAGATGCCTGTATGCACATTTGTGAAAACACCGCATAACTGGATGTAGTCACGAAAGGAAGGTGACTTGGGGAAATTATAGTGCAGTTGCGGTAGGACAACAACAGTTTGAATACTATGGTGTATCCAAACACACATCCTAAGCAAATTGCAGAGTATAAGAATGCCATAGAGGAGGTGGAAACACAAATTGAAGAGCTAGAGCAGGAAGCTAAGAATATCACTAAGGCAACGTCACAATTTAGGGGTAGGGTCATCTAAGACGAGCAGTTAGAGGAACTGACCAAGAAGTTGTAGGAAGTAGAAGGGAAGTTGGAAACACTGAAGACTACATTAAGAGCAATGCTGCGAATCATTCAGATTACACAGTCTGCCGATATGAGGGAGTTGTAGCAGTGGATTGGAAAGGCTCAGGAGCGACAGTGGAAGAGAAATGAACAGCTAGATGACTTCCAAGACATTGTAGCACAACTTTCTATGAAGGCTGTTGCCACACTACAGGATGTGTAGGAAGGTAAGAAAGACGTTACCGAAAAAATGGTGGAGCACCCATTGAAGCAGGATTTGACAGGAAGTCGAGACATTCCTGAGAGAATTCAAGTGCAAGTGAAGGAGATCACTCAGCAGTATGAATAATTCAAACTGAAAATCAGCAAACACATCATGTCCAACTAACGTGGATCGAGGGTGAGCCACAAGATTGTGTTGGGGGCCTATTGGCAGGGGTTTTGGGACAAGTCAGCTGCACAACATCATGGATGTTGTGAAATCTCAAAGACACCACACAAGTAGATGATGGTGTGCAAAGCGAAGAATATAATATTTTATATATTTTTGTGTCACCTTTTGTACTTTTGGACCATATTTTGTGGATATTGGTCATTATTTTGTAAAATTAGTTAAGAGTTAGTTAGGAAGTTGTCCAAGTGGACCTTGAATTTAATGGCACAAGCCTATAAGTATAAGTAGAGTGCAAGTGTTAGATGATCTTATCATACATTATCTTGAGCTTGATCTGGATCTTTTTGGTGAAATTTTGGATGAACTTGTTGGTTGCTAAGTATCTGAACTGAACTGATATTTGTTGGTTTGTGAACTGTGATTTTTGTGCGGAAGTAATATGTCAAGACAAAATTTGATCTGAATTATTGTCTTCTTTTCTCTTTTTTCTATTTTATTGTTAAGTGAATCCATGACATGGGTCTATAATGCAATATTTATTTGTTCTAAATGATGTTAGCTTTATAGATATGTTTATGGATTAGTATGATTGATGCAGCTATGATAAAATGTTGTGATTTGTTATGAATGATTCTGTTAATGTTTGAATGAGTGATCATATATGTTAATTATTATGATGCATTGATAAGTTGTCAATGCCCATGGTCCTCTTTCATTTCTGTGGAAACTTGGTTCCAACAGCTCTCCCTCGAACATCTCGGGTGAACTTCATCCGCTTCATGGGTGTTGCTGGGAAGGGTAAAACCTATATGGAATGGTGCTCAAGGAGATCACAGTGAGATAAGTGTCAACAAAGTGGGAACCCTTGTCGATTGGTTTTGTTGGTTGGGTTTGTGCCAACAATGTTCAAAATAATCATTCCGAGGACTTAATTATTGGAGATAAAAAATTTGGTGTAGGAAAAAGAAGAAGGTACTTGAGAAACACTGTTGAAGGGGTACGTTTCTCCTTATTATTCAAAGTTGAACCAAAAAATATTCAGGAAGACAAAGTAGATGAATACTAGGTCAAGGCCATGGAATATGAACTAAATGAAATTGAGAAGAATCGGGCCTGAGAGCTTGTTCTAAGGCCAAAAAAATAAAAATGTTATTAGCACCAAATGGGTGTTCAGGAATAAGCTAAATGAATATGAACAAGTTGTTAGGAATAAAGAAAGATTGGTATGCAAGAGACATGCACAAGATGAAGGAATAGACTTTGATATGTTTTTTTCCTCTAGTGGCAGGTATGGAAGAAATAAGAATGTTTCTATAATAAACCTACTCCAAAAATATCACAATATATCAAATGGATGTTAAATCATCTTTCCCAAATGGATAAATGGAAGAAGGAGTGTATATTAAACAACCATAAGTATTCTCACTCACAAAAAATAAGGATTATGTCTATAAGTTAAAAAGGATATGTATGGTTTAAAACAAGCTCCTCGAGCCTAGTACTCAATAGTTGACAAGTACCTACAACAATAGTGTTTCAAAAATGGAAACATAGACAACAATTTGTACATAAAAATTAAGCATTGATACATGATTGTGGTTGAAGCATACATCGATGATATTATTTTTGGGAGCAATGATGACAATCTCATTCAAGAATGTAATACCCCAATTTTGACCCTTAGAATGCATTGATTTAATATATGAATATTATTTATATGTGATGTGTGATTCCTAGCATGGAGCTTAAGTCCAAGGACCCTTTAGTGAATGTTTGGGTATTAAAGGAAAGTATTTTATATTTTGTTAGCCATGTGCTAGTAATCCATGGAAAATTGTATATGCATGTATATTTTTTTATTAGAAATAAAAACACCAAGACTTGGATATGGAAGCAACTAAAATGAGGGGACCATGTGTATCCATTAGGGAGAGATGAGTGGGTTGTGGAATTGAACCCTGTGATTCCAAATGTCATCTTGAGAACCCATCTTGGCTTTGATAGCTGGCATTTATTTCTGTTGTAAGATGGTAGCCGAGAAATCAACTCATGAAATGAATGGAGCATGGGAAACCAAGAATTTTGCATGGTTGAGTATGGGCATGGTTTACTTGACCCATAAGTCATTATTTCTAATGGGAATTCTTTTTCCATCCTCCCCATTCCATTTTTGAACAACCAGAGATCAATTCCATCTTTCGATGCATTCTCAACAATGAAATTTGCATAAAGAACAACTTGCAAAGAACTGACATTTTGAAGTGCCAGAAACACCTAGAAACTCACGTGAGGAGTAAAATCTAGTGGGAAATGCATATATATAAACCCCAAGGATAAATTGAGAGTAACAACAACCAAAAAATACATGGGAAAAACCATATTTAAAAGCTTGCAAGTATAATTTCATAATTTACAGTCACGTGGCAAAATTGGGGAAAAATCCAAGAGCATCTTGTTATGGGAGAGAGTTTAGAAGTTGTAATTGCTTCATAAACCTAGTGAAGGTAAGAATCTATGAAGGTTTGGAAGATTGGAAATTTTTATGCCCACCCTAAAGAGCATTGGAGGGAAGAGAAACCTGACAGACCATGTAGTAGAGAAGGGGACCTTCCTTTTGTTGGGCGTGGTAGGTATTGTGGGTTCCAAGGTTGTCGAAAGCCAAATTAAGATGCATGTGTCTCTGTGTTTTAGCTCACTATACTACCTATCTCCTTCCCTGCCTCCCTACTTGCTTGACAAATACAGATATGTGTTGGTTTAGCATGAGTTCTTGTACATATGACTATGACTGAACCTAAGTAGTTCCTCGTTAATGGATACACATCCCATATCGGGGGTGGCCTCTAAATTGAAAGATTATAGGATAGAAAAATACCTACGATTGGGTGGAACGTTGCTCTTCCACATCTATTTTCTTGGTCAATCACAATTAAAAGATTGGTGTTTGTGACTACCTCTGATTATGCTTAATTTATTTGTTCTGAATGATTGTTAATTATGTTAAATTGAATGAATGGAACCATCATGAACTATTCAATCAGATTCCTATAAATAGCATGAAAATGATTTTATTGTTGTGCATGGTTTTATTGTAGTGTCTGTGAAGAATATGCTAGTAATTGCATAATGTGTGTGTGCATTAATAAGGTTTAATTTTGTTGTGTATGCTTAATATGAATTTTCACATGCATTTAGATGTTATGAATTTCCTAACATGGTCATGGAGGAAAAATTTATCACCAAACATATCATTCATTTCTCCATCCATGGGTCAAATTGATGGGGGGGGACGTGACAAAGTGGTATCAGAGCTAAAGGTTGTAGCACTAGGGCTATTTAGGACAGAATCTACACCTACAAGTAGAAAATCAGAATTCACAAGGAATGTTGATACATTTTTATGAAATTTTAGGTTAAAGAATGGTCAAAAATCAAAGTCTTCAAATGTTAAAGATTATCACACCATTGCATGGAGCTCTCTAAGAGCTTTCCATCGATGACCATTTTGACAAAACAAACTTCAGGCGTGAAAGATATTGACATGAGAATTTGGCAGTAACATGGGAGTATTGTTGACTTTAAACTCCTGACATTAGAATTGAAAGGTCATAAGGTTTGTATTATCACTATTTGAATAGTGTCGATGTGCTAAAGTGAAATTGCTGATGTCAAATTCGGTAGGTTGTTTGCGGGTGGATCATCGTGTGGGTGTCGAATTTCAACTCTTGACGTAAGAAATATAGTATTCAAAGTACGGAAGTCTAGGTATCCTTATTTAGAAGGAATTATTCAGTGCTGAATTTTGACTCTCGATGTATGGAAGACAACAATCAAAGTCAATATGTTGAGGTTGCTCTATTTGGGAGTCATTTTGCACTTCCTACTTTCGACTGAGAACATATGGAAGGTAGTAGTCAGAGTTGGGAGGTCATGAAGGGATTTTGGAGAAGTTGTTTCTCACTTCCAATTTCTGGCTCCCATTTAACAGAAGATAGAAGTCGGAGTTGGGAAATAAAAAATCGATTATTTTATACCAATTATGCATTCTGAATTCTAATTTTCCATTGGAAAAGTCAGAAGGGATTGGATTAGGTTGAGATCGACACGTCAGGGTCACAGAAAAAAAAAAAGTATAAAGCCCAAAAATTATTTCGGCCATAGAAAGAGAAGTTTAACTCAAAATTAGATGATACCGAAGGAGTTTAGATGCCATTGACGAAGGTCACACAATCATCATTGAGAGGCCCAATCTCGCCTTGCTTCAATTTTCCTGAAATTTTAAATTAGTCACTTTCAAATATTAGTGTCCTTAGAAGCGACGGGATCTCAGTTTGGGATGAAATTGTTATGGTATGGTCATGTACTAAACACATCTAAATTCAGAATCTTGGAGCCAAACTCGAAAGGGTGTGGAACCGGGGTGTGAAACAAGGCCAAAAAGTATTATTCCGGAGTACTTTTTGAGGATTTTGAAAAGATTAAGGAGGAAAAAGTGACCATAGATGAAAAAACCAAGAACACTTATGAACTCAACATTTAATATACTCATTAAAACAAGAAACTTCTGTTAGAATTTTTTTTCCAAAAATGATTGGTTTGGGAGATAGCCAATTTTTCTAATACCCTAGTTTTGACCCCATGGTATTAAGGTTGTACATGATGTATATATTGTATTGAGATCATGGCAAGGAGCTCAAGGCCAAGGCCCTGCCATTGATTGATGTTATTAGGATAGGTGATAAAGGCTGATACCTATGATTTTGGTGTTGAGTTAGACGCTTTATATATTTGACATATCATGTAGATATACAAATTAATATAATACCACAGCTAGCTATGTGACTCCAAACATGAAAGAGATGGGGGCATGATTCCACAAGGGATAGGGTGGGGATTTAGTCAAACCCCATGAGCCAATAGGGTGTGACCAAATGTCAATGGGGAAACTGATGGAACCCTCAGCTGTCTTTTTTCCTCTATCCTCAATCATTAATTTCTTCTAGAAGTTGGATGAGGCAGTTAATGCCTTGGGAAGAGGAAGACATGGCAGTTTGATGGCTTGACTGAGGAAGCCTGTAAGTCTACAGTTTGGGGAATCCATAATCAAAAATAAAAGTCTTCAAATGTTAAATATTATCACACCATTGCACGGAGCTCTCTAAGAGCTTTCCACCAATGACCATTTTGACAAAACGAACTTCAGGCGTGAAAGATATTGACATGAGAATTTGGTAGTAGCATGGGAGTATTGTTGACTTTAAACTCCTGACATCGGAATCGAAAGTTCATAAGGTTTGTATTATCACTATTTGAATAGTGTCAAGGTGCTAAAGTGAAATTGTTGATGTCAAATTCGGTAGGTTGTTTGTGGGTGGATCATCATGTGGGTGTCGAATTTCAACTCTTGACGTACGAAATATAGTATTCGAAGTAGGGAAGTCTAGGTATCCTTATTTAGAAGGAATTATTCAGTGCTGAATTTTGACTCTCGATGTATGGAAGACAACAATCAAAGTCAATATGTTGAGGTTGCTCTATTTGGGAGTCATTTTGCACTTCCTACTTTCGACTCAGAACATATGGAAGGTAGTAGTCAGAGTTGGGAGGTCATGAAGGGATTCTGGAGAAGTTGTTTCTCACTTCCAATTTCTGACTCCCATTTAACAGAAGATAGAAGTCGGAGTTGGGAAATAAAAAATGGATTATTTTATACCAATTGTGCATTCTGAACTCTAATTTTCCATTGGAAAAGTCAGAAGGGATTGGATTAGGTTGAGATCGACACATCAAGGTCACAGAAAAAAAAGAAGTATAAAGCCCAAAAATTATTTCGGCCATAGAAAGAGAAGTTTAACTCAAAATTAGATGATACCGAAGGAGTTCAGATGCCATTGACGAAGGTCACACAATCATCATTGAGAGGCCCAATCTCATCTTGCTTCAATTTTCCTGAAATTTTAAATTAGTCACTTTCAAAGATTAGTGTCCTTAAAAGCAATGGGATCTTGGTTTGGGATGAAATTGTTATGGTATGGTCATGTACTAAACACATCTAAATTCGGAATCTTGGAGCCAAAATCGAAAGGGTGTGGAACCGGGGTGTGAAACAAGGACAAAAAGTATTATTCCAGAGTACTTTTTGAGGATTTTGAAAATATTGAGGAAAAAGTGACCATAGATGAAAAAACCAAGAACATTTATGAACTCAACATTTAATATACTCATTAAAACAAGAAACTTCTGTTAGAATTTTTTTTCCAAAAATGATTGGTTTGGGAGATAGCCAATTTTTCTAATACCTCAGTTTTGACCCCATGGTATTAAGGTTGTACATGATGTATATATTGTATTGAGATCATGGCAAGGAGATCAAGGCCAAGGCCCTGCCATTGATTGATGTTATCAGGATAGGTGATAAAGGCTGATACCTATGATTTTGGTGTTGAGTTAGACGCTTTATATATTTGACATATCATGTAGATATACAAATTAATATAATACCATAGCTAGCTATGTGAATCCAAACATGAAAGAGATGGGGGCATGATTCCACACGAGATAGGGTGGGGAGTTAGTCAAACCCCATATGCCAATAGGGTGTGACCAAACATAAATGGGGAAACTGATGGAACCCTCAGCTACCTTTTTTCCTCTATCCTCAATCATTAATTTCTTCTAGAAGTTGGATGAGGTAGTTAATGCCTTGGGAAGAGCAAGACATGGCAGTCTGATGGCTTGACTGAGGAAGCCTGTAAGTCTACAGTTTGGGGAATCCATACTCTTTCTTCTACATCAAGCAATCATGTGAATGTGTTCCCGTTCCCTCATCCATGAGTCGCATTGAATGTTGGGTCACTCGGTTCATTCACGTTGTTCATTGATTCAGCTTGCAGAGTTGTGTTATGTTCTGTGTTGTTCCTTTCGATCGTTCTATTCATTCATGATTGATACAAGGGTTGTTCACTCACGTATTGATCATTCACGATTCATTAAGGAGATGGTTCATTTTGGTGTAGCGTGATTCTATGTTATTCACTGTGTGGAGTGGTGGAAGTGTGGTTCCACAATGTCTGTCTACGTGACATTATGATATGCACGTAAACCTTGTCTTTCTTTGTGTGAAACCATGTTTGTTGTGCTACAATGTTTTGAGCCATCAGGGTGTTGCTATGCATTTCTGTAAGTACTCACCCTTATTGAACCTTGGTTGCAGGATTATAGTGTTATCCTGAACCATAGAGGGGTATGAGACCCTATTTGTTTTGTGCTACAGAGAGAAGCTTATGTGGTTGTGTTTTCTTGTGGATTGTTGTGATGTACATCCATGTTTTGGTTTGAAGACCAAGGAGTGGAAGAGGCCCAGAATTGGCTAAGTAATCCTAAGAAGCCCATCTATTATTTAGCTTGTTTCCTTAGTATCCTGTGAAACCCAATTGTATATTCACTGGCTGGATAGTCTGGGAGAAACCCAACTGTGTGTTGGCTTGACTATGTGTCTTATGATTTGACTATTTCTTGTTGTGTTTTGGCCATGTGTGATCCTTGGATGGAAAATATGTGAAACCCAACTATGTGTTGGCTTGACTGTGAGTGTTGGATTGGCTGAGTAAGCCCAAGAATCCCATATGTTATTTGGATTGTTGCCTTAGTATCCTACGAAAACCAATTGTATATTGGCTTGGCTGGACAGTCTGTGAAACTCAAATGTAGGTTGGATTAAATATGTTTGATTTGTTTTGTCTTGTATTCCTGCAGCCTATGAAACCCAATTGTATATTGTCTTGGCTGGACAGTCTGTGAAACCCAACTATGTGTTGGATTGACTATTTTTTATGCGGTATGGTTGTGTGTGAGTCTATTGATTCCTAGTCCCTTGTGGAAATCATGATCAGCTTGGGGGTGGAAGTGTGTTGAGAAGTTAATGAACACACCTCAATGAACACACTAGAATATGGTTAGGTGGAACGTTGTAGCAACATAGCTAGTTGCGGGACAACTCCATCATCAAGATAAGTATTCTCTGTCGTTCTTGTTTATGCATTAAAGTTTCTTATGAATGAATATGATGAATTGATAAGGAAGAATGCTTGTTATGAATGAAGTAGGATTCATTGTTGCATAAGTATCTCTTTTATGCTTGTTTATGCCATGTATTTGTCTAAGAATCACTATTTTCAGGTTGAATTCTTGATGATGAATAGGTGGAGGATTCACTTGTGTATATTTCCATGCATTTTACTTCTATATTTTCCTTGTATGATCAATGCATTTTTATTAAGTCCTTGAAGGTTAAAATCCTGTTACAAGGTAAAAAATGTAGCTAAGTTAAGAATTATTGAGTTTCCTCCCCTTGGAATCCTCCTGTAGAAGGCCAAAATCGGGAGAGGAAAAGTTGAATGGGGAATAATTGTTGTGTTTTTGCACCTCGAGATCCTCCTACGGAAGGTGAAATACGGGAGGTAGAAATGGCAGTTGAAAACAAGGTAGAATGTGTGTTTTCTGATTTTTGAAGTCCGAGTTCAGAAGGCAGAATTTAGAAGCACAAAATAATTCTAAAGAAAAAGATAACTTTCTAATTTCCGAGTTCCGAGTTCGGAAAGGTGAAAAGCGAGATCCAGAAGTACAGGGAAGGTTAAGGTCAAAATTTGTTTCCCTGATTTCTGAGTTTCGTCACAGAGGAGGAAGGCGGAAGGAAGAAGGAAGAAAGTGGATGAAGTATTTCTGTCGTTTTTTGTTTTCCCAATTTTCGAGTTCCGCAGTGGAGGCGGAAGGTGGAAGTTGGAAGGCGGAAAGTGGATGAAGTATTTTTGTGGTTTGATTGTTTTTCTAATTTCCAATTTCTGAGGGAAGAAGGAGGAAAGCAGAAGTGAGGAAGGAGAAAGGTGGAAGAGCCGTTAATTATTTCCATGGCACATTATGTTTCTGGCTTCTAATTTCAGAGGGTGGAAAGCAGAAAGAGGAAGTGTGAGAGGCGGAAGGAGGAAGAGAGTTTATGTATTTTCGTTGAACTTTGTGTTTCCAATTTCTGACTTTCGAGGTCGAAAGGGTGGAAAGCGGAAGTACTGAATGTAGAATGCGGAAGGATAGGTCCAATTCAGAAATGATCATTCTGGTCACAAAAGAGATATGTCAAGGGTGAAACAACTGTTACAGTGGTTTCTATGCCTGAGAATGAAGGTTGAAGTGTGTGTTAACGTCCATGCCCTATGTTTTGAAGGAGAACAAAGGTTCTTGAAGTAATAATTTTAATTTATCTGCATTATGGGGTATGGGGATGTTACATTATGGTATCAGAGAAAAGGCTATAACACTAGGGCCTAAATAGGCCAAGTTGAATAGTTAAAATGAGATAAGAACACTTAGTTTGTGGTTTAACAGAGTTTTTGGTTGCAACATTGGTATAAATGGGCCAAGGTAATCAGTTATAGAAAGAAAACTACAGTAAGAAGGAGTGATATTTAGTAGAATTGCTAAACTTAGAAAACCCGACCAATACCCTTGGAAGCGCTTAATAAAGAGACAGACTTCAAATCAATGGTGGAATTCAAATAAACTAAGGCAGATTTCATAAAGCATTGAGCCCGTGGAGGTTTTCTTCAACCACGCTAGTTCACCCAACGAAATCATTGTTGGGCATTGATAAATTTGTAAATCAACCTCGTATATTGATCATAATCTCCTTCGGGGTGACTAAGCTTCTAATTTTTCAACTCAAAGGCCTTTATCCATCTTGTTCTTTCATTGACGAAATGCACCTTGGCCATAGATTTGGATTCTACCATGATCTTGACCGTTCATGTCTACAGCAAATAGTTGGTAAGTGATTTTGAATTTTGAGGTTGTGTAACAATGGTGTATGTTAACACATTTGTAGAGTCATAGTGCAGATTGAAAAGTTGGTCTTGATCCGACCAAGAAGATCAACATCATGAAGATTAACAGCATGGATGATGCACAGGATCCCTGTGGACACGGGGAAGATGTTATGGGGGAAAATCCAAGAGATCCACAAGAGAACAAAGAGCCACACCAATGTTGGAGATGTGGAGGACCCCATTTGCGCAGGAGTTGTCCACATGAGGAAGGGTATGTAAGGCTAACTTACAATATCCAGGAAGCTGAAACAGAACCTAATGGGAAGAGAAATCCAGAGACTTCCCTAGATGTTGCAGCTACCATAAGGAGCGAGAGGGTGGAGTTGCAAAGTTGTAGAGAGGAAAATAAAAGGATGATCAAGGCTATGGAAGAACAAAACCAGTTGACTATATCCATCCTACAGAGTTTGACAGACCTCCAAGGGAAAATAAAATATGGGCATCAGACAACAAATGCAGAGGGGAGTAGGAGAAATTCCTACAAGAATAATGTGAAGCTAGACCCAAGGAAGAAATGTTTTAAACCTTCTCACCTCCTAAATCAGTAAAGGAAAACATCACAAGCTGTGATTAATCAATCCAGAGTGATGAGGGAAAATTCAAGGAACCCACTCAAGTGTTGGGGATCTAGAGGAGACCATCTGATTAAGTACTATCCACATTGAAGTGGGATTGAAAGTCAAGTCCACAATACCCAAGAAGATAAAACTATAGTTTAGGAAGCATGGACCATTTCTAAAATTTGTGCAGTATTAGAAGACCAACAGGTAGATCATAACTCAATTGTGGTTGAAGTTGAGGGTGATATTGTTGAGTAGACCATTTATATTTTGATTGACCCTAGATCCACTCATAGTTATATCACCCCTAGACTTGTTGATATGTGCACTTTGAATAAATCCAAGCTTGGTAAAATCATGGTTAGTCCAACTAGCCACTGGAACCGGGAGGAAAGTCGGTAAGGTGGTAAGAAAATGTCCATTGGTTATGAATAGACTAGTCACTTGTGTAGATATGGATGTTCTACCACTTGGATCCTATGATGTCCTCATTGGAATGGATTGGTTGGAAGCACATAGAGAAAAGCTTGATTGTTAAAACAAGACTTTTGAGTGCTTGGATGAAGGAGGAAACTTAAGGGTTGTAAAAGGAATTCCAAAGATGATTTCTGTTAGGTAGATTTCATCCATGCAGCTGAAGAAGTTCTGTAGGAATGGTTGCAAAGTGTATGCAGCTCCTTTGTTGGAGGAAATAGATAATGAAACTCCTAGGTTGGAGGAATTTCATGTGTTGCAGGAATTCAGGGATGTTTTTCCTGATGAAGTTCTAGGGCTTCCTCCAAAGAGGAACATTGATTTCACAATTGAGTTTGTGCCAGGGGAAGCACCAATATCCAATAAACCCTACATGATGAGTGCACCAGAATTGCAAGAGCTAAAGATGCAGATGAAAGAATTGTTAGAGAAGAAGTACATCAGGCCAAGTGTGTCCCCTTGGGGAGCACCATTTCTATTTGTGAAAAAGAAAGATGGTACACTCTGGTTGTGTATTGACTTCAGACAGATGAACAAAGTCACTATAAAGAACAAATACCCTTTGCCTAGAATTGATGACCTCTTTGATCAAATGAGAGGAGCAAAGGTATTTTCCAAGATTGACTTAAGGTCTGGTTACGATCGGGTAAGAATAAAGGATGAATATGTTCATAAGACAACCTTCAAAGCAAGCTATGGACCTTATGAGTTTGTGGTGATACCATTTGGTTTCAACAATGCACCATCTACATGTTCGTTCCTTGGGAATAATGTTTTCAAAAGGTACTTGGACAAGTTTGTTTGTGTTTTCCTTGATTATATTCTTACTTATTCAAAGAAGGAGGAAGAATATGTAGAATAGTTGAGGCTGATTTTAAAATTGCTCAGGGAACATAAGTTGTATGCAAAATTGAGCAAATGTGACTTCTATAAAGATAGGATTCATCATTTGGGTCACATTACCTCAGAGGAGGGTATATCTTTAGACCCTGAAAAGATTGAGGCCATTATGAATTGGCCTACTCTAAGAAAGATGAAAGATGTAAGATCTTTTGTGGGACTTGCAGGGTATTGCAGGAAGTTCATTGAAGGATATTCTACAGGTAGAATGACTTGAACAGGGTAGTATGGTTACACCCAATGAAACCAAGGAAGGAAGCTTCCATGTGCTATGAGAAGGATCTCAAGTTTAAAATCTAACCTCTGAATAGAATAGATTTTAAATTTTAGATTTCAATTTTTTCTATTGAATGCTATTGATTGTTTAGCTGATCTAAAATGGCGTCAAGATGACATGTTGTATGTGAATGTCCAAGTTTTGGGAAGTATGTGTAAGTAGGGGATAAGTACTCCCACTTGCAAAAGACAAACAATATGAGGATGGCCTCATGGTTGCAAAAATCTGATTTTTTTGTGGGAAGAAGAATTATGAATTTGGATTTTTATTTAACTATCAATGTTATTGATTGTTTTATATTTGGAAAATAATGTATGCATGAAATAGATTTGAAAATATATGATTGAATTTTTTATGATAACATATCATGTGAATTGCATGCTTGTATGTAACGTAGGTGAGATGATGAAAGTACACTCTTGGGGTACATAGCTTCTCGGAAGGATGTGTTTGGGATACATAGCTCCTCAGAAGGATGTACTTGGGATACATGGTTCTCGGAAGGATGTACTTGGGGTACATAGATTTTTAGAAGGATGTGTTTGCGATAGATGGCTCCTATGGAAGGATGTACTTGGGTACATGGATTCTCCCACTGGCTAGCTAGGCACCGGTATGCATCACTAGGGACGCCCAGGGTGTAAGACATCCCGTTAGACTTCTTTCCACACCCATTCATACCGTAAGGGGACTGTCATGAGAGTGGGGGATTCATGAAGAGAATAAGCCATAGGTATGATGGTGTCTAGAAAGGAAGCTCCTGAGCATTAGTGAGCACTTGGAGGAGGTGCTAGGCCCTTAATACATAGATTCCATTGAGCACCCAAGGAGGTGTTAGGCTCTAAAGTGGGGCTGACCAAGATCTCGGTTGAGATATGCTATATAGACAAGTATTTGATTTGCTTAGAAAATTTCTGTTTATTTCTGTAAATACACATATGCATATGATGCAACCATGATTTTTGAAATCTTGTTAAAGATTGCATCCTATAGGAATGAATCTGACATGTGAGTTAATTCATTTTCCTTTTTGGAAAGGAAGCACCTAAGGTTGGGGAGCACCTAGAGGAGGTGTTAGGTTCTAGAGTAGGGCTACCAGATCTCGGTTGAGAAATATTTTTACAGGTGATCTGAGGCTTGCAAAAAATTTTCTACAATTTAATGCACACCCTAGAGAGCACAGAAAGGGTGGGTACACTCGAAGGACTGTATAACAGAGAAAAGGTACCATCCTTGTGTGATGTGGGGCAGGTTTTGTGGGTACCATGGTTGTATAAAGACAAGTTGGATACCTGAGGAGCCAAAAGAAGATAATTATGTAGATAAGTATTTGAATTACTTGTTGATTTTATATCAATATACATGTGCATGTGATTCATCCATGAATTTTGAAAAACCTTATGAATTTGACATGAGAATTGACTCATTGCTTAGGGTTTGAGCATAGGTATTGCTGGCTGCCAAAGACATTGGAAATGTTCCAAGGTGAGGAGAAGGATTCTCCAAGACCAGAAAGAGACTGGTGGTATGGAATGATGCATGAAATCAAGGACCTAGAAGTTTTCTAGATCATGCCATTAGACAGAGCACTGAGAATAATGCCCAAGAATATTTTTTGTTTGATTTTGTAAAGCACTGAGGACAATGTTGTTCTAAGGGGGAGGGGAATGTAATACCCTAGTTTTGACCCCATGGTATTAAGATTTTACATGATGTATATATTGTATTGAGATCATGGCAAGGAGTTCAAGGACAAGTCCCTGCCATTGATTGATGTTCCTAGGATAGGTGATCAAGGCCGATACCTATGGTTTTGGTGCTGAGTCAGAAACTATATATATTTGATATATCATGTAGATGTACAAATTAATATAATACCACAGCTAGCTATGGGATTGCAAACATGAAAGAGATGGGGGAATGATTCCAAAAGGGATAGGGTGGGGAGCTAGTCAAACCCCTTGAGACAATAGGGTGTGACCAGATGTCAATGGGGAAACCCATGGAACCCTTAGCTACCTTTTTTCCTCTGTCCTCAATCATTAATTTCTTCGAAAAGTTGGATGAGGCAGTTAATGCCTTGGGCAGAGTAAGGCATGGAAGTATGATGGCTTGACTAAGCAAGACTACAAGTCTGTATTTTGGGGAACCCGTATTCTTGATTCTACAGCAAGAAATCATGGGAATGCGTTCTCGTTCCCTCATCCCTGAGTCACAATGAATGTTGGGTCATTCGGTTCATTCATGTTATTTGTTGAGTCATCTTGCAGAGTCATGTTTTGTTCTGTGTTGTTCCTTATGATCATTTTGTTCATTCAGAATTGATGCAAGGGTTGTTCACTCACATATTTATCATTCATGATTCATTCAAGATCTAGTTCATTGTGGTACATCGGGAGTCTTTGTTATTCATTGTCTAGAGTGGCAGAAGTGTGGTTGCGCAATGTGTGTCTGTGTGACATTTTGATATGCACATAAACCCTGTCTTTCTCTATGTGACAGAGTGTCAGAAACCCTATTTGTTGTGTTACAATATTCTGAGCTATCAATGTGTTGCTATGTGTTTCTGCAAGTACTCTCCCTTATTGAGCCTTGGTTGTGGGGTTATAGTGTTATCCTTAACCATAGAGAGGTATGAGACCCTGTTTTATCTATGCTACAGAGAGAAGCCTATGTAGTTGTGTTTTCTTGAGGATTGTTGTGATGTGCATCCCTATTTTGGTTTGAATACCAAGGAGTGGAAGAGGCACATAATTGGCTGAGTAAGCCCAAGAATCCCACATGTTATTTGGCTTATTGCCTTAGTAGCCTGTGAAACCCAATTGTATATTGGTTGGATGTACATACTGTGAAACCCAACTATGTGTTGGCTTGACTGTGTGTGTTATGATTTGACTATGTCTTGTTGTGTTTTGGCCATGTGTGATCCTTGGCTTAACAGTCTGTGAAACCCAACTGTGTGTTATCTTGACTGTGAGTATTATCTTGGATGAGTAAGCCCAAGAAGCCCACATGTTATTTGGTTTGTTTCCTTAGTATCCTATGAAACCCAATTATATATTGGATTGGCTAGACAGTCCGTGAAACCCAACTGTAGGTTGGCTTGACTGTGTTTGATGTGTTTTTGCTTGTATGCTTGTATCTTGTGAAACCCAATTGTATATTGGCTTGGTTGGACAGTCTATGAAACCCAACTGTGTGTTGGCTTGACTGTGTTTGATGTGGTCTAGCTGTGTGTGATCCTACTGTTCCCTATTCCCTTGTGGAAATCATGCTCAGATCGAGGGTGGTAGTGTATTGAGAAGTCAATGAACACACTATCCTATGGTTGGGTGGAACGTTGCAGCGACATAGCTAGTTTCAGGAAAACTCCATCACCAAGATAATTATTATCTTTCATTCTTGTTTCTGCATTGAAGTTGCTTATGAATGAATATGATGAATTGATAAGGAATAATTCCTGCTATGAATGAAATAGGCTTCATTGTTCCATAAGTATCTATGTTATGCTTGTTTATGCCATGTATTTGTCTAAGAATCACTATGTTCAAGTTGAATTCTTGATGATGAATAAGTGGAGGATCCACTTGTGTATATTTCCATGCATTTTACTTTTGTATTTGCTGTGTATGATCAATGCATTTTTCTTAAGTCCTTGAAGGCTAGAATCCTGTTATAGGGTAAAAAATGGAGCTAAGTTAAGAATTGTTGAGTGCCCTCCCCTTGGAATCCGCCTGCAAAAGGTGGAAGGCATAAATCATGAGAGGAAAAGTTGAATGGGGTAGGATTGTTGTGTTTTTGCACCCTGGGATCCTCCTGCGGAAGGCGGAATATGGGAGGAAAAAAGGGAATTTGAAAACAAGGCATAATGTGTGTTTTCCTATTTCCAAAGTCTGAGGTTAGAAGGCGGAAGTCGAAAGAGCAGAATAATTCTAAGAAAAAAAGATAACTTTCTGATTTCCGAGTTCTGGGTTCAGACAGGCGGAATGTGGAAGTTAGAAGTGCAAGAAAGGTTAAGTTCGAAATTTGTTTCTTCGATTTCCGAGTTCCACCGTGGAGGCAGAAGGCAGAAGTCGGAAAGTGGTAAGTAGATGAAGTATTTCCGCAGTTTGTTGTTTTCCCGATTTTTGAGTTTCACAACAGAGTTGGACAGTAGAAAGTGGATGAAGTATTTCCTTTGTTTGATTGTTTTTTTTATTTATGATTTCTGAGGGCAGAAGGCGGAAAGTGGAAGTGAGGAAGGAGGAAGGTGGAAGAGCCGTTAAGTATTTCCATCGCACATTTTATTTCCAATTTCTGATTTTTGAGGGTGGAAGTGCAGGAGGCGGAAGGTGGAAGAGAGTTTAAGTATTTTCTTCGAACTTTAGGTTTCTGATTTCTGACTTCCGAGGTCAAAAGGGCAGAAATAGGAAGTGTGGAACACGGAATGCAGAAGGACAAGTCTAGTGCTAAAAAGATCATTCTGGTCACAGAAGAGATCTGTCAAGGGTGGAACTATTGTTAGAGTGGTTTCTAAGCTTGAGAATGAAGGTTGAAGTGTGTGTTAATGTCCATGCCCTATGTTTCAAAGGAGAACACAGGTTCTTGAAGTAAAAATTTTATTTTTTTCACATTATGGCGTATGGGGACGTTACAATTTTGGTGAAATTTTGCAATTTGGGAAAACAAAATGACAAAGTTAAAAGTAGTCAAACCCATAATTTTATAGTGGTTGAATGGTGCATCAAAAAAAATATATGAATTTTGATGGGTGCTCCTTGTTATATTTACTAACTTCTCCCAGTGTAAAAATTTTCCCAGTTCACTCTAGATTTAATTCTACAAGCAGTCGAGGAAGGCCTCTAAGGATAATTGCAAATGTGGAAAAAGTGCAGAATTGGGTAAAATTGACTTTTTTTAAGTGTTGAAAATTCCACATCCAATATTGCAATGAAATAGGATGATAGGACTTGAAAATATTATCTAGAGGGGAACAATGCTGCATAATCAAAATATGAATGAGGAATTCTAATGTCTTGAGGATTAGGACATAAAAGTGCTTATGACCTTTTTTTGACAAAAAAATTGACAATTAAGGGCAGTTTTCAGAATTGCATAAATGGGAGAAAAGAAAAGAAGGAATTAGAACTCTGTGAATTATTCCATGAGTCTAATTCTATTAAATAATATTCTTTTTTTATGTTTTTACATGCATTCCTAATATGTGTAATAAATATCTCTTTGATGCACAGTGTGTGCAGTTGCTAAGCTTTGAATAGTTGTAGCAGAGGGAAACAAGTAGAGGGAAAGAGTCTCCAAAATAAAATGGTGACCATAAATGATGATCAAAACCCTTATGAACATTATGAATATGTTCTAGGAGAAAATATGCAAGAGGAAAATGCTAAGATCCAATCAAATGGGAGAAGAGATCAAATAAACCCTCAAAATTTGGTTGAAACCAAGATAAGTTTCAATGAAGGATTGATGAAGGATCAATAAGAGCATAACCAAATCAATGATTCTATTTTGTAAAGGATCATTGATATGTAATCAAGTGTGAACCTTGGGTCTAATCTAAGTAATGTGGGCCAAGAAGGGAGAAATTCAGAGATCTGCTAGAGGTCACTCCAGGAAGAGGACTCCAAGCCCAAGGAAGCATTCTATGAGTAAAAATGGTAGAACACCCTCCTCAATATGTTATTCTAGAAGTTCATGTGACTCTATAGTTTCTCTAAGTATCCCAAGGCATACTTCTAGTAGGTTTGAAGGAATACGTAAATTCAAATGGATTCCAACAGGAGAATTTAGGAAGGCAAGGACTCCCACATTTGATGGAGAAAGTAATACATCTCAAGAGGAAGAGGAATAGCTTCTAGTGATGAAGAAATATTTTATAATTCATGATTAATGAAGGAATGAAAAGGCCAGAATTGCAATTTACAATCTAAATAGCCGAGCTTCAATTTGGTGGGAGCATCTCATGTAAGTGAAAGGAATCAAGGAAAGAAGAGTCAGTTGGGATATATTTAAGAAGTATTTCAAAGAAAAATACCTATATGCTAAGTATTATCACAACAAGAGGAAAGATTTCAATGAAATAAAATTGGGACAAAATTCCATGGAAGAACATGTCCACAAGTTTTGGAAATTGTTGAGAGACGTAGATTATATCAAAGATTAAAGAGTAAAATTCCAATGCTTCCTTGGAAGTCTACCTCATAATTTCAGTGATAGAATTGATTTTGTTAATCCACCAACTCTTAATTAATCCATTAGGATGGAAATCCATTTCTATGAGTAGAGAAAAGGAAAATCAGAGGTTCATCCAGCATGGAAAGGAAAGCAAAAGGGAAGGTTTAAACAAAGAAGAAGTGGTTTCAAGCCATCATTTAAAAATTAGCCAAGAAATTTCCAACAAGGCCAACAAGCACCAAGTGGAACTAAGCCAACATTAGTAGTATAAAAAGGACCAAAGGGAATGATTTAGTGTTGGGGATGTGGAGAACCCCACATGCTTAAGGACTGTCCACATTGGAAACATAAACCTGAAGGATTGCACATTTTAGAAGAAACAGTTATAGTGGAGGATATGGAAAGAGAAACTCCCCAAATTTATGCGGCATTGGATATCCATCAAGCAGACCATCAATCGATAGTAGTGGAAGTTGCAGGTAAGATTGCTAAGCAATATATTTCTATTTTGATTGATCCAAGTTCTACTCATAGTTATGTTTCTCCAAAAATTGTTGAAAATTGTTCTCTTGGAAAGGCAAAGCATAATAAATCGTGGTTAGTTCATGTTGCGGCAGTGACAAAAAGAAAAGTGAGTGAAGTAGTGATGGAATGCTCCATGTAATTGTATGGAATCCTCACAAAATAAAATTTAAATGGCCTGCAATTAAGGTCCTATGTTGCTCTTATTAGCATGGACTAGATGGAAGAGCATAGAGCCAAGGTAAATTGTTATGAAAATTTTCTTGAATGCATTGATGAAGAAGGAAGGCCGAGGTTGGTAAGAGGAATTCTCAGGGAAGTTTGATTAAGGAAATTTTATCCTTGTAGTTAATAATTTTTTACAACAGAGGTTGTCAATTATATGCATCTCATATATCAAATTATTTAGAAGACAAAGGCCCAAATATAGAACATTATCCATTGTTGCAAGAGTTCAAAGATGTGTTTCTTGACAAAGCGTTGAGATTGCCACCAAAAAGAGACACTGATTTTACAATCGATGTTGTTCCATGGGAAACCACACCAGTTTCCAAAGCTCCTTATAGAATGAGCAAATAGGAATTGTTAGAGTTAAAAATGTAGCTACAAGAATTAATGGACAAAGAGTACATAATACCAAGGGTGTCTCCTTAGGGATCATTGATGTTATTTGTCACGAATAAGGATGGGACTTTAAGGTTGTGTATTGAAAACATGAAGCTAAATAAAGTGAAAATAAATAACAAGTACCCATTGTGCATAATTTATGATTTTTTTGATCAAATGAAGGAATCCAAAATGTTTTCAAAAATTAACTTGAGATCCGGTTATCATCAAATGAGAATAAAAGAAGAAGATATTCACAAGGTGTTCACAAGATAGCTTTCTGGACAAGATATGGCCATTATGAGTTCATGACGGTACCATTTTGTCTTACCAATGGACCCAACACATTCATTTGCATCATAAATAGTTTTTTTAGATAGTAATTGGATAAGTTTGTGTTGGTGTTCTTGGATGGCATTCTTGTTTATTCAAGGAATGTGGAAAAACATGAGGAACATATAAGAATGATGTTGCAAGTTCTTAGAGAGAACCAACTGTATGCAAAACTAAGAAAGTGTGTATTTTATCAAATAAAGGTACAATATTTTGGTCATGTTATCTCATAAAAAGGAATTGCAATAGATACATAAAAGATTGAATCCATAATGGATTCGCCTACTCCAAATAATGTTACTGATGTCACATATTTTATGGGTATAGAAAGATACTATAGTAGGTTCATTGAAGGATTCTCAATGATCACTTATCCAATTACATCATCACAAAGGAATAATGCAAAGTTTGTATGGTTTGAAAAATGACAAAGAAATATTTCAATAGTTGAAGAAGCTACTTACCAGCACTCCTATTTTGAAGATTGCAGATCCAAAGAAGGATTTTGTAGTGTGCATGGATGCTTGCATTGAAGAATTAGGTGGAGTTCTTATGCAAGAAGGAATTGTGATTTTCTATGAGTCAAGAAAATTAAACTAGCATGAAAAGAATTATGCAACTCATGATTTAGAAATAGTATCCATTATGCATGCTCTCAATATCTGGAGACATTACTTGTTGGGAAGAATATTCGAGCTTAGGATAAACCACATGAGCTTAAAGTATTTGTTTGACCAACCAATATTCAATGTTAGGAAATCTAGATGACTAGAATTTCTCTATGAAACTTTGATTTTGAAATTAAGAATGTAAAGGGGAAAGAGAATAATCTTGCAAACACCCTTGGCTGAAAGTTTCATGTAGCAACATTAAGTGTATGCAAATCAGATTTGAGTACAAGTGTTCTTGAAGCCCAAAACAAAATTGAAACTTATCTTCAAGTTAAGGAAAAATTGAAGCAAGGAAAAGTATATGAAAAGTGTGAAGGATATCAGCTCGAAGAACATGATTTTATTGTTTATAAAAGTGGACTGTACATTATGAATTGTGCATATTTAAAGAAGCTAGTAATGGATGAAATTCATCAAATGCCATACTATGGACATCCAGGATATCAAAAGACAATAACAACAACAAGAAAGAAATAATTTTGGCATGGAATGAATAAGTACATAGCATAATACATTTCTTGATGTCAAAAGTCCCAACAAGTCAAGGTAGAGCATCAACACCTAGCAGGACTATTGCATCCTTTTCCCATTCTGAAATGGAAGTGGGAAATAATTTCTATGGACTTTATAATAGGTTTACCAATGATAATGAATAAGAATTAATCAATTATGGTTGTGGTTGTTAAGCTACCAAAGGAAACTCATTTTATTCCCGTCAAGTCCTCTCATAAAGCATGTGACATAGAAAATATATTCATGAAGGAAGTATTCAGGTTGCATTGATTACCCAAGGAAATAGTTTTATATCGGGATGCAAATTTCACTTGTAAATTGTGGAAAGGGTTATCTTAGGAATTGGGAATGAAATTGACTTTTAGTACAACATATCATCCTCAAACAGATGGAAAAACCAAGAGGGTGATTCAATTTCTTGAAGACATGTTGAGAATGTATGTGATGGATAAACCATCCAAGTGGAAAGATTACCTACACTTGGTAGAATTTTCATACAACAATGGACATAAAGAATCATTAGGAATGAGTCCATTTGAAGCATTGTATGGAAAAGGATGCAGAACTCCAGTGAATTGGGATAGTCTAGCGAATAGGGTGGTGCAATGATCAAGGAAATGTAACAACAAATTTTTAAGACTGGGCAGAATTTAAAGGAAACCTAGGACATGCATAATGGTTATGCATATTTGAAAAGAGTGCACAAGGAATTTAGAATTCAGGATCATGTTTATTTAAGAGTAAAGCTAAGGAAAAAATCCCTAAATTTGGGAAGTTGTGTGTTACGGAGAGAAATTCCTATGGCTTGGGGTACCACAACAGACAGCTAGACTCCAGAAATCAATCTTTCCCAATATGCAATAGAAATTAAAAACAT
>LPNX010300235.1:0-44734 GCA_001517045.1 Pseudotsuga menziesii
CATGAAAAAGGGCTGGCTCTGTGAAGGCTCATCTAGTATGAAAAAGGACTAGCTCTGAGTAGATGGTACATCCAGCATGAAAAAGGGATGGCTCTGTAGAAATTCCGATGACGAGATAGTATACACATGATGATGACCAGTGGAGATCCAGATCGAGTGATGATCCAGATCCAGTTATGATGACTGCGAGAGATCCAGATCGGGTGATGGTCCAGATCCAGCAGTAGTGATCCAGATCGAGTGATGATCCAGATCCAGTCCAGTGATGTTGATCCAGATCAGGTGATGATCTAGATCCAGTGATGCCATTTGATGATGATCCAGATTGAGAGATGACTTGAAGACGAAGATGACTTGAAGATGAAGATGACTCAAAGATGAAGATGTTCCAGTTGATGCAGAGAAGAAGACCAGTGCTGAAAAATTGTGTCGAAAGAATACCTTCCTAGTTAAGAGGGAGTGTTGATGTATATGTAACTTCGGAATGTATTCTTCTATGTATCTTATGTATTGTAACCCGATGTTTATTCCGGGATGTTTCTATTATGTATTTGAGTCATGTGGTCATGCCCCGATGTTCTGATCGGGAGGATTATAATGTAAACAAGTCATATCAAGTCATTAGGTAAGTCCCCACTGTTTAGGGGCACTTGAGTTATTATACACTAATTAAGGTGTAAGCTCGAGTAGTAATTATTAAGTTGGGCCTACGTGTGAAATGGTAATTCAAGTGAACGGACTAATATAAATAGAGAGGGTGAGTCTCTCTATTTGTCACTTGTGAATTACATCACTTGCTCTCTCAAGTGTGGCGCACTTTAGGAGAAGGAAATTCTTGGCTTGACAGAAGACAGAAGGCTACTATTGTGTTGGGAGGTCATCTTACTGTTTTTGGGATCACATCTTGTGGTGATACTATCTTAGAGGAAGTTGAGGGGTTTTCTCCATTTATGGTTTCCCCTCCTAAAATCTTTGTGTCTCTTGTCTCTTGTGATGTGCTTATGTGATTGCTGTACTTGTTATTCTCTCAGTGAAAAGATCTTGTCATAATGCTAGCTTAAATGTTGAAAAGCTAACATTTACAAGAGGAAACTCTATCAAAATTTGGGCAGAAAATAGTGCAAAGAACCCCCAAGGGTCGCCACTTCAAAACCCATTGCCTAAAAGTGGTCAAATCCTCATTCTCTTTCTCATTTTTCCTTATCTAAAGGTGCTGAAATTTCTGTCATTGTAACAAGTCCAAGAGAGTGTCTTGGACTTGATTCTTTGTTTGATTTTCAAAGTTATATTTGAGGTATATATATTTTGGCCATCCCTTGTATGCAAAGTAAGTTGGCCTCGCCAACACTTATGTTGAAAAGTGAAGAGGGGCTAGGGCTTGCTATTTTCCATTATTTACATTTAATTGTTTGCCCCATCTCTTCTTTAGGAAGAGAGTTGTATGGCTAGGTTTGCATTTGTTATTCTTTGAATTTTTTCATCCATCGCATGCAAAGGAAGTTGGGTTTTCCCACCCTTGCATAGCAATTGAAGAAGGGGTAGAGTAATTAGTTTTCATATCCACAAGTTTATTTTTTTCCCCATTCTTTCCATTTGGAAAGTGGATTGAGTGGCTAGGATTAGTTTGGTTTTTATCTTTATTTTGTTTTATTTTTCCCACACCTTGTAAGTGATTCGCCTTTGCAATCCTTGCAATATCGCGTTGGCTAGCATTTTTATTTCAAGTATCTGCTTATTTTTTTCCCGCACCTCACAAGTGAAGTGGCTCTGCCCATCCATGTGAAATCACGTTGGCTAGCATTTTTGTTTCAAGTATTTGCTTATTTCCTTTTGTTTGTAGCTCAGAATCAAGTAGGCTATGCCTCCGTTGTGATATTGCGTTTGGCTTGTTTTGTTTAATTTTTGCTTTAAGGATAAAATTTACCACTAGTCCAGTTTTTTTCCCCATATCCTCTTCCCCCGCCGGTTCGACCGATCTAGGGTGACGAGAAAGGGCAAAGATTTGTGTTGGCTAGTTTACTAGGGACCCAGATAAGTATCTTCATTAGAAATGAGAAAAAGAGGCTTGAACTGTGGAGCTAGTGGGGTAGAGGCCGTAGGGGGCTTCGTGGCACTTTGTGTCCTCCAGTTGAGCACCCAGCAAGTTTCGTGTTTGACCCGTGGAGCTAGGTGGAAACCTTGTGTTCCTATGTTGAGCACCCAACATTATCTCTCTAATCGAAGGAGATAGTCTCTTGGGGTAGACATCTAGAATAGTTCATTTCTTTGCAACAAACACCTTAATTCCCTAAGTCAAAGAGAGACATAAAATTTACTAAAACTTACAGGACCACTTGTATAACATTGTTACAGTCATTTACATTTCTGTACTTTGCAATCACTTTATTTTAACTTACTCATTTATTGGAAGTCATCACGTTCTTGTATATTTGTTAAAGTAAATGAGTTGATGGTTTAGGAAAATTATTTGAAGTTGATTATTATGACTCCATAGCCCGAGTAGAGACGACAATGGTCATTTTGATTATTTGATTGTTTCTCTCTTTCGTACATTACTGGTTGGTTGTTAAAGGGTTTGCTTGACATTGAAATATTTGCATCACTACATGCTGATTGTCATTTTTGTAATTTACAACTCCCGGAAAACATTTTTTTTAAAAGAACTTAGTAAGTAGGGACTACCCCCCTTGGCCTTTAGGAGCTGTGGTCTAAACGGAGTAGTTTAGAACTGAGGTGACAGTGGGTTCTCAACTCATAAGTTTCCCTTAGGAACACACACATCAGTTGGGAGACTTACCCATTTCCAAGTGTGTTTTAGGCGGCAACATTTTTGGTGTCGTTACCGGGGACAAGTCTTTTTGTTCCTGAAGTACAACTTTTTCTTTCTTGTTGGTTTATGCTTTGTTTGATGAATGTTTAGAGTCGATATTTATTATTCATATTGAGACTCCACTCGCCTTTTTATTTTGTAATTTACAAGAAAATCAAAAGTAGTTTTTGTGAGAAATTTATAATGCATATTTTTCTTCTCACATGGCGACTCCATTGAAGGAATAAAACCCTATTTCTCATAAAATTGTTGAGATTGATTTTGTAGATGAGCCTATTTTTTTATATCTCCAGCCAGTTTGAAATGCATGACTAACTCAGATATGTTCTATTAGTAGCTATTATGGATAATGAATAATCAGAGCCAAAATTTAAAATGCATATCCTCCTATTGACTTCTCAGGCATCCCGGGATTTCCAAACCATGAGCCATGTTTTTCAAAGGAGGGAAGTGTTTCAATTCCTATTTTTTTTGGAAATGGTGATTCAACTGTTTGTCACACCATATATTTTCTTTCATTTTTAGTAAATTATGTCAACACACTTCATCAAGATAATAAGATGCGGGCATTTGTTAGTACATTGAGTAAGGATGCTCGGATGTGGTATTATGGTCTTCTTGATAAAAGCATTACGTCCCTTGAAGGTTTCTTGGAATTTTTTTTAAGAGGTGGCATAATGGTGAAGAAGATATGATGACTGATTTAGAGAAGGGATTTGACTAACTAAAAAGGATAAGAGATTAAATTGAGCAACACCTCCATGATGATACCATTGAAAAAGTTTATCAAAATTCAGACATTGTTGAAGATCCTCCTCATGACCTCTCAACAGAAAATATTGAAGATTGGGGATATTTTCATGATTATTTCAATGATGATGATCACATTTGTACCCCGGAACCACCTCAAGAATAAACATTATAGAGGCTTATAATGAAACTTATGAATAAATTCATGAAGTTTGTAATATGTATAATGACACCCCTCCATGTTCACCACTTAGGGATGAAATTTTGGAATGTTTTATTACTTGTAATGCCTTTGAAACCAAAATTTCTACGGATGATCATTGTGAACATGAGGAGGTTAGTTATATCAAGGAATGTGATACTAGCAATGAAGACTCTCTCACAACTGACATAGATGGGAATGATGATTGTTGGAATTTTATTGAAAATCCAATTTATGAGACTTTTGAAAATATTTTTGAGAATCTCATCTATGACATGCCTAGAGAAGGGAGTGCGGATATTGACACTTTGGGGGATCTTGGTATGGAAGGTGAATGTTCAAATTTTCCATATGATTATTCAGAGCCATGTCACTCAGAACCATACATAAGTATCAGCAATAAAGACTTGGAAAAAGATTACAATGAAGATCTAGATTTGGTGCAATTAATTGAAAAACAGTCCCAAATTTTCATCTTTGCATACAGAGGTTCCTTATGATTTGGAGCAGCTTGGGACTTATACAGAGAATTATCATTCGATAAACCTTGTTGAACAATGCGATGGAATAATCGATGTGCATCATCAGACAAATGCGTACATTAATCCTATCCAATCTTGGATAGAAAAAGCATGTGGGAACACCTATCAGTTTGGGAAGCAGTTCGATAACATTATCCATGCCTATGATTCCCCATCCACCCCGCCCATTTCGGATCATCACACAGGTTTGCATTTCTTAATAAATGTTTCCTTACTTTCGCTAGTAACGAACGACAAGACAAAAAGTTTTAAGGTTGATAAAATGCTTAGGTGGTTGCAATGGATGTTTGATTTTACCTAAGATGTTATTTTATTTTGCTTAGGGTAGGAAAATAAGCTCCTTAAAATGAACATTTAATTTTTGCATTTCTTTTCTGTATTTAGGTTTCCTTTAGTTTCTTCTAAAGCAACCTATGGTTTATTAGAATTTTTCAAAAAGCTTGTGCTACTAAGGTTTTCTTGTCAAGTTGAGATGTTTTTACAGATCATAAGAACCAGAGATTCTGGAGTTCTTGTATCCTCTCCTTTCCTGAAGACCAATCGAGCACACATCCCACGGTTGGAGCCAGAATGTTGGCCACCTAACCAGCTAGGTGGCCAACAATGTACTATGCACATGTTGGATGTGCCTTGAAGATACGAATGCAGTACTTAATGATTATATCAAGTGAGACAACTCTTCTTCTTTTCTTCTCTCTATGAAATTTCTGCACCCCTGTGGGATATTTTGTAAGGATATGTTAGCATGAAGGTCTAGTTTTTTGTAACTTAATCACCTAAGACTTATTCATTAGGGAAGTCCTTTCATCGAGTTTTTTTTCACTTGGATAATTAAAATTTCTTTTTAGAGATTTTAATTATTTGAGTTTTTCACTCAAAATTACCTCCAAAGTGGTGAAAGGTGTTCTAGTTATCGATTCCATGGGGTTATTTGGGCCTAATAATGTTCTATATTACCATGCTAGACATTATCCATAGTATTGCAGAATTTCATTAAGTTTTGCATAGTTTTTTTAATTTTTGGTCATTAAAAATGGTCACTGAGGACAATTTGTTGTAATGTAAAAGAGGGTTACTTGGTCCTTTTTAATGTTGTATAGAGGTATGAGTAGTCAATAAAAATTGCATGAGACCCCCTACACCCTTGGTCAAAGTTTGAAGTCATTCAGACAAGTATTACTATGGGTTTGGTCACTTTTTCCCAGGTTAGTCATGGAAATCAGGAAATTTGCATTTAATTAGAGAGCCAAATTTTGGAAAATTGACTACAGTCACTTGGGGTGGCCAAGTAAAGGTTCTAATGTTTATATTAGGTTCCTAATACAAATTTAATACCCAAAACCCCCCCACAAGCAAGTATGTAACAAGTTTTGAGTGTCCCACTCTAGGGGGTGCACATTTCTCTCTTTGATTGGTTGGGTGAGCTAAAGTCAATGAGAGGGGCCCCACTATGGTGGTTTCCTCCCCATTTGACATAGAAATAAGGTTAAAAGCATTAAATTGGGGGTTTCTCTCCCCATATTTGAGATCTCAAACCATGGTTTTTCCCTCCTTGAGCAAATTTGCCCCCATCTCTTGGGCCCCCTTCTCTCCCTTGTGACACTTGTCTAGCAAGAAAAGAGCCTCTCTCTTTCATTTCTCCTATTTAAGGAGTTTTCCCCTCCTCATTTGGGTTACAATCTCTCATGCTCTCACTCTCTTGCTCTCTCTTGCTTCCATTTTGCTCTCATTCTTTAAGGTTACTGTAATTTCCAGCCATTAGGCATTTTTAATAAAATATTTGGAGAAGATCTTGTGTTGTTTGGTAGTGACTTGCTCCCGTTTTCTCAAGTTTTTCAAGTACAAGTGAGGCCAGAGGAAAACTGTTTTGCCTTGGTAAGATCTTCTTAGTTTGTGTAGATCTTATGAGTTTTTCTCTCTTGCATTCAAGAACTTCAAGCATTTCTTGGTTGAATAGTTTGATTTTTTTAATCATTGTGAGAATCTCACCTCTCTTTGTGTTTCTTTATCTTATCTTTCAAGTTGCAGGTTATCCGGATTGAAGAGTGGGATTCTTTGGTTAGATGCCCCACATCTTCAACCATTTAAAGAGAAAAGAGCACACTAACTCCTTCAAAAAATTTCTACATTTTTCTTTATCTTTATTTGCATGTTCAAGTCTAGTTTAAATCTTCATTTTACAAGTTATTTGAAGCCATTGATTCTATAATTTTTATTACATATCTTGAGCAAATTTTTACACTTGTAAGCAAGGTGTCCCAAAGTGATTTTGGGCATCTTTTACCTTTTTTTGCTTGTTGTTTTTTTGTCAAGTTTAGGGTTTTACAAGGAGAAACTCTGTCAAAATTTAGGCAAAAAATAGTGCAAAGAACCCCCAAGGGTCGCCACTTCAAAACCCATTGCCTAAAAGTGGTCAAATCCTCATTCTCTTTCTCATTTCTCCTTATCTAAAGGTGCTGAAATTTTTGTCATTGTAACAAGTCCAAGAGAGTCTCTTAAACTTGATTCTTTGTTTGATTTTCAAAGTTGTATTTTAGGTATATATATTTTGGCCATCCTTTGCATGCAAAGGAAGTTGGGCTTGCCCACCCTTGTGTTGCAAAGTGAAGAGGGGCTAGGGATTGTTATTTTCCATTATTTACTTTTAATTGTTTGTCCCATCTCTTCTTTAGGAAGAGAGTTGTGTGGCTAGGTTCACATTTGTTATTCTTTGAAATTTGCCATCCATTGCATGCAAAGGAAGTTGGGTTTTCCCACCCTTGCATAACAATTGAAGAAGGGTTAGAGTAATTAGTTTTCATATCCAAAAGTTTATTTTTTGCCCCATTCTTTCCATTTGGAAAGTGGATTGAGTGGCTATGATTACTTTGTTTTTAGCTTTATTTTATTTTATTTTTCCCACACCTTGTAAGTGATTTGGCTTTGCCATCCTTGGAATATCGCGTTGGCTAGAATTTTTATTTTAAGTATCTGCTTATTTTTTTTCCCGCACCTCACAAGTGAAGTGACTCTGCCCATCCATGTGAAATCGCATTGGCTAGCATTTTTATTTCAAGTATTTGCTTATTTGCTTTTCCCCGCACCTCATAATCGAGTAGGCTCTGCCTCCATTGTGATATCGTTCTCTACCTCCGTTGTGATATTGTTCTTGGCTTGTTTTGTTTAATTTTTGCTTTAAAGATAAAATTTACCACAAGCCTCGTTTTTTTCCCCGCATCCTCCCCCCCCGACGAGAAAGGGAAAAGATTTGTGTTGACTAGTTTAATAAGCACCCAAATAAGTATCTTCATTAGAAATGAGATAAAGAGGCTTGACCTATGGAGCTAGTGGGGTAGAGGCCGTAAGGGGCTTCGTGGCACTTTGTGTCCTCCAATTGAGCACCCAACAAGTTTCGAGTTTGACCTGTGGAGCTAGGTGGGAACCTTGTGTTCTCATGTTGAGCACTTGACATTCTCTCTCTAATCGAAGGAGACAATCTCTTGGGGTAGACATCTAGAATAGTTCATTTATTTGCAACAAACACCTTAATTCCCTAAGTCAAAGAGAGACATAAAATTTACTAAAACTTACAGGACCACTTGCATAACATTGTTACATTCATTTACATTTCTCTACTTTGCAATCACTTTATTTTAACTTACTCATTTATTGGAAGTCGCCATGTTCTTGTATATTTGTTAAAGTAAATGAGTTGATGCTTTAGGAAAATTATTTGAAGTTGATTATTGTGACTCCATAGCCCGAGTAGAGATGACACTAGTTATTTTGATTATTTGATTGTTTCTCTCTTTTGTACATTACTGGTTGATTGTTAAAGGGTTTGCTTGACATTGAAATATTTGCATCACTACATGGTGATTGCCATTTTTGTAATTTACAACTCTCAGAAAACATTCTTCAAAAAAGAACTTAGTAAGTAGGGACTACCCCCCTTGGCCTTTAGGAGTTGTGGTCTAAACATAGGAGTTTAGAACTGAGGTGACAATAGGTTCTCAACTCATAAGCTGCCCTTAGGAACACACAGAGCGGTTGGGAGGCTTACCCGTGTCTAAGTGTGTTTTAGGCGGCAACAGAAGGATTAGCTAGGGTATTAATACAAGAAAATTATGTCGTGGCATATGAATCTAGAAAATTAAAAGAACATGAAAAGAATTATGCTACGCATGGTTTAGAATTTGCTGCAATAATTCACACATAAAAAATGTGGTGACATTACCTCATTGGAAGGAAATTTTTGCTTATGTCAGATAACAGAAGTCTAAAATATCTATTTGACCAACAAAATTTAAATGTTAGACAGGAAAGATGGTTGTATTTCTTAAGTGAATATGATTTTGAAATAAAAAACATAAAAGGAAAGGAAAACAAAGTTGCAGACACTTTCATTCGTCGCGCAAATTTACTATTTGCAAGCAGCAGTTATGAATCAGATCCAAAAAATCAGATCTTAGGTGCAAAAAATTATGACAAGGAATACCAAATTTTAAAAGAAAACACTGTTGAAAATGAACAGAATCAAATAAAAGCAGATTTTATCCTAAATAGACTAAGATGATGTTGTATAAAAGCATGTTGTACATGCCAAATACAACATAAATCAAATTAACAGTCATGAAAGAGTTACATAAATGACCTTATTCAGACCATCCTGGATATCAAAAGATGATCACCATGATCAGAAAAGATTTCTTTTGGCCTAGCATGAAGAAAGAGGTAGCAGAGTACTTATCTCGCTACATAGAATGTCAGCAAGTCAAGGAAGGACACCAACATCCAACAGGGTTGTTGCAACCGCTACCCATTCCTGAATGGAAGTGGCAAGTCGTAAGCATGGATTTTATAACAGGCCTACCTAAAAATTTCAGACAACATGATTCAATCATGGTTGTAGTCAATAAGTTAAGTAAATATACTCATTTTATTCCTGTAAAATATGCCTAGAAGGTTGTTAACATTGAAAATATTTTTATGAAAGATATTTTTAGGTTACATGGTGTACCTAAGGTAATAGTCTCAGATAGAGACGCAAAATTTACAAGAAATTTCTGGAAAGATTTGTTTAAAGGGTTAGGTACACAGTTAAACTTCAATATTGCATATCATCCACAAATGGATGGGCATACTAAAAGGGTAAACCGAGTCCTAGAAGACATGCTAAGAATGCATGTAATGGACAAACCAGGTAAGTGGGAAGAATATCTACACTTAGTAGAATTTGCTTATAATAATAATTTTCAAGTATCAACAGGTATGAGTCCTTTTGAAATTCTGTATGGACACAAATGTAATACTCCAATTTATTGGAGCAATACAGTTGATATATTAATGTTAGGAGCTGATTTGTTAAAAGATATGGAACTAACCATGAAACGGGCACAACAAAACTTGAAGGTTGCCCAAGATGGGAAGAAAAATTATGCTGACCTAAAAAGAACTTCTAGAGAGTTCCAAGTGGGTGAACATGTGCACATAAAGGCAAATCCCAAGAAAAGTTCTTTGATATTGGTCAAGTATTCAAAGTTGGCACCCACGTATTGCATGCCATTTGAAATTTGGGCTAAAGTAGGGATGGTTGCATATGAGTTATCCCTGCCACCCACAATTAAAGTGCATAATGTTTTTCACATTTCTATTTTAAATACATATATTCATGATGTTACTCGTGTGATCGATTGGAATGTGACCCAGGTGGAACCCGAAGTAGATTTCTAGGTGGGACTGGAGCGTATTCTTGATGGGAAAGAACTTTTACTCCGTAACCGTACCATCAGACAAGTCAAGGTGCAATGGAAGCACCCTAGTCCAGAAAAATCTACCAAAGAACTGGAAAGTGTTATGCAAAAGGCATATCTAGTCCTATTCCAAGATGAGGAAATGGAAGAATAAAGTAGAAAGTTAGCAACACCGAGAACGATGTTATCCTTTAAGGGGAGGTGTATGTAATGCACCTAAAATTAAGAATTTATTATTAATTTCTGCTGAAATACTTTATTTATTATTTTAAAATATTTTTGATAGAAAGTCAAAAATAAAACATTTGTAATGAATTATTCTTTATTAATAAAAAGATACTGAAGGGGACAAAAGTGGAATAGTTGTTGAAGAGTGTTTGATGGCCCACAAGAGGAAACAATAAGTGGCTGAAGCTACTAAGTGAGAAATCAAGGTGCAGGAGGCATCTTCCCCAAACTCAGGTCACAACTCCTAGTTGAGTGCTGAAGTGTAAGAGGCTCATAAATGACCAAGTACTAGGCAAAATACTATATAATAGTATGTCCATTAGCAAGAAGGAGGCTAGCATTGGACGAGGATTGAATCTGATAATGAAAGAGATGGCACATTAAGTGTACTTTTCTCTTGTGGTTCAGCAAATAGACTCGGGGGGTTCTGGAGCGAGTAAATTGGCTGCTATGGGAATTAGTTGGGAGGAACGACTATTCTATTTATGTTTTCCTAGAAGTGCTTCCATGCTCTTCCTCTTTTTTTTTATTATAGTAGGCTTTTTTTATTTTAGATCTGGAAGTTCTGCTATATTCATTAAGTAGAAATGTTTACTTAATCTTATTGCACAATTATCTAACATGTTTCGATTTGATTTTGTATAAATCCTAAATCTCTTTATGTTTTGGTTATATCTACGAATGATAAATTGTATTTAGCAAAGTTTCTTAGATCGAGCATCCATACCCGAGTTAGGGATTTATCAATGATTTATGTGCTAGAGAATCAAATTCTTTACTTAAATATGTATATATCGTTAAAATATATTTGTTATTTTTATATGTTGTATATCTAGTTTAATTTCAATTACATTAGTGGAAGTTAACATGTTAAACTCTAAATTACAGTAGTAAGAGTTAACATGATTTAATATTAAATCATTTACAAACATATTGAAATCAAGGGAAAACTAAATGAATAAACCAAGATTAAATGATTTATGAAATATCATGCAAATATACAAACATTACGATTTACAATCTAGCTAACTACTAATCCTAGAATCGTATTCGTCTACAATCATAAAGATTGCATATATATACAATACAGATATTATACAAACAATCACCTATGTCATGTCCCCAACCCTTACTCGGCGGAGAGGACGTGACAACATCTATCAACCCGGGAAATCTAAGCCCCCATGAACATATTATAAAAAATGCTTTGAAATAAAACATTCATAAGTATAAATAGATGCATAATGGAATGTACATGATATACACAGTGGACGAAAATCATTCATTCAACACATTCATGCATTCAACATGTTCACGATAATTTCGTAATAATTCATAAGAAAATATAGTTGCAGAACTTAAATACACCAGAATACTTATTTTTGAAAGAAGCTCGTCTCGCAACCAGCTATGTCACTGCAACATTCCACCCAACCATAGGCCATTGTGCTCTTTAATCTCTTAGCAACACTGCCACCCCTGAGTTGGGCATGATCTTTCCCAAGGAATAAAGAACACTAGCAGACTTCACCCATAGCAAAGGATACAATTAAAATTCAGTCAAGCCAACACAGTTGGGTTTATCAGACTTACACAGACGGTGGTTTACACTTAGCCAAATTCACATGAGGCACAACCAAGCCAACATATGGATTTATCAGGCTACCAGCCAAGCCATCCTTTCAGTTGGGTTTGTTAGGATATCAAGGAGGTGGAAAGACTGTCTGCTAAGCTAGTGAGCTCAACCCCAGAGCTATGAACACCCACACTGGATCTAGCCTGATTTCTAAACAATTACACACCCAACACAAGGAAGCATTCCCNGGGCCATGCCTTCCCTTCCAGTGCTATTCAGGGCATGCAAAGAAGAAAACCAACCTTCTAGATTGGTTTGTGAGGTTCTTTCACACACTAGGTTTATTAAGCAAGTCTAGACTCTATTTCCATTCCTTCAATCAATTCAAATGCCAAACGTGGATGCACACACAGTGATCTCAGTCTTGTGATTTATCAAAACGTAGCAGACGCCAGGGATTACATACACACACAGAAATTTATGAATTTCTGAACATTGCCGATGCCAGATCGTCTGCTGCAAAAATACCAAAACAAAAACGTTGCCAGTCTTTCAAATCAAAGACACAAAATCGGATTCAGGGAATTCCTATTCAAGAAAACGACTAACAGACTGGAGAAAATGCGAAGAGAAACAATCCACACAGGAAAACCAAAAACATGAAGGATTCAGATCGTCGGATAGGAGAAATTCGTGAAAGGTTCAAACTCATAATCGTTTTTTTTTTGCTTTCTTGATGCTGCGTGTATGCTCAATTGGGTTTCCAAAAACATTTTGTTCAATCCAAATCATGAGGGAAGGCGAAACGCTGCCGCATGAGGGAAAGGTGGCCGTTTTCGGTGTTCTCTTGCCCAAGAAATTCAAAAAACGTTTTTCCCAAACTGGGGCTCTACCCAATTCAAATTTTTTTGCCCACTCTTCCAATCCCCCACTTCCTCACCCTTAGGAAAAATCATGCCCCCATCTCATTTAGTTGCGTTGACATAGCCGGCTGTGGGTTTTTAATTAAAATTGTAAATTTAACATGATGTCCATCTTTTTAATGTTTAGCTAGCATAAAAAAATACCATCGGCCCAACTTTATTTGCCGAAACATAACACTAAATCAATGGTGGTGCTTTTTTCCTAGCTCCACACCACGATTATTTACATCATTTTATTTAAATGCAAACGAGGTCAAAACCGAGGTGTTACAACCTACATGATAATTATAACTAACATATAAATTATCTAACCAAATCCTTACAAATCTAATGTTAACAATCATAACCAGATTCAATGAAATCGTATAAATCTACAAAGTAAACAAATCACCGATGCAAGTGTTTCAATTCCAAAGACCGATAGTAAGCCCATCTATGATGGCCACCAAGCATAAATGAATTAAAATAAGCAAATCTTAAGCAAATAAGCTCTCTCCCTCTTACATACCAAACAAACAGTAATGCAGGGTTCAGATAACGAAGGCCACATCAAACCCACACAAAACCCTAACTGCAGAGCCTTATAAATGGACGACCATGATGAAATCATGAGGCCAGCGTGGAGGCCTAGGTATGCTGTAAACTTGCAGCCAGGGCATGCTTTTAAGGAAAGTCAACTCAAAGTACAACACTTTTAAACCTCGGCCAAATCAATGATAACATTTCAAATCATTTATGCAAACCTTTTCAACTATGCCGAGAACCATCTTATAACATACAAACCATTGCACTATAACCAACGAAATATTATATTATAATAACCTTGTAAACCAACGAAGGGTCATAACATATTATTATTTGTAAACCATGGTTTATACCATGTCAAATTCATGTTAAAGCCTTATACCTTCGCCCCCTTAGGACTAAGTCCTTTACATTTTATACCATGCACTTAGGTTATGGTAAGGCCCATGGCCTCTTAACCTTTGGATAAAACATTATTAGATTGAGAGGTAGGATCAAGACTATGGTATAGTCTCCCAACCCTTGGGGCTCTTAAAGCCCTAGTAAACTTAATAAAAACGAAAGCAAGGAAACTGTAAAACATCACCTTCGAGCATAGATGAACGCAACGAATGGACTTTTCCATTACTGCAGTTGGCGAAACCTGGCATAGTAAGCGAAATAAGATCAGTAACTTTTAAGCATCATTAACTTAACACATGAGTAAGACTGCTTGTTAAGAGTTGTATGATTAAATACATGTACAAATTCATTTTTATTTGAGATTTTCGAGGTGTGTGACGATAAATAAATAGCATGCCTTTTCTTTACCTTAAATAGATCCTTCTACTAAAAGTTATTCAAATTTAAAATGACGTACCTTTTTCCAAGCTTGATTTGAAGACTAATTTTCTATCCAACCTTTAAAACAAGGTAACCATGAAGTTTCTACCCCAACGAGTCTGAAATCTCGACATGTGGTATCCTGATATGTCCTCTTTCCAATGCCATAGGTTTCGTTGAATTTGGATGTGCCAAAGAAGCACTGTTCCAATTTTCCCAACACTTGTTATTTTTGGCCTTTTCTGAAGAGAAAAAATGTGCGGCCTACCACATGTCTAATTTTTTATATACGAGTCTGAAATTGATACCACAGATACTGTGGTTTGTCTTGTTTATGATGTAATAGGTCTCACTCAATTTAGATCTAGCATGCCCCAAATATAGCCTTTTTTCTCAGAACACCTGTTTTAGACTAATTTTTGGACGAGTTGGAAACCTTACCTTCCACTGGGAATAACTAACTTGTAATGATTCAAGATATGAAAATTTTACCATAGATAGATTGACTTGTTTTCTATATGGGTTTCAAGTTTCACTTTCTACATCTTTGAAAACAAAATTATAGCGAAAATTCCAAGATGTATAATTTTGGAAGCGTTCAAGCTCTGATACGAAATGTTAAGCAACAAATTCCTCAAAAGAACATGAAAATATTATAAAGAGACCAAAAAGAGTAATCCGCGCCTTAATTATAAATAAAAGAAATGAATAACAAGCCTCTTCGAGGGAGAAACCTCCTTACACAATGTACTAAGTACATACGACCAAAAAAGTTGAGATGATTTAAGTGAAAATGTCTCCTTTCTATATAGAATACAAAGAGGTACAATTACAACTAATGAACCCCAACCGACATAACTAATATGATAATATTAATGAAAATTACCACTAATAGACCCAAACAAACAACAATAATATGTAATGAGCCACAATATAAGAGATAATGTACCAACATGTAGAATTTAACCGAATGTGTAAATATTTAATTGAAATGGTGTTTTGAAACACATAATGTTCTACTCATAATCATAGGGATTTCATAGGGATTTTTTACACTACTGCATGACCATGGTGCAATGCAAGTTTACCAAGTATTGATTTTATATTTCTATGTTGTGTATTAATTTTAAATGTAGACGCACATTTGTGTGTATATAAAAAGGTTTGAGGATCAAATAGATGATCCATATCATCCATTACAACAACATTGATACACCCTTTGGGACTATTTATCCGTTAAAAAGATTACATGGTTATGTGGAGAACCACTTATTATTGAGAATTTTGAATGAATTATTATATAGGTATCATAAATATAATATGTTCCAGAAGTTAAGATATCTCCAAACTATTTTGAAGCTCAAATATGAGTGACGTAATTGCATATCGACTACATCCTATATTTTGCATATCCATTTGCACTCTGCTCAATTCAAGCTAAAGGGGATGCTATGACTTAAAGTCTATGTATAAATGTTTTATTTTAAGTAATGAAATGCGTTTTTTTCGAGGAAAAAAGATGATTCTCTTTTGGGTATATAAACACTTATCTTTTAATTTAATATTCAAAGGTAGACCATATGGAGTGGATAAGTATATAAACAGAGTAAACTTTCTACTCGACCATTTGCACCGATCGGATGACCTGCCTCCCGTGAGCTTTCACATCACGCATTGCTGGTCGTCCAATCGATGCAAATAGTCGGGTAGAAAGTTTACTCCTATAAACACTTATCCATTCAATGTTATCATTATTGTCAAGGCCAACCAGAATAAAATTGAATGAGCTACATGGTTTACAACCAGACTCATGTAGAGAGGGGACACTATTACAGCTATTCCTAATCTTTCCACTTGGAAAATCTATCTTTGATTATCGACTTATCTCTAGGGCTAGAAGACATAAATTATTTCACCATTGTGTTATCTCTTTCCACACTCAACGAATCATAAATAGTGGCTTTGCATTGCATCTTCTTTGATTCAAAAACCAATATATGATCTTTTAGGCATGGCAGGTATTTTAACAATGGCCAATCTTTCAACATTCTATTGTTTGATCGCCCTTTTGTCTTGTTGGGTGTTGCTAATTTCCATGTCGTCCATGAGCACGCATCTTGTGAGGTGTATACACTAAGGGAAATCAACTGACACGAAAACTCCAAGCACCCACTCTGTAAGATCTAGCAATGTTTTTGCACGTTTTGAAAATTCCGTGAAGATTCATAGCCAGAAATGGGTAAAACTCAGCCGAAAATAGGTGAAAAAATCGTCCCCCTAGTTAGACAACTCGTACACTAAGTAGTCCCACTGTTTGCAACATTCAAAATGGCAGCAAACCTACAACAACGATATTAATTCGAATGAAAGAAAGACAATTCCTTTTTCCTTCAAATCCCCTAAACCCACCCTACTAATTGTGTTTTTCTTTAAGCTTAAGCCAAAATTGACCACTCATAAACGTTATTTGTTTCTCTTCTCAGGAATCCTATTGCGAGACGTTCATCAAATATTAGGAGGAGCTTACAAATCCATTTAAAGAAGCGATGTCATTTTTGAAGAAGATAAAAGTTCAGCTTGGTAGTCTAACCAAAGGGACTATAATAACTTCTTCATTAGGTAAGTTCTCTTCAGTTTCAATTAATCTGATGTCAAATTCTTTTTTTCTAATGGTTTCTCAAGTGTCAATCAAGTGTTTTCAATGTGTTTGATATTTCTTTCTCTCAAAGTAATTTTAGCTTCTAGGAATTTTTTGTATTTACTACCAAGCCATCAATAGAAAAGTAGTTCTAAGATTTAAAATAATATCTATCCATTTGTTGAATCTAGTATAGTCCACAAATTTAAGTGTAGAGGATGAATGTGAAGTTGGTTGGGCATCAATGCAAGGGTTTTTCTTATGAGAAACTGTGAATGGTCCATGGATTTCATGGAGAGGTGGTTTATGATAGAGCCTCAAATTCCTCTATATGAGCCCTTTGCTAAGATTTTATCTAATGTGTTGTATAATAGAGCTATCACTGAATCTGATGACCAATTTTCTCTTATTTATCTTATGATCAAAGAGAAGGAGAAATGGGGAGGTAAGATTTATATTTTCAAGGATTTTGGTTGGACACTGTTGGGACTTTTGAGAATATAAGGAAGGGATAACGACATAATTGAATCCAAACACATAACTAAGGCACAATTATGTTGAGAAGAGTGCAAGATTCTATGGAGGGAAGAGAGAGAGTTATTTGAAGGAAATTTGGGTTAGAATTCAAACACACAGAACTGACGCACAAATATGTTGAGAAGAGTGAAAGATTCTATGCAGGGAATAGAGAGATTTATTTGAAGGAAATTTGGGTTGGAATTTTAGAGAGGAGGAAATTTGTGACTCACTGAATCGCGAGTTCTTAGTCAAGCAGTGGGAACCATAACCCCATATACAAGGTTGAAGATTGTTGGAATGGCATGGTGAGATATTTGGATTTTGTAGATGATCAGGTGCTCAGGATTTATGGTTTTAGAAGATGTTAGCTTTTGTCTTTGGTTGTTATTCTGAATGATTTAAATTCATATATTCATGGTATGATTCATCTTGATTCAATGTTTTTTTGTTTATAGAAAACCATGGCATTGATTTATTGTACCGAAGAGGTGCATTCTAAATCCAATAGGGGAGAGATGTGTAACTCCTTCTGTGCTCATCCTAGAGTTGACATGTGTCATTTATAAAAAATAATAAAATGTTATTAAAAATAACATGTTGGTTTAAATTAAATTTAAATTATTTAGAATTGTCTATATATATATAACAACATAAATTAGATAAACTAAAATCATAAACATTGGATTACACATTTCTTCAACATTTCCACTCTAAAAAAGGGTTTACACCTTAAGAGATCTGATCTCTCTTGGTGCTTGGTAGAACCCCTTTTAAATGGATCTATGCAGGTTTATATTTCAGCGACTATTTAGACTACATAGCTCCATAATGAATCTATAAACAGGCCCACAGATCCATAAAGATACTGAAAAAATAACATATTATCTCAGTTAAGTTAAGGTGTGAACATGGTAAGGCAAACATGGGACTTTTCTCTCTCTCTTTTGGTGAGAAAATGGTATGTGCCATAAAATAAAAAATAGAGGCCATTAACGAAAGCCATCAGTTCCCAAGCATACAAGAAGGCATCGAAAACATACAAGAAGGCATCGACTCTTGGCATCGAGTTTATTGAATGATCGACTGCATCAACTAGCTATTATTTATGGGCAATGGGATATTAACAATTGTTGAATAATCCTTCAGGATTACATTGTAAATACTATTTCAGTTATTAGTTAGTAAAATCTAGTTAATAATCTCATTATCTAACTGTAGATAACAGTTTTGATTTCATTTATATGTAACACTCATCTACGTAATAAGATATTGATTTGCTGAGGTTCTTCATGGCTTGTGTTAGTGGTATTAGAGCAAAGGCAACGAAGCATTGGTGAGAAAGAAGGAGCCTGTGAAGGAGGAGCCAACAAAGGAGCTATCACCAAGAAAGGAAGAAATGAGAGCTACTTAGTAAAGATTGTGGAAGAAAGACAAAGACTGCACATTAAGAGGAGACTGCACGTAAATTGTTCCAGTAATTCTTTTGAAGAATTATTTTCTTTCTTTTTTTTTAAAGAAAAAGAAAAAGGAAGAGAGCCGCCATTTATATTTTCTTGCAACAGTTTCTTTAAATTAATTATCAAATCTTTGGGGAGTTCTTTTCAGAAAATAAAAGTTTTTAAACAACCATTTATATTTGAGTGCAAGGTTTTTTTTAATTGAAATATTAAACCTTTCGGGAAATCTTTTTAGAAGATAATTTTTTTTTAAAGAACATTGGCTAAAAGGAAAATAATATATCAGACTGTATTTTGTACACAAAAATTTACTACACAGTAAATTTCAATGAATTCTTTAATTTCAATTGTTGGAGTTATTTTATCTAGAAAAGAAAATTATCAGGAATGGTTTCGTAAAGTTAAAAATACCCTTATTTTTAATGATATGTGGGATGGAATTTGTGAAAATGAGAATTTAGAATATAAGGAAGATGGAGATGCAATAAATAAAGTGGATAAAAGTGCACCAATACCACCTACTAATGCCAAAGAATTAGCATTATGGAAAAACAAGGACAAGAAGGCTTATGCCTTGATTATTGCCTCTGTAAGTGAAGAAGTAAGTAGACATTTAGTTTCTAGCAAAAGTGCTTGGGAAGCATTAAAGAAACTAAAAGATTTGTATGATTCACATTCTGAGCTTGAAATCTTACAATTGTTAATGAAGTTATTTAACTTAGAGTTAAAAGATAATGATCCAATGAAACTTGCTTCTGAAATTAGAGCCATTTTCCATGATATTGATGCAACTGGTGTAAAAGTTTACATTCAACTTACTGCATTTATTAAAGCTCTTTATCCTATATATACTCATTATTTAGAATCACTTCAAGCTAGTGGCCAAATGAAAGCTATGACCTTTGAAACACTTGTTGAGAAAATTGCAGAAAGAGAGAAAGCATTTGGGAAGGAGTCTAAACCCAATGAAGAAACTTTGTGTCTTGCACAGAAAGGACACAAATCAAAAGAAGAATTTGTAAAGGATGAAAATAGAAGCAAAGGTCGAGGTAGAGGACATAGAGGATAGTATAGAGGAAGGGGGGGAAGATTTAATCAAGGAGAGAAACAATGCTATAGATGTGGAAAAACTGTTCATACTGCCAGTTATTGTAGAACTTCTTGGGATAAAATTGTTAACAAGAAAGAGCAAGTACAAGATAAAGGAAATGATAAACGTAACCCTCCTGAATCTGCACATTATGTTGTTGCACATTGTAATCTAGGAATTGAAGAAGCTTTCAGTACTTCATTTTCATGGAATGATACTTGGTTATTGGATACCGGAGCCACATGTCATATGACATTTAGAAAATACTTCTTTGAAACTTTTAGTGATCAAATTGATGGGGTAGTACATTTGGCAGATAAGTCTCAGTTAAATCCTTCAACAATTGGTTCTGTTAGATTGAAATTATCAGGACTTGCTGATTATATACTTTCTGACGTGCTTTATGTTCCACAATTGAAGAGAAATCTAATATCTCTTGTGCAAATTAGACAACAAAATCACTCCATACATATGTTTGATGGTATCATTGAAATTAGAAGAGCTTATGATAATGTGGCTGTAATGAATGGAGTGGAAGATAACAAACTTTTAAAGTTGAATGGTACATCATCCAATTCACAAAATTCTACAAATTTAGTTCAACATAATAGTAATTTATCTTCCAGCTTATTGTGGCATGCTAGATTTGGTCATATTAGTTATGACAGTCTCAGGATTATGAAAAAAAAAGGAGTTCAAGGGCTTCCTACTATTCCAAGACAACTTTCCCCATGTGATGCTTGTATCTTAGGCAAGCACAGTAAACAACCTTTTAATGATTCTATGTTTCGAGCTTCAAGAAAGCTTGGTCTTGTTCACTCAGATTTATGTGGGCCCATGCCCGTTCCATCAGCAAATGGTAACAAATATATCATGACTTTCATTGATGACTTTACGAGGATGTCTTGGGTTTATTTATTAAAAGCAAAATCTCAAGCTTTTGATACATTCATAATTTTTCACTTATGGATTAAAAATGAAGCTAAACTCAATATTGGAACCCTTCGAACTCATAACGATGGTGAATATACATCTCAAGAGTTTGAAAAATATTTGCAGGAGAATGGTATTAAACATCAAACAACTATTCCTTATAATCCACAGCAAAATGGTGTGGCAGAACATATGAACAGGACACTCTTGAATATGGTAAGATCAATGGTGTTTTTTAAAAATGTCAAGTTAATGTTTTGGGGAGAGGCAGTTCTTTGTGATGTCTACATTGAGAATAGATGTCCTTCTGCTGCACTACAAAACAAAACACCTTATGAAATGTGGCATGATCATCTTCTAGTTGTCAAGCATTTTAGAATTTTCGGTTCCACATGTTATGCTATGATTCCTGAGTAACAAAGACATAAATTGGGAGCAAGAAGTTGGAAGTGTATTTTTTTGGGATATTCTAATACTTCTAAAGCTTATAGGTTGTATGATGAAGATAACAGGAAGCTTATTGTTTCTAGAGATGTTATATTTCTTGAGTTTGAGAAATATGCACTCACTATTGATAAAAAACTTGCTCAACTTGATAGATTTCATTCTAAAAAAATCTATCATGAAATGGATAATGAACTTCCAAATCTTGAAGGGGGGATTCCTGTTCTAAGTCAAGGTCAAGTTTTGGAATTTCCTTCTAATACACAAGTTGATGATTCTAATGCACAAGTTGATGAAACAGAAGACAAGACAGTTGATGATATTGTTAATGGAATGGATAAACTAAGTATCATGGATAATGCAGAACCTGCTCTTAAAGAAGAAACAGATCAAACACCACAACATGAAGAAGTTCGTAGACTCAATACAGACTAAGACATTTCCTAAAAGGTATGATGATTTTGTAACTTTAGATTGTGAATTAAACTTTCATGCGTTTAATGAACCTGCATCTTTTCAAGAAGCAATAAATAGTGATGTATGGAAAAGTGCAATGCAAAGAGAGTATGATGCTCTCATAAAAAATGGAACTTGGAGGTTGGTGAACCCTGCAATTGGAACCAAACCGATTGGATACAAGTGGATATATAAAAATAAGTATAAAGAAAATGGTTCACTTGACAAACACAAAGCGAGACTTGTAGCAAAAGGGTATGCACAAAAAGAAGGTGTTGATTACACAGAAACATTTGCTCCTACAGCTAAATGGGGCACCATTTGAACTTTGTTTTCATTAGCAGCACAAAAAGGATGGAAGATACATCACATGGATGTTAAAACTGCATTTTTGAATGGAGGCTTAAAAGAAGATGTGTATATGGATCAGCCTGAAGGCTTTGCTATCAAAGGTCAAGAACAAAAGGTATGCAAATTAGTCAAATCTTTATATGGTTTAAAGCAAGCACCCCGAGCTTGGTATGAAAAGTTAATTGAGCATCTTCTCAAATTGAATTATAAGCACTTCAATCTAGATGATGCAACTTTATTTGTCAAGAAAGTTGGAAGATTGGTTGTATATCTAGTTGTCTATGTGGATGATTTGTTTATCACAAGAAATAATGATGATTATATAGTATCTATCAAAAGAGCGTTGAAAAAGGTTTTTCATATGATAGATTTGGGATTATTACATTATTATTTAGGAATTGAAGTAGATCAAAAACCAAATCACATTTTCATTTCTCAGAAAAAATATGTTGGAGAGTTATTAAACAAATTTGGTATGCAGGATTGTAATCCTGTTTCAACACCAATGGAGCAGAATCTAAAGCTTACTTCAAATGAAGGTAGCACATTTGAAGATCCAACAAAGTACAGGAAGCTTGTTGGAAGTTTAATTTATCTTACTACTACTCGTCCTGACATAACTTTTGTTGTAGGAATACTTTCTAGGTTTATGCATCATCCCTGTGAAGGTCATTGGAATGCAGCAAAGAGAGTGCTCAAATATTTAAAAGGCACTCAATCTTATGGCATCAAATATTCTAAAGTTTCAAACTTTCATCTCATTGGTTATTCAGATTCAGATTTTGATGGAGATAAAGAGCATGGGGTCTCTACTTCAGGTTATTTGATGAACATTGGATTAAAAACTATCACATGGATATCACGAAATCAATCTATTCCTGCTGATTCTACAACTGAAGCCGAATATGTTGCAGTAGCTCAAGCCACAAAAGAAATCATTTGGCTTTGTAAAATACTTGAAGACTTGCAGGAGAAACAAATGACTTCAACGCCTCTCTTTGTTGACAACACTTCTGCAATTCAATTGGCCAAGAATCCAAAATTCCATGATCGAACCAAACATATCAACACCAAATATCACTTGATTCGACATCATGTTGAGGCCAAAACCATTCATCTGACACATTGTCCTACTTCAGAGCAAATTGCAGATATCTTTACTAAAGCATTGGGCCGTGAAAATTTTGAAAAATTTAGAATGCAGCTTGGCATGTCAGATGTCCCTTCGGATTAAGGGGGGAATGTTGAATAATCCTTCGGGATTACATTGTAAATATTATTTCAGTTATTAGTTAGTAAAATCTAGTTAATAATCTCGTTATCTAACTGTAGATAATGGTTTTGATTTCTTTTATATGTAACACTCATCTACGTAGTAAGATATTGATTTGCTGAGGTTCTTCACGGCCCGTGTCAACAATGACCACCTAAAGGTTTTCATTTGCAATAAACATGTTTTGGTGGCCTTCACACGTGAACCAGGTCGATGCCTTTTCATGGCTTTTTTTTAAATTTCTCATGGATTCTCTTGCTATAGAATTTGTGCTACCAATGAATATTGTTGTAGAAGGTTGTAGTTTAGGTGGAATATTTGTGTTGTGTTGGTATTCATGAGATGGATTCATTTGTAGTTAAAATTGGAAAAGTTTGGAATAATACAGTTTCATATTTTATAATTTATATATGTTCCAGTGCATTAACATAATCGCTATTCCTGAAATTGATTTTCGAATTAGTTGCATTGGGTATGCTAATATAAAATAATAGAAAAATATACATGATGTTTGTGCAAAACTTCAGACAAGCTCCATGCCCAATAAGCTTTGATGTATTTCAACTAACAGTTTTTTTTCTTATCACATCATTTATATGGAATTATGTGCATTTGCTATCACAAAAATAAAAATAAATTGCTCATGTGAAAAGAGTGAAAACATATAAAGTCATTTTGTATTATTGACTGTAATTTATTTCATATTGTTGACTATAATTTATCTTTTCAATGAATTATGCTAATATTGTCTAATTAATTAGCACTGTGGAAATTGCAATGGGTATTGAGCTATGCAATTGAAGGATAATTTTGTGTAGAAACAATTTAGAAAATATGTAATTTATATATTCTGTGAATTATGTTAATATTGTTTATTGATTAGCATCAGGTTAAAGGCATTTTCGACCATTTCGATGATGCAGCCCATGATGGTATATGTGGAGCAAGATTTTTGTTAAAACTAAACTCCCTTGTAGTTATCAAGGGATGGATGAAGGCGAGGAGAGGGACCAACTCTAGAGCGGAGCTCCTGGCTCTTTAGGGTATTCTCTATCTGACAAAGACCTGTAGGGTTGAGGAAGTGTTTATTGTTGGGGACTCATGGGTTATCATTGGATGGGAAAAGGGGGTTTCAAACTTTCATTATCTTATTTTGGATCACTAGAGATGAAAGTTAAAAGGCTGATTTCAAGTTTCAATAGCATATATTTTCAACATATTTACTGTGAATACAATGACATGGCTGAAAAATTGTCAAAGGTAGGGATAGGGGAAATGGATGGCATCGTTCATTTTAAGGTTTGGAACAACTCTTCTTTCTCTTTGATAGGAATATTGGTCACATTTTAAGGGTTTTTTTCTCTTAGTTGCTTAGACATTTTGACTGTGTTTGCATGTTAAGTGCCTCCTTATCTAGGAAGAGGTTTTTATGATACTTTGGACGACTGGTTATATGATTACAATATGGATGTAATAGTTCTTGTTTTTTATCCTCTCTGGTTGATGTTGCTGAGAAAGAAGGATTGTTTTGACTATAGTTTTTTGTAATATCTAGTTTCAACTTTCTTAATATAAAGTTAAACTCTTTTCGCATTGAAAAAAAAGATATGCAATTGAAGAATACTTTTGTTTAGAAATAATCTAGCAGATATATAATTTCTCATTCTGGATAGGAACTTTAATTTACTATGTTATAAACAATTTAAGTTAGGCCTATCTACTGAAAAAGACAATCAAAGGATTTTGGTTGATTCCAATGACATTTCTAATAATATAATCATAACAATATAATCAGGTGAATCCTGGAATAAACTTAAGATTAGTCTAGACTTATACTAATTTCATATTTATGTTAATTAAAAATTTAATATATAGGCATCACAATGTACACCAAATAGATTTTCTAAAAGTATGCATCATAGAGTGAACTAAATAACTTCATTAAAAAACTAAATCCATTATGGATCCTTTAAATTCTCAAAAGTTAAATATTGACAAGGAATAATCTATGCTAATTTCAATTTTAATAATATGATCAACTCCCAATTTCAATTAATTACATGATTATAAAATTTTTATAATCCATGCAAAGCATAATTAATTTTTTTACTTGTGCTTGTTAAATTCAATGAAGCATATCATCTTTAGGCTTGCATGAATTCAAATGATGAAAAAGATTGTAGAAGAGAGAGAGAGAAAGAGAAGCAATTTTGTAACTCAAATCAATAATTCATAGCAGATAAAAAATCTCTTGAGACCAATAATTGGAATAATAATCATAATCCATTAATCCATATTTTAATTAAGTAATATAATGGTAATACATATAGGAGATTTCGAATCTACCAACCTGCAATGACTCCAAAGCTAACTCATTATGGAAAAATCATCACTAGAGCTCACTAATGCAACTCTGGATCACTAAAAAAGTTCACAACCAGTTAACTAATGAGGGTAGGTGAGCAAATGTGCTCTACTTCCCCTGAATCATGGAAATTGGTGCTTGGATGACTGAGAGTGATATAACTGATGGGAATTAGAGCATAACTTGACTTAATGAATACCTACTAGAGTCAACTGTTGGTGGCACTAAGAGTGGGTTCCTGAATTATAGGGATTGGTCCCTGTGGCACCTAAACTCATGCAAACGGGTCCAATAAGTGGAATATGCCCCCTAGGTGTTTTCCCCATGTACTAATGGAGTGATGAAGACATACTAAGATAGGAAAATGGACAAATAGACTATGTGGTTAAAGGGAGGATTAATAATAATCCCAACACCCTCACTTGATCCTGACTTTGGACAACATGGGCCCTGGAAACTAAGACCAAAGGTCACCCATACAATATAAATGCAAAAAATAATAACTGCTTAAAACAACTGAGGAAATGGGGAAAACCTCATGGGACCCCCCCCTCGCCCTTAAAATAAGCAGGAAAATCAAGAACAAGCTTTCATACTAAGAGAAAATTTTTCTTCTTGAGTAAAAACTTGTGAAAATGTTTATGCAATCTACATCTCTATGGAGCAATAATGTAGAGTGATGGTTCTTGCATGCACTAGTTTCTTGGGGCTGTGCATGTGAACTTTTCCATCTTCTTCCAATTCGATGATAGATAGGAGAAGGAATGTTTATTTTGTCTCTTCTTTCTGGAGGAAGAGTGACATGATCCAATTTGTTCTTCAATGATCATAATTGTTGATTTGACCTTACCATCATGTAGCATATATCTGGGAGCTTGTTGCACCTCTTTGAAAGAAGTAAATTTGCTTGACATAGTGCAAGGCTTTCTTTTTGAAACTGGGATATTGTTCTCCTCATGTCAGATGGCTCTCCAGTCATTTTACCAGCTTCCTCAATAACCTTTTGAGCCCACTTAGGCCTAGGATTAGAAGTAGGGACTGGATATGGATCTGGATCACTATGAACTTCATCTTCAATTTCATAAACCAATTCAACTTTGTCCTCTACTTTGGATTCTGAATCTGAAAAATGAATGGAAACACTATCATATGCAAAAGGTTTAGATAGAATGGTTTTACCTTCCCTTTCAAATAGCAACTGAGATTGCATTGGATATGAGTATGACATAAAATGTGAGAATTCATATGCCTTGGAGGCATAGTTTGCAACACCTTTCTCTATAATATTCCTAGTTGAGATATCTAAGATCTCCACTGAGTTAGAACCAAACACCACTCACTTTGGTGAGCCTCTATGAGTCATCTAGTATACATAAAACAAATTTTCTACTAAGGAGGGAACATTGAGTACATTTTTGAACAATCCATGCTTTGACTTGATCTAACCATTTCCTTCATCTTGGATTTGAGTGTCATCATCCATGTTAATAATCAGACCATCAATGAGTTGTAATGAAGAGAATGATTCTTTGGATGCAACCATATGATTGGAGGCTCCTTAATCAATGAGGAAGGCATGTGATTTTGAACAATTAGCCTTCATTGCATGGCATCTCTCATCATGATATTCAGTCTTGTCTTCAGATTCATCCTTCCTTGCACCTTCAGGGAGGGAAATATTATGTTGCTCAAGGAGTTTTGTCATCTGATCTACAGTCTTCTTCATACAATATTTCTCTATATGGTTTCCTTTCTTACGGTAGGAGAAATTTCCCTTGTCAAACCTTTGATGTTTGTCCTTCCTAGAGCTCAAGGCTTCATCTGATGGATCAAACTCTTCTTTAGGTTCAAATTTAGTGTTCCTTTTCTCTTTGCCTTTCTGCTTCCTCCTTGCTTACGCATTCCTTGTGTCACCAACTAAGAGAGCTTGATTTAGACAGATTCAGAGAGCTCCCATTTGTATCAACTTGTCTTGTTCATGTATTAGAGACTCTGTGAAGGCATCAAGGGATGGCATTCACCAATTAGTAGTAGTCAGTATCCTAGAGTGAAAGGTAGATACAAACACTAAGAATTTTGGGACAAGTTTTCTCAGTATGGAGAACACTAATTGTTTATCCTTATTCTATATCCCACGTTTATTACATTGCATGACCAATGATTTGAATCTTGAGAAAAAAATTTGTATAGTTTTGAATTTACTGGGATGTAGTGCTACTAGTTCATTCTCTGGGATATGGACCCTCGTTTCATCATGTTTTCCAAACATGGATTCAAGCTTATCCCATACTTCTTTTGGTGTTCTCAATCCCTCAAGGTGAAAGAGTAACTTTTTGGAGATGTGGATGCACATGAAGCCAAAAGCTTCATCAAGCTTATTCAAATACTTGGATTTTTCAAGATACTGTTGGGGTTCGACTTCTCTTCCCATGGTGACCCTGTCCAGAATCTTGTTGCACAATACCATCTGCATGTCATCCCTCCAATCAAGGTAATCGAAAGGAGTGAGGATTCTAGGAGTCAGAGTTGTTGAATTCTCCATTTCACAGCTTCAAGAACAAAAAAAAAATCAAGAAATTTTCAAATAACTTGCAAAAACACTGCAATAAATTTTCAATTCGAATCAAATTAGTTCAAACTCTCTCCACTTTGACATGTGCACTTTCTTTGGGTGCATCACACCCAGATAGACTTCCCTGGACAAAATATAGAGGGATCAAGGCAATAATTCTAGGATTTATGTGGAACCCAATTGCTTCAGGTGTGTCAATGGAAGCTTTTGAGGTTTGTTGTTGGCTTGGATACCAACTTTGATACCATGTTCAATTCAATGGAGCATAGGATCTTCAGGCCTCCATGAATTTAAATGACGAAGAATATTGAAGAAGAGAGAGAAGCAATTCAGTAACTCAAATTAGTAATTCATAGCAGATAAAAACACTCATGAGACCAATAATTGGAATAATAATCATAATCCATTAGTCATTATTTTAATTGAGTAATACAATGGTAATACATTTAGCAGAATTCAAATGCCTAATATAGGATTTGAATCTACCAACCTGGACTGACTCTAAAGCTAACTCAATGTGGGAAAATCACAACTAGAGCTCACTAATGCGACTCCAGATAACTAAAACAATTCAGAACAGTTAACTGATGAGGGTAGGTGAGCAAATCCCCCCTACTTCCCCTGAATCATGGAAACTGGTACTAGGATGATTGAGAGTGATCTAACTGATGTGAATTAGAGCATAATTGGACTTAACCGAATACCTACTAGAGTCAACTGCTGGAGACCGCAGGTGGCACTCAAAGTGGGTTCCTAAATTAGAGGGCTTGGTCCCTAAGGAACCTAAACTCATCCAAATAGGTGCAGTAAGTGATAGATTCCCCCTAGGTGTGCCCCCATGCACTAATGGAGTGATGAAGACATCCTAAGCTAGGAAAATGGACAAATAGACTATGTCGTTAAAGGGAGGATTAATAATAATCCCAAGAGTGCTATAATGCCAATTTCAAATTATAAAAATTATATGATATATTTAATCCTTTTCAATTATTCTATAAATTCCAATTACATATTATTAAAATTATATGATATATGTAAGATTTAATAATTATTTTCAATTATGCCATAATTGTTTGATGGCTTCACATCCTCTCAACAACTAGTGTTTTGCATTGTTAGTCCATTATGTATTCTCCACTCAAAGCTGGTTTGTGTGAACTTTTCTCTCAATGAACTTGTAATATGAAATGACTTGCTCTCTTTAAACCTTCTATCTCTCAATGAACTTGTAATCTGAAATGACTTGCTCTCTTTGAACTTTCTATCGATAAATTTGTAATTTGAAACCCATCTTAGTGAATATGAAATGACTTGCTTTGGTTGAACCTTTTATAATAAATTTATTAATATTCAAAACCATTTTTGTAACATAAAACCTAACTTTAAATTTGTAATATGAAACCACCTTGGTAAATATGAAAATACTTTCTCCTGTGGAACCTTCTCTCAATAAATTTATAAATATTTGGAACCCATATGAAACCTAGCTTTGATGACCTATTTGTTTTACAATTTTTTTTTACAACAATGGTTATCATACCTATAGGTTATCCATTTCATATTTTAACACCAAGGGTTGTTATCCCTTTAGATTATCCATTTCAACTTTTCATTATCATTTAGTCTTTTATGCTAACTTTCCCCTTGAACCAAAAGACGTTGTTGTTTTTTTACTATTTATTTATTATAATATTAATTTACCAAATATATATAAATTTTTATAATTTTTTATTTTAGTTTGTGAATAAAGTATCAAATGGTTCATGGCATTGGATTGTTCATAGTAACATTTGTTTTTGTTTACATTTTTATTTCTATAACTACTATCTTATAGCAAGAGCTAACACCAATGTCTTATCACAAGAGTTAGAGGCAATGTCAGGACATTGCCACTTCATGGCTCTAGTTTAATGTTGTATCCTTATAATGGATTTTATATTTTTATAATTGATATATATTATTTATTGATATCACACGATTATGGGTAATGTTACATTCTCATAATTGAAGTGTATGCTTATAATAGGTGTTCTGTCCTTGTATTGATATTATAATCTTGTATTTGATGTTGTGGAAGTGGAAGTGGAATGAAATGAATGTATAAGTGATTATCATTTTATTTGGATAAGTATAAAAGTGGTGTTAATCATATGAGATAGAAATATTGATGAGTATTTAAAAATAACTATATCCCCTTGGTTATGAAGAGTATGGACAATTGTTCATGTCAGAATGGCACACGGTGATTTATCATATTGATTGTGGAATATTGAAGCATTGACAGTTTTCACGAGATGCATGTGTTTGATATTATTTATGTAAATTAGTGTGTAGATCATTTTATAAGTAACGAGGGTTGACATAAGATGCAATCATAAATGATGTACGTGTAATTGGTCATGAGTATTTAAAAATAACTATATCCCCTTGGTTATGAAGAGTATGGATAGTTGTTCATGTCGGATTGGCACACGTTGATTTATCATATTGATTATGGAATATAGAAGAATTGACAATTATCACAAGATGCATGTGTTGATATTATTTATGTAAATTACTATTTAGATCATTTTATAAGTAACGAGGGTTGACATAAGATGATATCATAAATGATTGTAATTGTAATTTTTTTTTGTTCTTCCTATGACTCAAGAATTTCGAAAGGCCCGCTCCTCCTCAAATATCACCTCCCTCTTCACCATAACTTTCCTCTGTGTAGGAAGGTATATGCGAAAACCCTTTGAAGTCTCATCATAACCAACAAAAATGCCCCTCCCTCTAGTAGCTTGCAATTTTTTCCTCTTCTCATAAGGGACATGGGAATATGTAGGAAATCCAAAAATGTGGAAGTGTCATATCTCAGGCTTCTTCCTGGTGAACATATCCTCGGGATTTTTTCACCCCAATTCATGGTGTAAACTCATGTTCTGTATAAAAACAATTGTGCAACGAGCCTTTTCCCACAGGAAGAAAAGAATAATTTAATCATGCACCATGCCTCTCATTGCAGCCAATATTGCACAGTTATTCCTTTTAGCCGCTCCATTATGTTGTGAAGTGTAGGGAACTGTCAACTGCCTATTGATGCCCTCCTGTCTACAAAAACCATCGAATGCATGGAAAGTATACTTACCCCTGTTATCTTATATGAGCACCTTGAACTTCTTTTCTACCTGGTTCTCCACAAGAGCTTTGAACTATTGGAACTGAAGCAAGACCTCTCATGACTTCTTTCTTCTCATAAAATAGATCTAGGTCTTCTTGGAAAAGTCATCGATGAATGTAATGTAATACTCAAAATTTGTCAACGAGGAAATAGACATGGGAACACACAAGTATAAATGAATCAAATCGAGCACTCCCTCCGATTTATTTTCACTGCTTGGAAAATATGTCTTGGTGTACTTTCCCAAAGCACACCCTCTGCATACACCACTCTGCTATGTGTTGAAATATAGAAAACTTGTGGTAATGTATCCCAACATCCTCAAAGATGAATGATGAAGATGGGCCATCCTCCTGTGCCATAAATCACACAACTCAATGCTAATATGAGTGTGTGTTAGTGCATGATGTTGTTGGAAGAGAATCTTGTACAGTTTCCCGCATCTAACTCCAATCACATATGAAGTAGATGAACCCTTTGCTTTGGGAAAGATATAAAATTTCCCATCTAGGACATATACCCCAAGGCCTTTGTCCTCAATATTGGAAACTGACACAATATTATTCTTCAGCTCAGGGACATACAAGACATCCCTTAGTAACATGGGCTCCATGGACTCCTTGTCAAAGTGGACTATCCCACACCCAACTGATCTCACCATTGTATCATCACCCAATAAAACCTCCAACTCCAATCCTGTCTCTGACATCTCTGTGAACATGTCTCAAACATATGCCATATGAATCAAAGATCCACTATCAATGTACCATGTGGAGTAATTAGTGGAAGAACTTAGTGAATGCTTAATGATCATAGAATTCTCTGTATGGTCCTCAATATCCTTGTTGGTGATGGATGATTCTCTCTCTCTAATACCACCAGCAAAGAGAGAAAACTCTCTCTCGAATCTTGCAACATACTCATCAATCTCTACTAAAGTTGTTGCCAAGTTGTTTCTTCTTCTTCTTGTTTGGGCATTGTCCATCATAATTCCCAAAATTCTAACAAGCAAAGAATTTCACTTTGGTCATGTCCTTCTTCTCGCCATCATGCTGCTTGGTTCCACCCTTGGAACCTTTCTTGGACTTCTTCTTCTTCCCCTTCGCAGCTAAAACCATATTCTCCGCATCCTCCTTGTTGTGAGATATAATCCCATGTAGATATCCCCTACAAGTCTCCTCCTCTGTGAAATCATCCCAAATATGATCCCATACAGGCATGTGCTCACGAGCAAAAACGGACTTAAAAAAAGCAGACCATGGCTTTTGTTGGACATAATGGCCACACTGAGAGGGGGGGTGAATCAGTGTGAGAGAAATTATAATATTCTTACCTTCTTTTAATTAATCAAAGTATATCAATCATTATGTCATCAATTGCATAATCAAATCCATCATGAGTCATAAGCACAACATCACATCAAAAGAGACACAAGAATATATGGAATTTTGATCTTTATTTATTGTATATGGAAGACAACAATCTTCTCAATTACAATTAGCACCAATTGATAAAAATAACACCAACTCTCATAACAAGACCCGACCTGGTTTTCTTAGCTCCAACTAAGAAGAATTTGAGGAGTCCAATCCTCAAGTGCAAGATTCTTCTTACAAGAAATCATATGGCTCTACTGCACAACCAACCTATGCTCGACACATCAATCTATGCTCATCACTCTGTTGGTCAAAATGACTCATTAATATCCGGTCAATCCTCTCATCAATATTTGGTCAATCTACTCAACACTGCTGCTAATCACAGCTTCTCATCACTGTTGCTCAAGTATCTATGCACATCAACTTTTCTCATCACTTTTGGTCATTCTTTTCTGCTCATTAATACCACTGGTCAAGCTGGTCAATCTACTCATGTACACATCATTATACACCTCATCATACATAATTAATGAACAAGTAATTATGCTCTACTTTCATGAACATAAGGCATGCATCGTCATGCATCATCGTCATAGGGTATGCATCCTCATCATCAAATATACATCATCATCATCTCAATGTGCACCGTTTATGCATCATCACACTATGGTATGCATGCACATCATATTGTATAGGAATGCATCAACATCATATAGTGTACATCAATATCACATGCATTATCATCACAAAGTGTATAATATCATAGCATAAAGGTATGCAACATCATCATCGTAGCCTCCATAATGACTCCAAATATATATACCAATATAGAGGCTCACATACTAAGATCAAAGATCAACTCTATCCATGAGAGACATGTGTCATCACAAGAGAAACCCAAAAGCATGAACCATACCTTTTCGAAGATCATGAAGATGAAGAAATAGTAGAACACCCATAATAATATCTATATCATGTCACCACATAGACCTCGTGACAATATTTCCAACGAGCCAATAATTTTGTAATTCCGATTCCGTATGAGAAAGTTATGCAAATTTTAGTAAAGATGCCTAGAAATTTCTCCTACACAAAGTTTTGCACTTTTCTCCAAGAGTTGTGAAAATACTGAGAGAAATGATGATGAACAAATGAAATTCTTGATATTCTATTTATATAGGTTGTGGACAAAAGTTAGTACCTCAAAGTAAGCCAACATGCATTTCAAAATTATAAATAATTAAATTCTCTTTTGTTTGGTCGACTGACCCAAAAAGGTGGGGTACACCAACTTCAAAACTTCGTATCTCTTCAACTGCAAGGAGTTAGAAGATGATCCACATATCAATGAAAATGGATTGACAAGGAATATATCCCTATGATGGTTTTATTTGAAAATTCTTGGTATAATACCCTTAAATTCTTCAATATGTTCAGGACGTCAAAGACCCCATACATGAGGGTTCCGAAGACCATACCACCAACTACAAGAGTTTCAAAGTCTTCTTCAACATATCAAGGCACGTCGATGGGCTCTACCTATATCTACATTCCAATATCCATATAACCACAAAGAGGACCAAACATCATCATCAACATGTTACCAAGTGTGTGGGTTCAAGACCTAAGGCACCACATGCAAGGGTTTCAAGGACTCTTTCAAAGATTTCATATAATATTTAACCAAGATACTTTCCATGGACTTCAATATCATCACATAGGACTCCATTTCCAAGTGATGAGGGCATCATGACCAAATATTCCATCACATCAAAGACTCCAACAATCATGGGCTTACAAACCATCTTCACCCCTCCTTCAAGGATTAACAACAAGTGAAAATAATTGTGTCCAAGTGTCCAAGTGCCATCATATGTGTTTGGGTGCCTTGATCATGCCATATAACCATGTTAAATGCAATTAGTGGGCTCCAAGACCACACCAAGGGAATCAAGGTCATCATCAAGGGTTCCAAGTCTTCATCAAGTCAACAATGACCACATCATCACCTTTAAGGAAATAAGGATCATATACAAGGATTCCATGGCATTTCAAAGACCATACAAGGTCATCATCATTATAGAAGAGATCCATGACCCCAACAAGGGTTGCAAGGTCATCAAACCACCAAGTGTGGTTCCAAGGACTTATTCAAGGCTTCTTCATCAAGCAAGGGGATTCATAGGTAATCAAGCAAGGGGATTCATAGGATTTTTTAACCACCACAACCACTCTAGGAGATCTCCAAGGGTCAAGATCCATCATGACATCACCTGTGGGGTTATTGTACCTTCTCCTAGAGTACCATGACACCATCAGAGCATGAATGACCATGGAATGGGTCACTAATGATTCTCCAACCCATCTAGGGATTCACCATCATCCACAAAGGCTTCAAAACCATATCCAGTGTCTTCAGAACCATCAATGGGGTCTTCAACATCTTCAACAAGGTGATGGATACAAGATCCATCCTTGTGGGTACAAGGACCTTGCCATTTGGGTACAAGGAGCTTCAAGGAACAAACCCACTTTGTAAGGGGTCTAAGGAACTGCAAGTGAGACTTGGTGGCATCAATGACAACCTGTGGGGCCACTGCAAGTCCATGTTAGCATCAATGACAAGTTCATCAACGATATCCCATTTTGTCATTGATGACAACAACTCATGCTCCCCCTGTGAGCATGCTCCCCTTTTGTCTTCATCTCTCCCTTTGTATTCATATCTCCCCCTTTGGCGTCAATGGAAAAGGGTGTCCACATATCCACAGATGAAATTATTGATCATTGCTCCCTTGTCAATATGCACAATCATAGGACCTATCTGTATGCCTGAAGTATCCATCCTTTATTCTTTGAGTTCATCCTCTAGCCTCATGAACTCAAGGTGTGCTAAGGTATTTGAGAGATCTTATACTTGGATTTCCATATGGAAGCCATCCTCCCTGCACTGATCAACCTCTCCTATCTGTATCTGCTCGGTATTCTTCATCCAAACTTGCTTCTTGTCATCTGTCCTTTCAACATTTGTTCGTTTATCTATACTGGATTTCCTTGATGAGTTGTTTAGGAAATTTCTCAAGGGTTTCTTCTGTGTACTCCAAAAATATTGAGCTTTGTGCCCAAGGCCATTGGAACTATAACACCTCATCGTACAACAATATCCAGCAATATCACCAATGTGGTTAAATGTCCAACACCTGACTGATCTATTGGAACTTCCAACACTTCTTTGATCAACTTCATGTCTTTGTGCCTGAGAGTGTTCTTAAGCATAGGCCTTTGTCTTCTGATCTTCAAATCTTCCTGCATTGGTCTTCCAAGGTTCATTGGTTCTTCTTGTTGATGTGTATCAAGGTCCACTCCTTGGTTGACTTCTTTGACTTGCACATTCTTGGGATCTGTGACTAAACCCACTGCATATGTAGTAGCTCAATGTGTGACATGTGGTAGAAACATGTCCAATTTGATTACATGTCCAACATCTAACTGAGTCATTAGGCCTTCCACCACTTCTTCTTTCGTAGAGTCTACAATCCATGGCTTTATGACCAAAGTTAGAAAAAAAATAACAATAACCATTAAATACACTTTCATATCTAGGACTCTGGTTCCATCTTAGAGTTGTTCCTCTTTTGAGCTTGCTTTGAGGAATAAACCTAACTCCTTGTTGCATTTTTGAACTTCCAAAGTCCTGTTTGTCATGTACAGGTGCATGAGGACCAACTTTGGACGTTGATGGATCTGCTTCTGGAGTCCTAGGAGACCAAGAGTCATCTTCATATTTTTCTTTCTCCTTCTTGTAACCAAGACCATTCTTGTCACACGAAGATCTTTGAAAATACAATATCTTATCTAGGACAACTGAACTATCCTTGAACTTGACAAAAGCATCACTCTTCTCGCCTTTCTTTCTGAGACCAAATACCTCGATTTCAAGCCTTTGGATTTTTTTCTCCTTTTCTTCCAACTGATTCTTCAAAAAATCTTCTATCCTCTTGGATTCCTCCAGCTGAGTCTTCATATTGTGATTAGCCTCCCTAGTTTCTTCAATCTCTTTAGCAGGCTATTCTTGTTCTTCCTTTTGACTAATCAATTCCGTCTTTAGTTGTTCAACTTCATCGTCCTTGTCTTTCATCTAATCCCACAACTCTTTTTCCTTGTGTTTGAGATTTACAAGCAACACCTTCATTTTCATGGTCTTCTACTGATATTCATTCAAAGAGTCCAAGATTTTCTTTTTGAACTTCGTGAATTCACCATGGTTTAGATTTACTGTGTTCATGACCCAATTTTCCTTGAGACCAATATTCAACAATGTGAGATGTATCTCATGTGTGGCCTTTGACAGCCCTTCATCCTCATCTACAAGAAATTTCTCAGTTTCATCACACAAACTATCATTACAATCACAAGAGTCCATACCTTTACTGAAGTCCTCTTCTTTCTTGTATTCTTCTTCATTGATCTCTTCTGGGGGATTTTCTTCTGATTCCTTATCTATCTTTTCAGGTTTTGGTCTTTCCTACTAATACTCACTCTCCAACTTGAACCATAGATCTTTGGCTGAAGTGTACTCCCCTACACTTTCCTTCACTAAGCCGAGAAGTCCATCCATGAGGAAATTCAATGTTGTAGTATTGCCCTTCTTTGCTTCCTTCTTTGCAGCTGATTTTCCCTTCTTGTTTGATGGAGCGAGTGTATTGATCACAATCTCCCAAACACCAAAATTCTTCAGATATGCCTTCATCTTTCTCCTCCAATCGAAATAGTCTTTAACATCAAGTATAGGCGCGTTATTGCTTGATGAATCTGCTTTTTCTTCCATTGTGTCTCTGGATCTCCTTCAAGCTTGTAAGGCTTGTGACAAAGGCCTGATATGATACCAATTGTTGGACACAATGGCCACACTGAGAGTGGGGGTGAATCAGTGTGAGAGAAATTATAATATTTTTACCTTCTTTTAATCAATCAGAGTATATCAATCATTATGTCATCAATTGCATAATCAAATTCATCATGAGTCATGATTACAACATCACATCAAAAGAGCCACAAGAATATATGGAATTTTAATCTTTATTTATTGTATGTGGAAGAAACAAATCTTTGTTGGGTAATAATTATCGCTATTTAATTTACCTTCAATTTAATTATTGATCGGGATACGTATACTTCGAGCTGCTACACTATATGTGCGGGGCAAAATGGTTTCAAGCTCATGCCTAGAGTAATTTTGATTTGCTCATAGACAAAGAAATAGAATGTAATCTATGGAACTACTACTCTATTGAACAATCAATACCAAAAGTTTTTGAGTCTAACCTAAGGAAGGAAATCAGCTTGCTGAGCTCTGTTTTACAATCTACAAATTTATCAAATCCAATGTAATCTACTGCAATCTCAAACTATGCTAGTTATTGATTGATTCTTTAAAACAAACAACCAAGCAAGTAAATAAGAAACCCTACTTTCAAACCTGTCTACAAGATGAACACTTTTGATCAATCCTAATGGTCTTATATTGCATCTAAGACTGTACTCATCACTTATAAATAATCTTATGCTAACATGATGACCCTTCTTAACCCTAATTTATACAAACACTTTACCATTCACAAACTGGAATTAAATTTATCTTTCTACTAACAATGGATACACTCTACCTGCGTTCTATGCTCATAAAGATATATTGAAACTATTCAGACAACACACACTCCATTCTCATTTGCCTATATTATGAGAATTGTATTCAAACCCTAGAAAACAACACTGTCAAATGCTTAATGAGCTGTGACACTTCTTTTTAACTTCATTCAAGATCATGAAATAAACACAGCATAACTCCAATCCTCAGTTCGAAATGTTATCCTAAAAAAACCTATAAACTCTTTAAACTAAAATCTCTACAAATACTTCTAAAATCGCCATACATTCAATAAATACTGCAAATCATCAAGTCTTTGAAACACTCTGTAACCTAACAAGATTCTGGTGAGAAATTGAACTATTCAATAATCAGGATTAGTTCTGGTCATAAAAGAAATCTAGAAATCGGAGTCCAACATATCTCTCTATTTTCACTGTTCTCCAACTCTCTATTCTACTAAATCAAACCTTGAAACTATAAACAAAGCTGAAAGTAATGATTTTGTCCAAAGGTGTCGGATAATACAATCAAACTTATCACACACATAGTCAATGGCATCAACTAGTTTAAAGCGTGTATTTCATTTCCAAATCACAAGTTATTGAAACTATTGGCATACACCTATAAAAACAATATCGAAATATACAATATGACTTCACTTACAGCAGTAAAAACAACGCTTATACACAGATGATCAGAGTTGAAGGTGGGCCTTGCCTTCAACACCTACGAATCTGAAATGAAAGCTTTTAAGAAGATAAACGCAACTGTTGATCTATTAATAAAAGTCAGAGTTTTACAGTGTTTTCTCTCCGTCTGCCCTTAGGGTTTCAAAGGCATATTTATACTTGAACCTCAAAACGAGTTGACCTTTGAGCAAAGATCGACCCCATCCCAACAAATCTACACCTATCCCGATCAATAATGCATACATGAACCAAAAGATTGGATTCGAATTTCCTGGAATCCATACATTGCTGAAGATTGAGGGCAATGATTCCTTGAGAAAATGACAGATACAAAACAGCACCGGGCAACTTCACCTGCGTCCTGGAAGCGATTGGAAATCAAACAAGACATTATCTCTAGCAATAAAATCCCCCAAATATCTGCATCAGTCGACATACACTCCTTAAGCGCCGGGACAAACGTTGGGTCGAACAACCAAAAAGACCACTGCATGAAAAATAAAGACTTGTCAATTGACCAATTTTTAAATGAAAACTAAAGTTTTATTGTATGAATTAAAACCAAACAAAATAATAAATAAACAATGAAAAATATCAAATATTCACCTGCTAGGACACCTTGCAATGTTGTTCTTAAAAAGGCATATTCAAGCATGAAACACAACTAGATAAAGTTGAATATTACTTGATTTCATGGAACTTTTAACTAGAAATAAGGTGTTGAACAAGTCAAAATAGGAGGCCATCATCTCCCCTAGACTGAAGACCTTGCATGTCCCAATGCAAGAAAGTTTCAGACAGATAAAATTGAAACTCAGAATAGATGACCAATCTGTGGGTTAAATGCCAGAAACTGAATCTGAAGTATTAAACAGGACTTGTACTTGAGGAGGAGATGGAGCTGTTTACTGTTGTACACTAATCAATTTTTCAAACTGTTTGTCCTTTTTCTTTAACTGCTTCCTGAGACTACGATTAGACCCAGTAATGTCATCAACTAAGGTTTGCAAAGATGCTACCTTAGCTTTCAAAACTGCATTGTCCTGTTTGATAAATCGATCCAGTCTAACATACTCCTGTAATTTTTTAGTCAACTTAAAATTTCTTTGTCGAAAGTATTCGATTCCCTGAGCCAAAACATCTGACCGGTGAGATTTAGCAGACTTCTGGCCAGATTTTGAAGGTGATGCTGGGAATGAAGGCTCATTGACAGGACTCGATATGGAGGAATGATGATGGGAACCATGTGAATCAGAATTATCATGGGCAGATGAAGAAGTGGATGAGGGCAACTGGACATGTACAGGTGCCTTACCTTTGGACTCTCTCTTCTTCTCTTGAACAGCCATACTACGGGTGAACCTATGATTTTATGAAGCAAGCAAATTTTCATTACCAGACTGAGAGTTTACACACTGCCCTTTAGACCCCCAAGACTTCTTGATATGGTATGGTCCAGCCTTCTTACAGGTCTTGACTGCAGGTTCCTGAATATGACTGGCTTGATGCTCAGAAGCATTGACAGAGGATGCTTTGTCAACAAGATCAGGGATAAAAGGCACACATGGATCATTACACAGGGGTGATTTGAGATGGGAATTGGACAATTCATATATAAATTGTTCCCATAACTGATCCTTCTCCTTCAACTCAGCTAAAATAAGCATCTTGATAAGCCCATGATGGTATAGGCTATGTGTAGGATTCTCTATGTTTTTCCTAACTTGCGAGGCCATCTTACCCAAGCTCTTCCAGAAATAAAATGGAAAGTTAAGAAGCTTACCGAACTCAAAATGAGCAAGCAGGCGAAAGTGACAAGCTTTGAAGGTAGAGAATCGACCCTCACACATAATGAGCTTGGTGATGATTACTAAGGAATTGAGAAATTCTTCTCTGACCCAAATCTTTGAGAAGCCTTTTTCACCTTTCACGGCTGGTTTAAAGACACAGTCGTAGTCTTTGCGTGGCAGCTGGAAATTCTTAAACCAGCGATCCCCTATGCGTGGAAGCCCTGTAGCCTATGCAATTGACTCCTCCGTAACTTGAAATTCCAGTGACCCGACCTTTGCTGTGTGTCCATCAAACCCTAAGGCGAATTGCAAGGAGACGGCATCATCATGCCCTTGTAAATTGGTCAAGAAAGAATGCCACCCGGCTCAAATAAACATCTCTTTGCAAGCTAAAAACTCAGGTGTGGCCAATAACTATCCATACTCAAAGGCTTCATGTCGATTGAGCATTGTGGAGACCAGAAAGAAGATAGGAAAGCGACTTAACAGTTAATTCGAAGACAATTAAAAACTTCATCAATCTTCCTCCCGCTGGCGAAGATGAAAACTGGAAACAGGCCATAAAAATAATGGCAAAGGGTGGTAATGACAACGGTGGTAATGACAAAGCATCATGCAGAGAAAATCATGGTAAACCAAGGCACGTACTTCCCACGTTGCATTGGGTTATGATGATATGGACACGTTTTGATAAACTCAAAACCTTAATACATCTTTGACCATGGCGTTTAAAAATTTCAATTGGAATATATATTAATGACATAAATTACATTAAAAATGGCAAATTAATAGTATAAGTGAAATATTACCAAAGGTCGATGTCATTAAATTATTCCCAAAGGAAGGGTGATGTATCAACTAGATAGGTTTATAAGGTGATTATGGTAAATTCCGCAATTCATCGAACTTTTATTAAAAACAAAAACACTTGGTTTATAACAATTAAGAATTATCCCAGCGTTCATTACCGTCAGCGTTCATTACCTTCACCACTTAATGTATCAATTTCCCAATTTCATTCCAGCACCTCATCCGGCACTTGATTCGGCACCTCAGCCAATCTAAGACACAAAGGTATTTTCAAGCTGGCAAAGGTGAAAATGATTACCAGCATGGTGGTGATATTAAAGCAAACAACTTTCACCAAAATATACCACTTGTATGAGTTGAAAAAGGCAAGTAAAACTGCTTGAAAAATTGTTTTACCCCAACAAGCTCATGGCACAATTACTTTATGCCATGTTTGCTTCTTCACCTGGCCACACAGAAACAGAGCTAAGTCATGAAACCACTCTTTATTAGGAATACAAAAACAGAATTAAACACAATTCATAGACAATCAATCTCACTCATGTATTCAAAACTTCAACCATGAGCACAGACTTCTTTCTCTTTATTCATATAGAACTTTTTCCACTAGAACATGTGCCTTAAAAATGGAAGACAAGAGGAGTACTAAAGGAAGCCAATCGTGTATTGGCCAACTTGACTCAGCTTCACACAAGACAGCTTGAGCGGTGAAAAGAAAAAAAACAAATAATGAGGTTCACAGCTATGTCCATTGAATCAGTAAATGCCAGTACACTCTAGAGGCATAAACCTTTTCTTTTAGCAAAGATCAGGTAACAAAAACTTAGAGCATCTGAAGATGATTATTAACTGGCTATTACAAACAGTTCCCTCAGATTTTCATTTAACCCACACATGACCTCTCTTTAACATTTACATAGGTACATTGTTCACACAGACAAGTATAAATGAGGCTTTTGAAAGAGATATCAAAGTCAGAACCCACTACCAGCGAACCTGTTCAGTACTCCTGTGGGGTAACTGTAATATCTAAGAAACTTCTTCCCTAGGCAGAATGCCCCATTGCCAACAGGCCTATTTAATACCCTGATGGGTTTGCCTATTTATACCACAGGTCGGTACCCGCTGCTGGTGGACCTGTTCAGTATCCCGGCGGGTTAACCTCTTACACCCGTTTTCTATTAGAGGCCCTTGTCCCAACTTCATCTTAAAGATAAAGTTTATGATTTGCTTATGCATAGATGAGTGGGGGAGCAGCTCTGAAAACCATCTAGGAGTGGGATGGTATCAAAATTGGAAGAGTATTCTTGAAACATGCCTGTAAAGATTTGTCCAAATGAACAACTAACCCCTAAAACTGTACAAAGTGAGAGTCATTAAGTGGCTGTATATATATATGTATTTAATATCATGAAAGCCAATAGATAATAATCAACAGACCGCTCAGTCATGGAAACCTTTTCCTATAATGGTGCCTGCCTGGATAATAACTCAATGTCCATAGCTGTTACTACTTTAAAAAAAAATATATCCTCATTCAATCCAATGTGAAACCAAGTCAAATGGCACTAGTATCCCATGAGTTCATAAGTAAAAACCCCTTTGAAGCTTAAATCACTGATGGAGGCAGTGTTAGGTGGATAGGTACTTGTATGAATAAAGAGGACAAGTCTAAAAAAATTGAACAGCACACACTTTATTTACTTGACACAAGCATTCCAGTTACCTAGTGAAACTCAGAAATTTAATTCAAATTAACATAGTCCTTGAAAATTCTTTGTAAAAGGAATCAATGGGCTGAAGTAGGAATAGTAACAGAAAGACTTCCCTTTTTGTTTTCGTTTAACAAAATACCCTGAACCTACCCAAAGAGAGTACCTGCATCATTCAAAAGAACCTATTGATAACACAACTCCTGTACATATATACAAAAAAACAATTTCATTAGCTGTCACTGCGAGAAAGTAGGAGATGAAGAAGTCATTTCTTCACCTACCAGCTCTAGTTCAAATTGCTGACTCATATTATGAATGAATTCTTGCTTAGAAAGAGGTTTATGATATACCTTTAACCGGTGTCCATTACCACAAATGCAACCTGTTCATCACCAATTGGTCTTATGTTTACAGAACCATTATTAAAAACAGTCACAATTTCATATTACCCTCTGGCATTTTTCCTTTTTACAGGCTATGAGCTGCTCTTATAATAATTTTTCTGAAAGTATGGATTGGAGAGAAGGTATAAATTTGGGTTAAAGATCTTATCATTTTATTGAAAAGAAAGAAAAACAACGAAGCTGCACTAATTTCTAAACTAAACATGCAACTTTTTTATTTATATACATATTTGTTACAGGTATAAACTAACTGGGAGGGGGGGTGAATCAGTTAGTTAAGATTTTTCACCCAAAATACTTCTTTAATCTTAGAATCAATAAACTTTATGATAGTCAATCTTTGCTATGAATTCAGAGTTGAATCAGTTAATTAAGATTCTTCAGCCAAATTACTTCTTTTAACTTAGAATCAATAAACTTTATGGAAGTCAATCTTTGCTATGAATTCAGAGTTATAAACATAAGAGCAGATAGCATAAAACACATCATTCAATCACAACATCTAATCACATATATGATACACAGATATTTTCACGAGGAAACCCATAAGGGAAAAACCTCTTCTTCTTATGATGTCAAAGGCTTCAATGGCTGTACATCACTTCTTATTTGAGCACCGACTCAAAGAGGCTGCAACCTCTGAATGCAAGCACCAACTTGCTGAGAGCACCAACTCTCACTGTAACCCAGCACCAACTGGGTGGAAGCACCAACTTCCAGTTTAACCCAGCACCAGCACCAACTCTCACTGTAACCCAGCACCAACCGGGTGGAAGCACCAACTTCCAGTTTAACCCAGCACTAACTGGGTGAAGACACCAATCTTCAATTTCTACAAGCACCCACTTGCAGACAGAGACATAAAGTCTCCCCTAGCACCTCCCTACCTCCCTTATTTGCTAG